>QUSF01000034.1:2093154-2210013 GCA_003676055.1 Chloebia gouldiae | reverse complement strand
GCAGGGGCAGTGGCAGCAGGGACAGTGGCAGCGTGGTGGCAGCAGGGACAGTGGCATCAGGGACAGTGGCAGCAGGGACAGTGGCAGCAGGGGCAGTGGCAGCATGGTGGCAGCAGCACTTGCCTCTGGACGTGCACTCGCTGTCCTTGGCCCAGGCTGTGGCAGACTGGGTCTCTCTGGCTGAATTAGGGGGAGTTGCAGCTGGTTCCAGAAGAGCACAAAGGAACAGTATATTAAGCTCATGCTTTCAGAAAATTATATTAGTGCCAGCCCTCATCCCTTGTCTCTCACTGGCCTTAACTCACTGCTGGCTGCAGTCCTGAGAGCTGGGCAGGGCTTTCTTTTTCCTGCTGTTGTCAATACAGAATCCTCAGAGTATCACCGGATTTAAATGCATATGGCTGAGTCCAGAGTCCATTTCTGGCCTTTGGCCACAAATATGGGATGTTGATTTAGCTTGGAAACAATTCTGCCCTGTAAGAGGTATGCTGAGTGCTGAAGACACCAGGGCCCTCAGAGAGCACTGGCCAGCCAAAAGTACTGCCAAAGTAAAAGCTGCTGGGAGGGAGGGCTGTCGAGGCAAAGATAGTGTGTAAGAGAGGAAGAGTTAAGTGATGAGAGAGAAACCAAGAGGGAAATTTTTTCTCATCTGAAATTAAATAGGCACACTGCTGTTAAACTTCGGTCAGATACTTGAATTTAGAGGGCTACTCACCATTGCTCTGTTGATATATCATATTCTAATGCTGCTTTTTGCCTCCCACCTTGTTTTTTTCAAAACCTTTGGTTTTATTTCAGAGTGAGTATGTATCTTCCTCACTTATATTAAATTCTTCTCCCTTGCCCTTCTTCCATCTTCCCCTTCCCAAAATGTAAAATCATCATCTGCTTTGACTTCAGCATAAACATGCTCCATTCCTCTCCCCTGACTGGATTGGAAATCTGAATGGAGTGCAACAGAACTGTTCCTGATATTTCTCACTTCCATGAAACTTCTTTACAGCACCAATCTTAATACACTTGTTCTAAATCTAGTTTAAATAAACCAGAATGCCAGTTTAGCACATTTCAGACAAAAGCATTATGCAAAGTTTCACTGCTCTTGAGAGACAGAGATATATCTCTGAACCTTTATCTACATGCTTCTTACTCTTCCATCCATCAGAACTATTTGGTTTTGGTGTATGTGGAAGGTCTCTGTTGCTCTGTAAGCTCTCTGGTAGCCTCTGGGCAGCAAAGTGAGGTCAAGTAGTAACAGGAGTCACTTCTCTTCACAGCAGCTGCTCAACCATTCCTCCAACATCTGTGGCATAAAGTTAAATGGATGAGTAGATACTGTGAATGCACCTGCAGCGTAAAATTAAGCGTGGTCAACTGTGTGCTGCAAAGCCTGGTGTGGGTGGCTTTGTTCTTGGCTTTTTCTGTGCATCTCAGGGGGATTCCCACCTGATTTCAAAAAACCTCTCAAGAGATTCTCACTTCTAGATTACATTTCCTGAGCCATACGGGGTTTTGATGAAAGGCAGCAGTGCTTCATGACTGTCAGATGCCTGCTGTCATTGTGGGGGTGAATACAGACCAGCTCCAGCTTGCACCATCTCCTGTAGTGGAAGGGGAACTGGACAGTCACAGGCAAATGGTTTTGATGTTCCATTGACCAAAGAGAGGTTTCTAAAGGCAAAACACAGCATTTAATTTCTATGCAGCGTTTCAGCCCATTTGAGGATGACAGCTAGTACTGGCAGTTTTATGAGTAAAACAAAAATTAAATTACCTGCTGGAGTACTCAACTGAACTCTTGTTCTCTGCAGTAATGTTGTTCAGGAATATAGGAGCAGGTTTGTTATCTTCAGTGTGTTTGGAGCTAAGGAAGATGAAGGAAAATGGACTGCTGAGGAAATATGGGAACCATTCCTGGTCTTCCAGCTTTCAAATCACTTCCTTGAATAATTAAGGCTTCCAGCTTGAATTAGTGATTGGAGTGAGGAATACCACAAGAGTGAAAGGATTAGGATTCAGCATCAAAAAGTAAGTCAGATGAATACTTCAGGATGTTTTGGGTGGCAAGGGTTTGACATCATGTCAAGGCACTATTCCAAGTCCAGTCCAGCTGGGCCTGATCTCCTATGCCAAGGTGTGGTAGCTGTACATGTGTGCACACACTTACAGTCAGAAATTGATTGTTCTGGGGCTCAATTATTTCTCTTATTTTAAACTGTGTAAGTAAATATATTCTACAAAAATGTATTTTCATTATCCTGTTAATGTGGTGCCTCTTCAGAACAAAATGTTATTTTCTGTCCAAACAGAAAGAAATTATGTGCAATATCTTACTTTACAATTGCTGTCTGTTAATAATTATTGCCAATTTGTGGTTAGCTTAAAAAATAATAGATTCTCTGTGTGTGGTTTTCAATGAAAAATAGCCATTGTGATGTTTGTTGGACTTTCTGCCTCAGGGATCACTCTGAGTACAGTGTATGGAGGCAGTTGAATTGAATACTTTGTGTCTTTGGTGTTTGTTTTTCCTCGCTTCTCATCTGTCAACTGCTGTGCTCATTTTCTTTCCCTAGTATTGATACTTGCATGAAGATGAGTCAGCCAGATTCAGTTCTCAGTTAAATGTGTGCAAATCCAGCAGAATAAGGTTTTGACTTAAAGCAGTAAAACAGATCAGAAGTTTAATTCTGTGCTGCTTGCATGTTTCTCTCTCCAAAAAAAGAAGTTATGAAGTTAGAGTGGAAAATGTGTGTGGCCTGGCTGGATCAGTCAGTGGTTGGCTCTGAAATGGGGATGCTGGGAGTTGAGCATCATGCCACCAATCACTCATTACTTTCTTTGGCATTTCAAGTAAGGGTTTGGTGTTATTACCTTGATGTTTTCCACAGGTTGTGTCTTATGTGCTAAAATTAGCTTGTGCAGAGTATAAGCCTTAGCAGTAAAGAGATTAATTACTGAAATGTAGATTCCTGGAACCAGATGCTCCCCCATTGTCTGAGATGTTTCTGCCATTAGTAAATTATGTGCAAACATTCATTGCAGCCATCACTATAGGAGATCTGATCTTAATGAGATTACAGGGAAGTTCTTGAGAGAAACTGCTCTTGGAACTGGGCCTATTTTTTTTTTTTTTCATTTTTGGATCCTTCTCTTTTTTGGCTTGAAGTTAAAGAATAAAAAGTGCTCACACAGCTGATCTTTCTTTTCAGTGCCTTAGCCCTTTCCCTGTCTTTATTCTCCCATGAGTTTGAGGAGACTTTACGCACCTCCCTAGGGGTCCTCAGAAGATGTATCCAGATATTTGGTCTCTCAAGCACCAGCCAGGTGGTGCTTGAGCCTGACTTTGCTCATTCCAGCTGTGACTTTGGTGGCTTTTGCAGTGCAGTTCCTCCAGCTATTGTCCACTGTCGGCTCTTTGGTTTTAAGCAAGGGCACAGCCCTTAAGGAGGTGCAGTGATCTAAGCTGTTACCTAATATTTTGTTTGTTGCCAAGAATGTCCAGTTCTTTTGGCCTTTCAGCCTTGCAGTTGGCTCTCCTTTTATCTTGAACTGGGCTTTTAGGAAAGAAAGCAAGTCTCTTGTTTGCTGTCTGCTCCCAGGTGTCGGACATGTGCTCCCTAAGACATCCTCCAGATGAATGTGAGCATCACATATGTCAAAGGGAAAGCAATCCTAACCTTGGATCTGGTGCATCCAGCAGGAAACATTCACTGTTGCTTTGCACTTTCCACCATTTCAGATACACAATATGTTTTGTTGTTCATGGTGCAGCTGATTCTCTGTGATGACCATTTGCCCCTTGTAGCGCCTGATTTTATTTGTGGTGACAGTGCAAAGGCATCACTTGGGGCTCGTGACTGGAGTGTTTGTGCATCTGTCACCTGCTTTTGTTCAGAAACCCTCTGACCAAGCAGCTCTGACAGGCAGCATGCTCATTCCTCAAACTCATCCGTAAATGCAATGTGTTTTAGCAGAATGCATGGAAGTATACAAAATACTCATAAACACAGTTGGAACTGAAGAAGTATTTGGAAATAATAGTAATGTTTACTAACACATGCTGAATTCTGCTTTTTATAAGAAAGATAAAAGTGAGTCCAAGCCTGAAATTATACCAATATGTTTTAGCCTGTCTTCTCTGAAGTGAAATGAAACTTTAAGTATCAGTTAATAAAATGTAATTCTGAAACATTTTACTGTATTTAAAAAGCCAGTTCTTGAAGAATGCACCAAAGCAGACCTGCCCAGATGAAATGTTTGAGATGAGTTGACATAAAAGTTTATACCAGCTCCCACTGAGAAGTTTCTTTACACAGTATTTTTAAGCTGCCAAAAGCTTTTGTATGTACTAAGTGCTTGCCAATTTTTCCTTTTTGAAAGAACTCAAAGGCAATTTTAAGTTACATGAGCCTGCAGAAAGAATCTGAATTGGTGGCTAAACATTGTGTTTTGTAAAATGCATTCAAAACACAACTGTATTTCTTGGAAATATTTTCAAAAAAGGTTTTGTTCCTACAGTCAGGACATGTCTGCAATGTTTCAGGCAGAACAAGGAGCTGAGTGAGGAGGAACTGCAGCAAACTCTGCTTTATTTCCCATCCACATCCTTTACTGGCACTTGTTTATGCCTGGCTGTAGTGTGTATTTGTAGGAAATCAGATGTTAACCTTTTAGTTTCTGATTTCCTGACCAATTCTTTTGTTTCCAGCTGAAGTGGCACTTAATCGAAACAAGAATCATGATGTTCCAGCAATTTCCCAGTAAAAGGGAATTTTTTTGGACTTTCCAGAATTTCCATATTAAAAAAAACTCCCAGAATTTCCAAATTAAGAAAAGACTTCTTGGTAAAGAGTCAGTTGTCAATGACCAGTTCAGGATTTATATAAGGCCAGGATGAAGGTAGAAACAGTTGTGTTTGTGTGTTGGATACAAACAACATGATATGGGAGTGGAGAGAAACACAAGGCGAGGAATACTGGCTTATCCTGCTGGAGAAAATCATCCAGAAAGAGTGAAGGAAGAGGACTCACTATGATTTAACTCCCTGCCTTGCAGGGGCTGGGATCTGGAAGCTTGGAACAGCTTTATTGTGTTAAGAATGACATTGTTTTGGAGCTGTTTTCCAGTTCACTGAGAAATCAGGGTTAAAAAATCAGGATAAATAAATTTTGCTTTTTGATCTATTTTTGGATAGAAGAGTTCTATAGCAACTTCTTGGGAGGCCTTTAATACCTCACAGAATTCAGACAGACTTACTGGAATTGGAAAATTACAGGGAAGAGTGAGGAGAATCAGCAAAATTAGTCCATGACTACATTTGTACATAAAGACTGGGCCTGGATTGGCCTGAGAAATAACTATTAGGGGATATGATGAAAGTCATGCAAATCAAGAATGGTCAGAGCCATGTAGACTTTGCTTGCAGTTTTTTCTCAGAAAAGTGAGAGAGGGTGGACTAAGGATGATCAAATTAAACCTACAGGGGATGTGTTTTGGGGGGAAAAAATGTACAGAATTAACATTAAAACTGGATTTCCTTGCCACAAAATGTGTAGGTTTGAAGAATGACTGCAAAAATTTGTGAGAGAAAAGTCTTTGAGGACTAGTAAGTATGCTGATGCTGTCAGGCTGGGAGCCTGCATGAGTGCAGATTGAAAGGTCTTCAGGAGAAAGTCTGTTACAGTGGCCACGTTCTGTACTTCTACCAAAGCACCTGCAGACACAGGTGCAGAAATGTGCTTTAAATCCTACGTGTTATGACCATGATTACAAAACTGAAATTTGATGTGGGATAACTGATGGATTACATTGTATCTTTTTTTGGTCAAGGCTGGGTTACGTGTGGTTTTAATGACTTTACTTGGGCACACTCAGGGACCCTAAGCACTGCCACTTGGGTATTTTCCTTATAGTTTTTGCCTTCTTATTTTGGTAATACTGAAGATTGCATATTTTTGATGTCTCAATTAGGATAAGCAGTTTTTAATTAAGAAATTAATCACAAAGGCCTGGAAAGGTGAAACAATTCTCTGGGTTTACAGAAAGTTGTGTCAGAGTGAGAAATACCATATCAGGTGTTGGCACAATTTGATGATGCTGTTTTATTTTCTGTGTTCCAAGAGAACAAAAAAAGAAGGGCAATGTCAAAAGGATGCAAATTGTCTTTCTCTTTTCCACACACCAAATTTAATATAAATCTGGCTTGAAGAGTTTTATACTTCACCCTTTTTTTTTTTTCTAAAATGAGAAAATAATCTTGCTTATTTGCTTTTGAAATTTTTGTGCTTTTTGTCTCTTCCAAAATGCCATTATTTACTTTCAATTATAGGATCCAGATGATGAATTACATGCACTTGTTTTCTTAATTGCTTAAGATACCCACAGGCACTGGAAGAGGGTATACAGGATTTGTGACATTGATTGTAAGTTAAAAATATATGATATCAAACACAATAGTGATTGTAGAGACACCTTGCACATGTATGGAGGAGAGAGTGTTTTAGTGTTTCGAAAAAAATAAGGGGATTCTAGGATATTTTATATCAATATTATTGCATTGTAGATGTTGATTTTGACCTTGAGTAAATGAGTGAGTTACCCAGCCTCCTTTTGCTTCAGTTATTCCAGCTGGATATTGGGTGAAAATATGGATTCTCTTTATAAACCAGATGTCTGATCTGAGGTTTTTCTTAGTAAAGAAAAAATAATTTTTGCAGCATAGCATAGACCTGAATAAAAAGGATTAAAGTTACAGTCAGAAAACCAAGCAACAGGAGCCAAAGTCACAGCTGCATTTTCCTGTTTGGAGATAACTTAATCATCTGACTTTACACTATTTAATCACCTTTCATGTCCCTTCATCACTCTGTGTGTTGCTATCAAGGGCTGATTCCAGTCCAAGTAGATGAAAACAAAAGGCATAATGTTTGTTCGAAATTCTCAGCATTCTCAGGCTGTGGGGCAGAGAGGGGTTCTCTGCCTCAGCCGAGCCTGCTTCCCTGCCAGGAGGACAGCAGGATGTTCTTTAGGAGCTGAATCTTTAGGATTCAGCAACGGGGGTAGCAGGTGGGGTGTTTACATGGGCACCTTGGGGTGGGGAAAGGCCATCGGGGGCTGTGTGAGCGATCAGTCTGGGAGCTGCCAAATTGCTCTCCCGAGTCCTCCTCCTCACCCCATCGAGGACCCCTCTGGCCCTGGGTGAATTCTCTGGCAAGGCACAGCCAACCTGTGCATGGCTCCTGTCACCAGCAGTTCAGCTGGAGGGGCTGTTCCAGCCCTGCATGCAGGGCAGGGAGACACAGCAGCCTCTCCCGAAGGGGTTCTGTGTGCATGCCCTGGGAGCTGGGCCACAAAGAGAAGGTGAAGGCACAGAGGGAGGAATGGCTGAGATCAGCACACAATCTGCCTGGGAAGAACAGAGATGGATTGACACGGGCAGACTCTCTGACATCAGGGAGTGCTCTCTGGAAAGGCCTGTTAGCAGAGCTGACAGATAGAAGGGCTGCTTTTCATGGATATTTATGCAGGGGCACTGTCCCCCTGCCTTGGAGAGCTCACCTTGTGTGCTGATGTCGTTTTAAGTGTGATGGATTCCCAGCCCTTTGCCTCATCAGAGTGAGCTGTATGGATGTGTGGGCAAAATGCAAGCACCAGCTGCTCTAAAGGCTTTGTGGAGTGTTTGTATGCAAGACTTGATCTATCAGCTTAAGCTGTTAGACCATAGGTGGAGTCACATTTCTCAAAAAAAAAAAAGTCATTAAATTTCAGTTGATTCAATACCAGAATGCCTTTGCAAAAGGTTGCTTTAGACGTAGTTTTTCTTAACTCTTTTTTACCTTTCTGTTGACATTGCTTTGGTTTCATATTTTTCCTTTTTTTTTTGTTTTTCTAAAGGACATGTTTAAATGCTCATGAATCAATAGTGAGCATTTAATTCCAATATACAACCTCTTGGCTTGATTTGGAAGTTGTTTGTTTTTTTTTTAGAGGGGAGGAGGAGAGGAGAGAGAATGTTCAGTCTTAGACACAGGGATTGGAATGGAGGTCACTAGTGCTTTCTTTGTTAGTGAAAAGCACCTATCTGTCCCTGGCCCCAGTGTAGTGATCTGCTTTACCTGTCCAAAATGAAGCTTTTGGGAAGTGCAGTTTTTGGGGGCAGTCACACACCAGTGCAGAGCACGTGTTCTTCCCAGAGCCCAGACAGTGCAGGTGAGGTGAACGTGGTGTCCAGTCCCTGTCGCCTCAGCTTTAGTCCCACAGGCCCATTAGGAGATTTTTGACTGTCATGCCTGAAAAAAAAACACATCCAGTGTGTGGCCACTCAGTGCAATCAGTGTTCTAGAGAGCATTGTGACCACAGAAAGGACAGTGTGCAATATCTCATCCTGCTGGCTTTGTGCAAACACAAAACTGGCTTCTGGCAGCATTGCCCTGTTCAGGGTGTCACAGACTGTAGTGGGGGTCTTGCTGGGGATTAACATGAAAAGCAGCATCAGCCTGTATATCTGCATTGCCTGTATGCTGTGGGATATTAACTCTGTAAATCTCCTCATTATTGGCCTCAGAAGATGAGTACACCAGTTACATCTCCAAGTTTTGGAGAAAATTATGTGAAAATTAAAAATTATTAAAATTTTAAAAGAAAAAATAAATAGCTCTTCATGACCCTCTCCAAGAACCATGATTTTTTTTTTCTTCTCCCCAGTACCTGAGCTAATAGCTGCCTGTTGCCCATGTGCCAACCTGTAACCATGGTCACAGAGTGCAGGATTGTTTCTGCTTCTACCCCAGGGGCTGAGTGTTGGGCAGGGCTGGCATCCTCTGGTTTTTATTCTATGATTTTATTGTAGTGGTTCTACCAGGACCTGTGATGTGCTAGAAGTGCCACAAGGGAGGTGGGGAGGTTCTTATCTGCACTCTGCCAAGTTGTGAAATGTTAAGTGTGTCAGAAGATCTCTCAGTACTGGTCTAGGCTGCACAGACTTTCTGAATGGCAGTGTTACTGTCATCACAGGGGTCTTAGTTTATAAATGAAACAAGGTTTTTTATGAAAAGCTTCTGTTTCATTTCAGAATTTAGCCTCAGCATAGGCATAATATACAATTGATGCAGCTTGTTCTAGCAAAAGAAGCTTTCTTACTTGTTAATTAAACTTTTTCTCAAATCTGTTAAACAAAGGCCTGAATCAGGATTATACAATTATTCATCTATACACTGGCATAAGTCAAGATTGTGTTTTTGACTTGCACTCTGTTCAGGTCAGCATTGCTCGCAGACAGAAGTCCCGAGCTGAAGGGAAGCATTCATTCCCTGAAATTTGCTATGAATTTGATGTTTGCATGAGATTTTTTTTTTTCTTCTCTAAATCTGGGTGGGAAAAAATGCCAGTGTGACAAACAAAAGTATCAGTCCTTGATCCTGCTTGGTTGGAGTTGGTAGATTGTATTATTTCAGAAGGACAGTATGGTGAATTGATTATTTGCAACACAGTGAATATTCAGCCTGTTTGGGGTGTCTTTTATGTTAGTTGAAGATACACACTTTAGGAACTGCATTTTTATGTCTTTCTATGGCTCCTAGCAAAGCACTATGGAAATGCATTTTCCAGTGATCACATAATGTACTGTAGCAGTGAATTTGTTTTGTTCAGTGCTATTTTTTACATATTGCTGTATATCACAATTCAAACTGAAGTAATGAAGCATGACAATTAATAGATTTAAAAGGGAAATGAGAAACTCTAGAAGAAATGGAGGAAAAAGGAATTAAAGTTACTAAAGAACTGTGACCCCATTGGAAAATTAAGAGCTAGTGGTGCTGCAGCAAAAGGAATACATAGTTTTTCCTTAACTGGAGCAGAGGTATCAAATATCATTATTCTTCCCATCTAGATACTTACACATTTCCTGGAGCCAAATACCTCTCTTCTTGGAAAAGCCTCAGGTGTGGATAATACTTCTCACCTTATACATTATAGTTCTGAATTTAAAAGCAGTACAGGAACTTTATTCATATTAACATAATAATTTTATAATAATCTTAAATTATCTGGCATCTTTAACTGAAGAGACAGAACTGTTGAGGAAAAGTTAGGAAATCTTTTACAGGCACACTGATGCTAATGAAGTTTGCTTTGTACTTTGCTACTAGCATGACAAAGCATTATTAGACATTTGAATGGGTTTTTTTATTCCGCATTACAAGAGGGATTTGCATCCAAAACAGATCTAAGAAAGTGGAGTCTTTATTTGCAGTTGTTTACTATTGTTTTGGTTCATATCTCTGTGTGAATGCTGTAGCTTATTTGTTATTTCACTGCTTCAAATTTTAATGCCCTAATGTTAAGAAAATACAGTGATTTTAGTATTTTTTCATATGAAAACCTATCTGCCAGAGATATGACAATAAATGAGGATTAATAATAATATTAGGAATGAAAATCTTTTGGACAGAAGACAGTGGAGTAAACTGGATGAGGACCAGCTGGAAGCTTGAACCTAAGTTCATCTTTTGTGTTATTTTGGAGTAATTCAAGTTCATTAAAGTTTCAGGAAGTGCTAGTGACCCTTATCTCAGTGGAAAGGGCACCCTGGACAGGCTGCTCTGTGCTGTGGGAGGCAGGAAGCTGAGGAGAGCCTTGCCAGGGAAAGGAAGGGTGGAACTCTGCTTGTTCTGGGTGACAGCTGAGTTCAGGAGGGGATAAGCAAAGGAGCCTCAGAGGAACTGATACCTGCCCAAAGTTAAGCCAGCAGAGCTGATGATTCCAGCATTAAATTTAACTTCTGGCAAGGAGCTCTGGTCTTGGCAGCCACGTTCTGTGTTACATGAGAGGCACCAGGGACTGCAGTAGAGATAGCATGGTACTTTAAGAGAAAACAAGGGAGATTCCAGCTTGGTTAGTGCTGTGCTTCTATATTGGTAGCTACTTGAAATGTCTGCATACCTTGGCAAAGGGTTTCTGTTGTCTTTTTTTGTTTCCTAGGGCCAGACAGATGCCTTTCACCACTAAGCAGGAATACAGTGAAATCTGTTTTAGGGCATCACAGAGCCGGCTGGTAGCACTCAGTTTAAAAGAGTTGATCTCCTCAAAGGCAAAGCAGAATGACAAAGCTAATGCTGAGATGGGGGGGTTAATTCAAGAGTAGCACCATGTTTTAACTTTGGAAGAGGAAAGCAACTGGTCAGATGGATGTGGTTTTGTCGTGTTCAGGGTAGGATATGCTGGGCTCCCAGAATGGAAACCTAGCATATGGAACAATCCTTGGAACTCCTGCAGAGGATTGTTACTTTGGATCAAATGTTACTAATCTTGAGAAATGTCTGAAAGAGTTCCTAGATTTTGTAGAACTCAGAATCATTTGTTAGAAAGGAAAAAAAATGGCGCTCAGGATAAAGTTGCAGATCTCAAACAGACTAATTAATTAATTCAAAAAAGTTGTGAGAATGGTGCTTATTGTCCAATTGGCAAAAAATACAGAATGAAAAAGCAGAAAAACTTTGTCCTAGCTATGCACACTGATACTCAATAAAAATCTAATGCATGCCTCCTAAGGGCTGAATGCATAGGGGAGTGCAGCATTGCTGCTGCAGCAGGATGAATGCTCAGCTGGAGCAAAGAAAAGGGTCTGTGTGTGTGCCTGCACATGTGTGGACACTGAGGGAGTTTGTTCAGTTTTAAAAGACCTTTGTGCCCAGCCAGCCTTCAGACAGCTGAGCACTGGGTGAGTGTCCTACCTTAATTAAGGATAATTTCACTGGCCATGTCACTGCTCCTGTTGCCACTGCAGTTCTGAGGCACTGAGTGAGGGCTTCTACGTTGCCAGGGTGCTGTAAGGATTGCCCCTGTATGGGGTAGTGGGCAAGGGGAGTTGCTGGCATTTCCCATGTGTGGGGCATTTGGGGAGCAGTCTGGCAGCTTAACTTCTCCTGAGGTGGGAGCAGGGTGTGAAGCAAGAAAGTTCTTAGCTGGCAGGTTACAAGCACTTGTAAAACCTGCTTTTTACAAGTCAAAAATATATTTTGGACATTAGCATATTAATTTCTCTGTTTTCCCCTTTTTTTAATTGTCTGCAAATTTAGGAATTTGCAGGGCTCTTCCTCTTATTGGTGCTTCACGCTCCTTTGAAAGGGGAACTGCTACCTTGGTCCAAAAGCAGAGATGGCCCTGGCAGAACAAATCTGTCCCTGCATGCTCTGTGGTCCAAGTCGGCTGCCAAGGGGCTCTGTAGGAGATGACTGTGCTGTGAATGACTTTTTTTATCTTGCAGACACACACACATGAAGTAAAAGTGCAGCTGTTTTGGCTTTCGAATCGGGGAGGGTGGGGAGGAGAAAGGATGTAATGGTGTTTGAGACTAAGATAGATGTTCACTTGCAGCGTTTTTTCTACAACTTCCTATTTCGATTTGCATTAGAGGTGGGGACTGGGTGTGTTTATGGTTTAATGAGACGCTCTTGCCTTAATAGCAGAATGTTGTTCACAGGAAGAAATGAGTTATTGCTGGTTTTCTTCTTCTTTCTGTTCAGTTACTGTGGATACAGCATGTAACTTTTAGACCTACTTCTCCCTTGAACAGCATATGCAGCTTCCAGTTGTTGTGCTGAAGCTGCTGAAGGAAGGAGGTTATAGGAGCACACTTTTTAAACAGATATTTGTTGGCTGCTTAAGTCCTACGGATACAATGAGCTTTCGTGCGAGATTCAGAAGGGAGGCCAGTGAACTGCGGAGGAAGAGAAAGACCACTAGGAGAGTGAATCAAGGAGAAATTCAAAGATTAAGCTGTGTGAGTATGCACCCTTCTTCCACCTCTTCTGAGAAATGGCTAAGGAATTGCTGGTCACTCTTAGGACACTTTGGAAAGAGTAGGATTTATTGCTTGTTGTTTATGTAGGAGACACCAAGCCTCATTCAGTCTGTGATTAGGGACTGAGCACTGGAGACTGAGACTGAAACACCGGGAGTTCAGGAGTTTACAGAACTCAGGCGCATTAGGGAGACTTTTATAGCCTCACATTGCTGATCAGAAACATTCTGAGAGCAGCAGTGTTTGACAGTCTCTCTGGCACCTATAGCAAGTGCCTGGAAGTTCCATGAAAATTCATAGTGCTGCTTCTGGAGTGGAAAGTTCCTCTGTGCTATTTCAGAGTTCGTGATCTGTGATGGGCGCCTCTCAAGGCCAGGAAGAGGAGGAAGATAGTGCAGGGAGCCACTGGAGAAAGCTCCAGAACCTTTGGTGGAAAACTAGGGTGAGATTCTTCCCCATGTCCTACACAGCAGCTTTACCACTGATGGCTTTGGGGCAGAACTGAGCCTCCTGAAACTGCGCTGTGGGGCACTGGGAGGCTCACATTAACTGCGTTGTGCCTCAACTTTCCTGGCTGAAATTGAAACTGCAGACAGCAAGAGGTAAAACGCTTAGAGCCTGCTGTTGAGGAGTCTTAGGCAAGTACTGGTTTTCAGTGTCTTCACTTGAAAGTCTGCTTTAGCTCATAAAACATTTAATGGCTTCCCCAAGAAGAGACAATCAATCCTTTTCCTCAAGGCAAGAGGTGTTTGGTTTTCTTCCATAGTTCATCCAATTGCTCTGTTTGCATGTGCATGCAGAGGGCACTTTTGAGGTTTTTCACCATGTTCAGTGTAACAGAATCAGTGATAAAACAACTAAGAAAAGTGTTCTCATTTTCTTTTTTAAATAGGAAGGAAAAGAACTTGGCAGTTGTAACACTTGGTCACCAGTGAAGCTGTTTGTGGTTCATCTAGTACCACTTTGCTTGTGACTAGCTGCCTTTTTGGATAGGCACTTTACATGGAGGTGGCTCTTCTTGGCAAGGCTACTTTATGGTGTAGTTTCTGCTGCCCTGAGCTATTGGCATGCAGTCAAAGATGACATGTTTGAGCTTCATGATCAAGGGTCCTGGGAATCAGCTGCTTTCAGCTGCTGGTGCTGCTGAAAACATCTAACCCTGGCAGTTCACAGGGCTTTGGTAGGAGGTAGGCACTGCTTACTTGACTTGCCCTCTAAAATCCTGGTGAGGAGGGATTTTTGTCATCATTATACAAATCCTGACTGGACTTTATTAGTGCTCACCAGAGATTGTTGCAGCCTTACAGGAAAGGATGGCTGGAAATAAAGTCCAAATGGCAACAATAAGCCAGCAGCCTGCCTGCAGATGAAGAGAAATATATTTGTTCCCTTTTGCTTGTATCCTCAGATAACAGGAACTGAGCATTCAATTTAGTGGTTCTAAATAGAAATATAAACACTGCATTGTAGTTTGACCTAAAATGTACAGTACTTGTAACCCTGGGCCTGTTGCCTGTAATTTAAAATAGAAAACAAGCCAGTTTCATCAGAAGCTTGTGGGTCACGCTGCTCTTCCCCTGACGTGGATGGCTCCTCTATGTCAGCTACATAGCTCAGCAGGAGAATCTGTGCTGATTTCTGTTCTTTTCAAACATAAGATAGACTAAGATGGGTCACTGTGTCATATTACTCTGTAGATGTATTTCTCAGTAGTGTGTTTAGCCCTTAGGAAATGCAGGCACACTTGGCTTTATTTTTGTGCCTTGCAATCTGTGTCTTTCTGCCCAATGTTTCATAATTGGAGCATGTTAAATCTTTGGCCTACAGGCACTTTTTGCTATCAACCAGCAGCCAATCTCTCCTTCATGCATCAGCCTTCTGCACCTCCACACAGATTTCAAAGTGATGTCAGCTCCCACTGCAGCTGTAAAGGATTTGATGTATGGGGACCTTACTCAAAAAGTACATTTCTTCAGATATTATTCTTAGACCTGTATTTTCTGTTGATTGACTGGCATTATTTGCTGGATGCTCCTTTTTTTTGTAAGACTAATTATTATCTGATTAGCTTTAATTGTTAGTGGGCTGATGATTGAGTTCAGTGTGGTTGACCAGATTTTGCTCTCATTTACATCCTGTGAGTGTAAATGCATTGATAGCCAGATAATTGACTGGGAGGGGAGTTGATGTCAAGGAAACAGTTACAAGTCTAACGTCATTGTGAGAGCTGAGTTTATAGTGGTCATGTATAGATGATGTTAATTTTACAGATAAAGCCTCTGTGGAAAAACTTAAAATCATTTACTCAGATATGAAACATGAGAAATACCTATCATTTGTGAAGAAATAAGTAATCATAGTGCAAGTAGAGAAAGAGGTAAATTCACTGAGTGAAATGAAGCAGAACACCATACATGAGATTTGCCCCATGGGACAGTGACTTATTACTAAATACTCTAGAAGTTAAATGATATCTTTGAAAAGTTTATTTAGACCTAATGTAAACATTTTTGTTAGTTGTTTTGCTTCAGGGGCTTCTGAAGTGGTTGAGCCCTTTTCAAAACAGTTGTTTGCTTAGTAGACATGTCTAGGTCTTCATAAATCTAAATTTTAGGTTTTAATGGAAAATGAACAATGGATGTTTGCCTTTGCGCTGCGTTGCAGCTTCATCAGACATACAATAGTGATCAAAGTCTTTAGCATCAAAGTGTGATCTAATGAACAGACAGAGCTTTCCCTTCAGTCCTTGAGAAACAAACTCTTCTTTGTATTCTAAAACCAAAGACTGCTAAAAAGAAATCTTAAGTTTCAAAGTAAATAAAACTGTTTTAAAGACAGTCCTGTGCTGCTCATGGTGTTATGTAAAATCTACCCCATTTTAGCAGCAGATTTGTGCTGGATGAACCTTGGGAAGGGATGGATGAGGCCGGAATGCCTGGCACATCCTTCTTTTTGTACTTCCCCTGAACCTGTACACTGATAACCATGGGTCTCCCTAATTCATCCAATTTGCACAAAAGGAGGGGACCGGTTTGCCTGTTACTCTATTCACTTCTGCTATTGCTGTGTAGATGCTGTAGGCATCAAAGCTGGGCTTCTGCCTCTGCTAGGAGTGCTGCTTAAGGGCAAAAATTGGGAGTATCTTTTCTTTAAATGTAGATTTTCCTGAGCCTACAAAGACTATGTGAAGTTTCACGTATATATGTGTGTGCATGCATGCTCCAACAGACTCAGAAGTGCTGTTTACATAAACTTTATACTGGAAACTGACAAGTTTTCATCAAATCCACTGCATGCAGTTTTCAGGCTGGTGTTGTTAACATTTCTGCCTGGGGCTCTGCCCACCTGCAACTGTGCTGGAAGAAGCAGACATGAAGCAGACATATCCCCAGAAGAGCTGAACTAGACTCACTCCAGCATCCCCTTTGTGGTGCACGGGGTGGGACAATGCCCTTTTCCTTCCCTGGACTGATGTAATCACTAATGAGGCAAGTGCCTGAGCAGAACACTCCAGCTCTGTTGGCAGCTCCTCTCTGCTCCCCCACAGTTCCCATCCCTTCTGCCCAGTCCCCTTCCACCATATCCTACCTGTCTCTTCAGATGCCTGCATGAAGAGCAGTGAATTTCGTCTTTGGCTTTTGCTTGCTTTCTTTATGAATAGATTCTGTGTGATAGATCCAAAGAAAGCCTTTTGTTGGTAAAACTGCATATTTTTTTCCCAGGTTTAGGTCAGGTAAGGGGAGAGAAAGTGGCTGGGTGTTGCTAGGTTAGAGGTCTGTGTAAATTATAAAAAACCCTTACGATGCTTAACAAAACTTTCTTGTTTTTCCCCTGAGGTGACCTATTGGCAAATATTTAGTCTAGGCTTCAGAAGTCCTCACTATTTAGAAGTTGTTATTCTTGACATTTTGAATAGTCAACCAGTTAAATCCAAATTTAAAACTTAGCACTTTCTTGTCAGCGGTTGATTTTAGTAGTTTTATGATTAAATTAAGTCTTTTAATCTTCCTAAGGAGAGTTTCAAGATAGTGCATAAGCAGAGAGAACGAGTAAGTTGTTGCCGTGTTACCCCGAATGTTTTTTGCAGATTGTACTGATAATTTTATTAACTGTCTAAAAGGACAAGTGCTATTCCATGAAGATGGGCATTCCAGAGTCACAAGGCTGCAATGCCAGATGCACAGTCATGGTTGGGAAGCAGAATTCAGGGAATGCATATGACTAAGTCAAACACAGCACAAAGCATCTCCTCTCACCCCCCAGCTGGATGCTTTGCTGAACCAACAATCCTGTGTGGCTTCCACAGTTTAACCATGAGGGAGGTAGTTTTATGAAGGCTGGAGCTTTCAAAATTCATAATGAAAGGTACAATAAGTTCTGTCTTTAGAAACAAGAGGTGCTAGAAGGAGTGGGTCACGCCCAGTTGCCTGAGAGCAGATCTCTGTGGTTTGAGCAGCCTTAGCCCTGGCCACTCGCCGTGCTGGAGCAGATCCGTGTGCCTCTGAAGGCTCCAGCTGGACCATCAGTTGACATGAAAGTTTTGAGTTAGCTCATCCACATGAGAGGTGTTTCTGTTTTTCAAGACATGCTGAATTATCTTACAGTAATTTTTAAAGCTGGAACATAATACAAAGTAGACTTACATAGGTGGGGATCCACAAAACAGTGGTAATGTAAGCAATTAGGTTTCATCCTATCCCACAGGTATTTGTACAAATTCTCATTTAGTCAAGCAGGTCACTTACTCGTATCAGAATTTTCTTTGAATAAAGAGGCTTTAAAGATTGAAAATTACTTTTCACTTTTGTTATTCCCAGAAGGGTCTTCAACAGGTTTCCTTTCTTTTGCTCTACTTGAGCTGATGGGTACTATAGCATTTTGACAAGTAATTTCTGAAGCACTAGGAATTGGGGATTGGATTCTCCATAATTCTTTGTGATTTTCTCTCTAGCAGAATTGTGTGGGAACTGGAAATCCCCTTAATGAAATTTATTGGAACGTTGGCTTCAGTGCTGACACTGAAGAGTATATTAGTTTTGTTGTACCACCCTGACTGGATTCTTTCCAAGTGCAATTCTCCAAGGTTTACTGAAAGTCATGAAAAATTAAACATTTTGGACCTGAACAAGTGAATGTATTTTAAAGTGTGAGGGGGTGTGTCAGAGAAAATTTTCTTTGTACCACTAATTTTAATAAATTTGTTGACTGTGAATGACATACTTAGCCAAAGGAAGCCTTTGTATTGTGGCCAGAGAGCTTGTTGACTGTAAATAGATGCAGAACAGGCCAAGTAGTCATAAAGAAGAGATCTGAATCAAAAGGAGAGACCATCTATCTGCCTGCTGGTTCTGGCTGTGCCTCCCGATCCATACTCCAGATACCCTTTGCAGACCTTGAACTGCCTGCCCTGTGCTTGAAAAGCAAAACTTATTTTAGTGAAAGAAAATCTGTTACATGATGCAGAGTGTGTTGGGAGCAGAGGGAGGGCAGGCCTGTGGGGTGAAGCATTTTGAGTGGGTGATTCCTGTCACTCCCAGCTCAGCTGCTGGAGGCTCTTGGGAACCCCTTAATCCCAGAGTGGCTGTGCTGTCTCTTTTCCCTGCATACAAGGGCTGCCATGGGACTCCTGCCAGCAGCACAGGGGGTCTTGGGCTGCTGATCTGGTGGGGAAAAGGTGCACCCAATGGAGGTGTCCTTCCCATGGAATTCTCACAGGCACCCAACTGCTCTGGTGCCCTGTGAATAGAGACATACATTGGTCCTACAGAAATGCAAAAGTTTTGGCGACTGCATGAAACCCAAATTGTTTTATAGCTTCAGCTCCTTGAGTGTTCAGGCAGCTGCAGGTAGCACATCCCAGAACTGCTGGGCATGCTGGATCTCTGGCATATCTGAGGCAGGGTTAAATTCAGCCTTTTGGCTGCATTTTCTCCAAAACTCATGGTGTTCTGTCTGTTCTTTAGCTTCAGTTTGGACAGCTTGGCAAAGAAATATTCAGTTGAAGTTGGCCTGGCTTGGTGGAATATAATTAGCTATATATATGAACCGTATGAAAACATAGAAAGACATGTGTTATATCAGAGACACAGTGTTTAACTGGGGAAAGGAAAAGAAGAACAAAGGAGTGTGAGAAACACTTCATGTTGGTGTCATCCCAGAAAGCAGTTTAATTTGCTGTTGTGAGTTTTGGTGGGATTGGGTTTGGTTCATAATATCATTAAGAAGTCTAAAAAAATGAAGGAAGGTGATGGTGTTTTAGAAAGCGGCCTTTTCTCTTTTAAGTGCCCATTTCAGTATTTCAAATGTATATTAGAATGAATTGTTATTTTTGACAAGCCATAGCTTGGATGAAATACAAAATCTGAGTCTTGCTTGATCTTGGTCAATCTGGTGATAACAGTAATTTTGACTCTCTTCATGAACATGGGTCCTCCTGCCACAGAGATAGGGTTAGGGCAACTGAAGTCCAGTTAACTAAAGTCCATCAACTTCATTCTGTTTATCTGTTTCCTTATTTTTTTTCTTCCTTTTGTGTGGAAGAGAAGGAATTAATTTAAACATCTCTATTAAATTCAGTGAATTCTAGATATTCATGACTTGGCATCAGAATAATATGACATTAAAGTTTAGAAATCATAGCAGTTATTCTAGGTTATTTTTAGAATGGGGAAGTTCTTGGGATGAGTGTTCAGAGACTATTGGTCTCTGTTACAGTTTCCTCCTTCAGAGAGTGTTCATAGAAATGCAGCTTTAGGAGAATGAGATGTAATTATGAAGAAAAGATGGGTACTAACATCAGTGTACAATGTCTGTGCATCTGGAGGCAAGTCAAGTAGCATATTTAATTCTGTAATATCATTTATGGGGATATTTTGGGTAGTTACTACTGGGAAATATAATCCTTTTTTACCTAGACCAGAAGATGCTGCCAATGAAGCCATATATCACTGGTAGAATCTGGCTGGTTTCATCCCTGTGAAACTATATTGTCCTCTTATGGTATTGGCTCTGATTTAACATCTCTCCAGTGTTCCAAAAGAGTGTGGAAAAGCTGGCTCAACAACATAAAAGCTACACTACACTGTCAGGGTGTGAAGTAAATAATACTGCTGAATGTTGTAGCAGGTGAGGAGTCGGAGAGTGACTTTTTACTAGATGTATTCACAACCTTTTCAGCACAACTAAATTCATTACTCACTTGAGATAGGGAATATAAAAAGCATTACAGAAATCCAAGCCAGCATAATTCGATTTTGGCATGGATTGCCAGGTTGGCCTGTTTCCAAAAAGAACAGACAAGTTAAATGGAGAAGAGGCAGTGCTGTGGTTATTAAATTAGCTTTAAATCACCCCCACTCATTTACAGATCTCTGCTAGTGCTTGCAGGGAGGAATTTGCTAATCCCAACATCACTGCTTCTGTCTGCTTGGGAGGAAAAAACCGAGCAGCCACCCCAGAGCAGCAGAGATAAGCTGCTAACTAACCAGCTGCCACTTCCCATCACAACTGCAGCACGAGCATTGCCCTGCTGAGCCTTGCCAAGTCCAAAATACTGGCTCTGCAAAGGATGGAGTCAGTGTCCACAGAGCAGTATTATGGTCTGTAAGAACATGCAGAATTGATGAAGAGAGGCATCATGTTTATTACACTATCATGCTGGATGCTGGCAGGGAATGGACTAAATTATCTCTGCAGCCAGTGTATTGACAAGGATGGGCTATTACTTGCATCTATGATTTATGGGAGCTGGCATAATACACTATTGCATTTTACATGGGATTTTACTGTACTGACATGGAAGGAAGAATGTAATTTTTATTGCATCAGTAGAAAAATATCAGCATAAATATTGAAGCACGTCAGTGAAAAGTTTTGCAGTAGGTCTGATAATGTCATATCTACTTGTATTTAGTTGAGATGTGTAATGTTTCTCCAAAGACTTCTCTGTTAACATCTGTTAAAATGCTTCCATCAGATCATGCCCTTTGCAGCACTGAGAGTAGGAGAATTAGTGCCGTGGGAACAGTGATGTTCATGCTTGCTGTGTTCCTCTGCTTCAGGGTTTTCTCGAGCTGTATTTTTGTCTCATGTAAATGACCTTGCAGCTGTCAAGGAGAAGTTTCCCCCTGGAGTGTTAGAGCAGCTTTCAGCAATGGCTTTGTGAGCATTGCTGGTTTCTGAAGAGCAAAGAGAGGGCAATGTGGCATAGCTTACCCTGCCTCCACTTGCACCCCAGCATGTGCAGAGAATTAATTTTGGAGGGGATGTAGCTGCGTTCACCCCAACCTTACCGGGATTTCCAGGGGGAAGAAGGAATACCTCTCTTCCTTCTGCCAGCCCCAGCAAAAAGGGTGGTTTCCACAGGCGTAGAAAACCTGCAAATGCTACACATTTTTATGGGATTTCCCTGTATTTCAAGAGAAGTCCCAAGCTTTCTGGGGTTTCCCAGCTCTTCCCTAGTCTACAACTTCAATAGGAAGGTGACTACTTATGTCATTTGTTTGCTTAATGTTTTTTATGAGATTTTGAAAACTGACATTCATGATGCTTCCAAGGAGCATCTGACCAAGACTGAGATTGTGTTGACACATGGCTTGTTTTGGAGAGCAGACGTTTTATGATTTCAGTGGCATATCTGTCTTACTAAGAGTTGAGATTGTTGCAGAATCATTAGCCTGACAGTATCAGCTCTGAGAAGGGAGCGTTATCAGTGTAGTCAATGTCACAAATTTTCTGCAGAAAATGTTCAGGTTTTAGTGAAACCACTACATGGGAAAAATGCCTGTGTGAAGCACTGGTGCCTCATAAATGTCTGTGCATATATTTCTTTTACTTGGAGTTTTCTGGTAAATGGTTGCTATAAGGTTTCCTTCCTACTGAAGTTGCACTACTACAGATTTGTTTTCTGCTGAACTTGAACTGAGTGAACTTCATTCATGCCTAGGTATCATTACCAAAATCAGTGGTACAGCATAGATGGTACACTCAGTGTGCACTGGTGTTTTCTCTGCATGTTTCTAACTCCTTGAAATATACGTTTTTAAAGTAATATTTAATAAATAGATGCGATGACAGGTTTAATGACAAAAAGTCTGAAACTCCTGTCAAGAAGATACTGCAGTGACTTAACACAGTTTGGAAGGGAATGAGAGCAAGCTGTGTATGGTGACATGGCCAAATGACCCCATTAAATTCCTGTGGGGAGCCACTGTCAGCACGAGACAGAGGAGACCTCCCTAAGGGATGTGGCTGACACTGAGCCCAAGAGCTCCTTGAGCAGGGCTGGATCATTGTGTGTCAGCTGGGGCAGGCCAGGGCGAAGTACTGCCTTGGGACAGATTAAGGTGATGTGGCTGGGTTCATATGAAATCTTATGTCCTAGTAGTGCTCCTTCTTAAGTGGACATCACAAAACCAGAATCCAGTCCTGTTACAGAATCTAAATCAAACACTGAAGTAGCTTTCTTTGTTTTGTTACGGTTACATGTTGATCTTGCCTGTCTTTTACAATCCTTTAATGTCTCAGCATCAGTAGATAGTGCTTGTGGCCTGTGAATGCTCAACAGTAATGATTTTTAGAAGTTTATTACTCTTAAGTGTGCAAATGGAAGTGTGAGAGTTAACAGATTAAAAAGAGAGGTAATAGACTGAACTGCTGAAGGAGCAGTTCTAACTTTTTTAATTGCCTTGCCAGACTTTGGTGGAGTTTTGATGCTTTAAGGATCAAAGTTGGAGTAGATGAACTGCAGAGGTCCTGAGTTATTTTGTGATTCTTGCAGTAGCTGTTCAGCAATTGAGTAATTTTCTAAGGATATGTGTATTCCTGTGTTTTAATCTAATTTGTGTGGCTGTGTTACTGATACTTAATTAAGCTATTCATAGATGCATTTGATGCCAAGGGGAGTCTTGGACTCAATACAGAAGGGAAACAATGTTCATAAAAGATCTTGAGATGACTGTGATTACAGAATAAACAAGAACTTTCTAGGACAAAGTCAAAAGAGATAAGGGACTATTATATTTGAATCATTATATGTATAATGGACCATACATGAATGAGATAGGTAAAATCATATATGATGGACAATCTCATTGGAGAAATTTGTTTTATGGAGATGTCAAAGCTTTCTTTTTTCAATGCACTTTGGTTTTGATTTAGGGAAGACAGGAAAATTTTATATAATTTTGATAGCCCAGTGGAAGAACAGTGGATAAAATACTACTTATCGAATGTTCTCTTTTGAATCAGACGAAGAGAGTAAATATTTCTGCATTTGCTTTCCATTAGTGTTCATCTTCTCTCTCATCACTTTCATTTCCATCCCTTCTGGCAGATCTCTTGCCCTTTCTCATTCACTCTTCCTGATGCTTGCATCTTTGAATTGAGCAAGTATTCTCACTCTAGTACATGACTCTTCATTTGTTTAATGTATTCTAGCATGTCAGCCAGGCTTCTCTTTTTCTATTTTTGGGTTGTATTTCAAGACACTGTGACTTTACTTTTTCCTGTGGTGGTTTGTTACTTTACTGCTGTTTCGGGCAATAGTAGTTCTGCTATGATGATATTAGTCCTGCTTTCTGACAAGAGAAGCTGTGGAGGTGGATGCCAGATAATTTATCCCAAGAGAATAACCTTGGATTATTACCAAGTAAAACAATATGGTGCCTTTCACAAGCTGCCAGCAGTTCTAAAGGTCAATTGTGTAAGACAGTGAAGAAATAAGTAGGTTTCTTATTCTGAAACATATTGGCTCAAAGTCCCGTCTATGTTTAGTTCAAACTGTGTCCATCAGTTTTCTTGATATATTTATGAAGAAAGAGAGGGAGAATCCCTGAGACTTCCAGGTTGATTAACATGGTGGTGTCAGTCTCTGTAGTGGACTGACAGATTGCTCTGGAGTTTTGAGATGGAGAGTGGCTCTTAAAAGTGACCCAACTTCCTCACTTCACTCTCATGCATGAGCTCAGATGCAACAAGCTGAGCAGAATGGAATGAAAGGAGAAGTTATTCATGCTTTGGTGTACAGAAGCAAAAAATGCCACAGACATCAGTTTATGAAAGGGAAGAAAATCAAATTTATGTGTAGAGAGATCATCTGATCTTTTCTTTTTTTTCCACAGCAGGAAAAACCCAAACTCTTGGAGCCTTTGGATTATGAAGCTGTTATCACAGAAATCGAAAAAAATATTGGGGACAGCCAGTTTAAAGATCTGATATTATTCCCTGATGATGACTTTTCAGTAAGTACAAGACAAATATATGTTGTTCCTTTGCTTAGGTTTGCTTTGTTCATTGATTTAATCTCCACTGCTAGAGGGAGAGCCAGACATTGTCCAAGGGCTCTCCAAGATTTTCTTAACTCATGCATAATGCTATTCTTCCCTCCCACCAAATTCACTTGGCTTTTGATTTTTTTGTTGTTTTTCTTTCCTCTGACATTTATATATGCATGACTTTCCCACTAAATATTAGATACATTTTGAAGGCCTGGTTGTTTCCAGATACAGATGTTCAGGAACCCACAAAACATGTTATTCTATAATGTATCCTTGTCTGTTTGCTCAGCACACTATTAGTTTGGCCAGTCCTAGAATCTTTCCATGCTATTATAGTCTAATTTAGTCTAATTTAATCTGTAACTTCTGATCCTGTCCAGATTGATGTATTTGGCCACTAGATAGAGTCTCTGGTGCTGAGGAAAGTTCTCGTGGTGGAACACTGAGGAGCAGTGGATCCCTGACCCCCAACCATGGAGCTGCCTGACCTCAACCTGGCTTTCCCCTTGCTTGTCCTGGCAAACTGCAGACACTGAGAGCCTGGAGGCCCAGGGCAGCTCTCCAGGGGCAGGGCTGGGGTGCTCAGAAGGGTGCCTGGGGAGCCGTGTTGCCAAGCAAGTGCATGGGCACATTGCCTGCATTGAGCAGCAACTTCTGCAAAGTCACCCCATCTTTGTATAACATTTAGGTTTTGATGAATAGGCATTCTCTAATGGAAAGACATTTCAATTTGGGACCAATTGTAACTGCACTGTGAGGGCCCTTCCCATCAGCTCATGGCACTGCTGCTATCCTAGGAGGGCAGCTTAATCTAATTGACTGCTTTGTTTTACTAAATGGCTCTATTTCCTTGGTGGCATTAACTGAGTTAATGTGCTCATGGGATTGAGAGAAGCTAAACAGAATAGATTTCCTCTTTATTGTTAATTCCTTTATCCATTTTGCACATTTGTCAATTTATGAAATTGAAACTTAGCATTACAAAGCTGACTAGACATATTGTGTGCTGTCAAAAGGCCCTTGAGCCCTTTGATTTAGAGTAACTGAGCTCAAGTCCATGGAGCAAATCTTATCAGTGAAAGAAGAATCTTGTCCTACTGCTGAAGACCTCTGTCTGTCAAGCACATTTTCATATCATTATTTTAATTTCAAGCAATTGTTGCCTGGATTTTTAGAATCTAGTTCTATTTTGTTTCCTCTATGTTATGTGTTGGCATAATCTATTTGAATTCAAAAAATAACAATAAAAAATAGATTAAGACAGATGAGAGTGGTAGTTGCATGGTAGAGGTGGTCTGTACTCATAGAAGATCAAAAGCCATGGTAAGTAAGGTCCATATCCTTGCAATAAACCTTTCTTATGTTTGTTATCTCCCGTTGAAGTCAGTGTCAGTGGCAAGAGTGTATGTCACCAGACAGGACTGCAGGGCTTTTGTCCCAGGCACGTTTTCCAGTTGCAAAGTATCTATTTACAGTCCTGATCCTTCCTGCTGAAATAATACCTGAGCACAAAAGTCTGGGTCAGCCATTTGAGTAGAAAGAGATCCACGTCTGACTGACTTAGGAGGTGCCCAGGCTGGCTCTGAGTGGGATTTAATGTGATAATGCCTGAGGAAATGGTGGCCAGCTCTGTTTAACTGCTAATGATTACACTTGCTGCAGACTTTGTGTCTCAGTGTTGATACAGCCCCAGTTTGGGCCTGTGGGTGAGCACATCCGATGGGCAAAAGTCTTTTCAGAGTAAAACCCAAACAAAAAGGGCTGGCTGAAGTAGTGAACATAGGAGAAAATTCTGCTTTTAATAATGATTTCCTATTTTTGGATCTGTCATGTTCACCACGTACATCAGTTATGGGTGAATTATTGTAGCTGTTGTTTCATCTCAGATTTGTTTCTCTTTTTGACTTGCATTCAAGGAAAATGCTGTTATTGTCATAAGACTTCTGTTGGTCATTTCCAACATCTTATGTGAAGTCTGTGGAGCAGAAGAGAATTCTTTATATCAATCTGAGCCTGATGGATTGTATTCCTCCATTCCCAGCATCTCCACAGAAGGGTGCAAGATGTATACATTACAGACTCCTTCTCTGGTTTTATTCCAGTTGGGGAAAGGATGTTTCACTTCCTTTGTAACCATGCTTAATAATCCCTTAAAAATTTTTAAATTACTTGATTCACACCAGTTCCACTTCTTGTTTCCCTAGCAATTCCTTCCTTGTAACTTGTTTGCCTGCCTGAAGTCCATTTTCCATTTCAGAAAAAGCATGTCAGCTCAGCTTCATTTTTCACCTGTTCCTGGATCCCGTGAACAAATTTCCCTTCTCTTGCTGTGCTGTGAAATAATGGCCAGTGGAAAGTTCTGCAGCAATACATCAGCACAGAGCTTACACTGTACTTGGTGGTGATGAGAGGGACTTGATGGGCTTCCTGTTGCACGTATAAAAAACTTGGTGATGATCTTGGTAGTTTTGCATCCTCACCATTGGGTTGCTGTGCTTCCTTCACCTCTGTTCCCCAAACCTGGCCACTCTTGCCTTGACAACAGGAGCTGCTGCTGTCTGGGATTCCTGGTTCTTTCTTCTCTGCTGTGCTTGCCAAAAAAAGAAGCCATGCAGGAAGTGGTACACCTTTCTTCATATTGGTCTCACTCCCACCTTTAACTTCTGGCATCTTAGTGTTACCTGGATTTGTTGTCATACATCTGTACTTCTGCTCCTAAGCACTGCCATACATCCAAACAAAATCCATTCATAGGTATTTTTTAATCTTTTCTTCCATCCTTTGGAAATTTACCGAACATCCAGCAGGCTCTTCAAATCTGCAAGATCTGAAGTCTTGCTTAAAATCACTGCTGCTCTTCCTTAGTGGCAAGGAGTGCGGCAGGATCAGCACTCCTTTGCTAATAGATTTTCTTGTGTGGAGGTTTAGTAGCTAAATACATTAATACTATGTTGATAAATATAAGTTAATTGTATTAAAAAGGTAGATTAAAATACTTAATAGCCACTTAAATTTGTATGGTATAAAAGCATGTTAAACTCTCTGGGTCATGAAAATTTGTTCCTTTTTTTCATGTATAACTTTCCTAAATCTGGTTTGAAAAGCGGAACTCTGACTTTTTTTAAACTATTTATATAAATATGGCTGAATGCCTGGTTTTCAACCTGCAATAGAAATAATAATTCATTGCCTAAATTTAGGACAGGTGTAAGATGGCAAAACTTGCCTGCATAATGCAAAACCTGTTGAAGTTCAGTTTGATATGCTCCTGACTCTTTGTGCTTCTGAAAGCCCACCTGGGAGCCCTGTTCCCTCCAAGCATCATGGAGGCCTTAGAAGAAGAGGGGCTGAGTTGTGAAACTGCTGTACTAGCCATCACTGCAGGCATGATTGTTTCCAAGCTTCTTATTTTTAGCTCTGAACAAAAGCCAAAATCTCCCTGTTTTTCAGGTTGTGAAACCTCTGCTTTCTAGATGCTGTGCAGGGACAAAAGTTGTTCATTTGGATACAGAAGTTCATAACAGAACCAGATGCATCTGTAAGGGGAGGGAGCAAGACAAGGACGCTGTCTCTTAACATGAAATGTGTGTGCCATAGGGGCAGCTGGAAGTGCAGATCTTGGAGCCTCCTTGGAAAAAACCCTAGAAACCTGACTGTTATTTCTAAGATCAGAAGAGTTACAGTGGTGAAGTCATGAGTTATTTCAAATAACACATGATTTAGCTCCCCCTTTCCATGTGAGTATCTGCTCATTCTTAGAGGAGCAGAAATTGAGTCCATTTCTCTCATGATTTATGGGGTTATGGCTATCCTTGACATGCAAGTTTGCATGGGCTGGCAGGAGAGAGAGCTAATACAGTCAGCAAAGCAAGCTGTGGGCAAAGCACAGCTGCTCACACTGAATGTGATTCAGGGAGTGATGGAGCCAAATCTGCCCTCTAAATGTGCTCTGTTCCTGCTTTCCTTTCTCCTTGGCCCCACACAGGTGGTGAGGTTTGTGCTGGGACTGCAGCCTGTCAGCAAGCCCTGTGCCACAGCAGCCTCTGCACCGTGGTATTTGTACAGCATAGTTGCATCTTAGCCTCCTTTTTTATTTTAATGGACTGTGTCATTGCATGTTTTGGTAACGTTTAGTAAATCTGTTTACTTGGATGAAAGTGGGGCTGAGCAACTTTTCTTTAGAGAGCCTGAACTTCAGCGTTACCAGGGAGGAGCATGTGAGCCCATGTGTGGTTAGGTCTGTCTGGAGGGCAGCCTTTAAAGGAAGTAAATATCATTGTTGTTGCTGCATCCCTCAAAGATTTAACCACTGCTAACGTTCTTTCAGACTAAAAGCTGTTTGGAATAGATTGAGACTGAAAATGTTTGAAATGGCTAATGGAGTTTGAACTCCATTTTCCAATGCTAAATTCACCATGCCACTGGGAAGTAGTCACTGCCTGAAAACATTATTCCTAATTAGTGTTTGAGAAGGAGCAGTATTCACTTCTGTGCTTCACTGTAGAAGTTGAATGTAGCAAGAGAAGGTGCTTAGTGAAATTGCACCTTATAGCTCCAACACCTGGGGCCAACAGCTTATGCAGATGAGACAGCCTGGCAGTGCCAGAAATCATGGTTAGATATAGGATATTTATATAAAATAAATTTAAAATATTTCAGAAGAATTATAGACTTGAATACTTTAGGCTGATACCTGCATTATTTGATTACCACAGTTTGCATGCACAAATGAAAGGGTAATTGGTCTCTGGGTTGAACAAACAATTGCCATGATTGCCTAAACATTAGAAAATTAGGCTAAATTCACAGCACATTTATAAATACTGAATTCTCTAAATAAAATCTCTGAATTTTTGGATGACTGTTTCAGAAGCATATATTCTGTTGTTGAAATCTAGTTTTTTCTGAATAAAGCAGTTTTGGTGAATAATGCCATGCCTGATCAGCCTTTAAGTACAATTAACTTTGAAAGTAATCAACTATGAACAGGAAGAGCCTTTGTGGCCAGGCTTTTGCAGCTAAGTGGTTAAACATAACCAGTTCTCAGAAGGGAAGTGCTTTGTAGTTTTTAACACAAGTTTAAATATAACAATATGCAACATTTTCCATGTCCCAATTCTTTGTAAATAAACCTGTGATGCTCTTTGTCAGAGTCTACAAACCAACAAGCCCAGTGTTACCTAATTTCTCAGGTTTGTAGGGCTGTGGTTCTTTGTTTCAAGTGCAGTGTTGTTGGGAAGGACAGTGGGCTTGGGTTACCTGTCATGTTCAGCTACAGTATTTTTAACAGGCTGTGTAAGGAGAGGGAGGCACAATGGCCCCACAAAGACAAATATTAGCTCTCTCAGTCAGTGTGTTCATATCTGTTGACAAAAAGTGTTGTATTAGGTAAAAAAAAAATGTACTTGCTCTATGTCTTACCTATAAAAAAAAGCTTCTTGAAACTACTTTCTGTGCAATGCATGGAGGAGGCAAGTTTTGCAGTGGGAAAGCAGAACAGGTCTCTCTGAAGCTTTTCACCATCGTGACGGGGTCAGTGTTAGGTGCAGGGTGCATTACATCTCTTCTGTGGCCTCCCATGTGGGAAAAGCTCCACATCGTGGGCCACAGGGGCACCCCAGGCTTTCCAGCTGTGCTCAGGGCTGGTGTCTTGTCAAGACTGCTTAAAAACTTTACTGCTTAAAATGTCACGTATGTGTGAAGTAAGAGGAATAAGGTGCATTTCAGAGACTGTGAGTACTGCTGGGAAGTCCCTAAGCAACCAAGAATTCAGACATCTATTACTAACTGATATTTACTTCCTGCATGGCCTGAAAATTCATACTTCTCTATCTTCTGTCTCTTTTACTCATAGACTCAGTGATGGTGTAAATCACTTCATGCAGGCGTTGGTAGAACCCAGGAACCCACATGCAGGAAACTGTGCTCAGTTTGTTGGAACAATGGGATTTTTTTTAACTTTCTGGTGCCTATGAGGCCCCCATTATTTTTTGTGAGAGCCATGGTTTAATCATATTGTATCCTGAGCTCTCCAGATGAAGCAGAAGTTTGGGGAATCCCATGATGTTTCTGCCTAAGTGATATGTGCTTTTTTTACATGAATACTCATGTGGAAAGTGATGGAGGGTGATCAGAGTGGTTCATGTAAACTCTAAGGAAAAATGCAGTCAATAATATCCAGGCACTTGCTATGTAGGGTTTGAGTGCTTCAGTTAATAGAGAGAAAACATCACCTTTTAGTGTGAGGGTGGAGGAGAGCCTCCAGGGATGCAGTAGGTATTGCAAGCTGCTTCATGAAATTAGTACGTGGCAACTCTTCATACTAGGCAAGTTGCCTGCCACAGGCCTTCCTCTGGAAATCTTGGGTTTTTCTGTAATGGAAGAGAAAATGTGTTTGGGTGGCCAGATTTGTCTGGGTTTCAGTCCATTGCTATCTTGAATGATAGAATTACTCCATTGTAACTGAGAGCATAATCTGGACTGCTGGGCCTTGATTTTGGTTGTTTTCTCCTCTTATGGCACAGAAAATGAGTGGGACCGATCTGTAGGTTGATTGAAAATACCCCAAAGCTTCCTCTTTGAACCTTCTGCAAAGTGGCTGCCTTGGCCGACCCCAGCACAGTGCCCTGGTCACACAGGCACTGCTGGTGGCCCTGGCCTCTTGCTGGCCTGCTGGGAGCCCAGGGAAGCTTGGCTCCTTGTGGAGAACTTCAGGAGATCCACTTCTCTCTGTGGTTTCCTGCTCTGGAGCCTGACAAGACAGCTCAGCCAGCAGCTGCTTTCAGAAAAAGAGCTTAATTTGTGGAGGCTGGAAGAGGCTGCAGGCAGTGCCAGGAGTCCTTTGTCAGCCCTGTCCTGCTGCCTGTGCCCACAGGTGGGAATGTCCCTCCAAGAAAATGCTGCCTGGTTCTCCTTGCTTTCCAGCCATTGAGCTGACCTGTGGCACTCCTGTTGCAGCTTCCTGGGGCGACTCTGCTTCTCTTCTCCTTTCAAAAGAGTCAAAGCTTTTAGTTCTGTCTCCACATTCCTCGCCAAAAAGGCGTGAGGTGGAGAAGGGAAGTGGAGGAAGCAAGTATCACTGTTGGATTTGGCATGTGTGTCTGGGAGAGGATGTAAGGAAGACGTGACTTTTTTTTTTATCAGAAACCTCAGAGGCTAAAGGAACTTTGCTTGGAACAGTTTTGTTCCCAGAAATCTACTTGAACACTGTTCTTGCTCATAATTAATGCCTTAGCTGATAGTATTGAATAGTGTGTGTGGGCAGGAGCTGGGTTGCAATTGTTGGTATGCATGTGTGTTGGATGCATGACAAACTGAAAAATGCAAGCTGTGATAGCAAGGTTCTTAACCTCTTCCTAAGACAAAACTGCTCTTCTGTTTAACTTTGACTAAATTGCATATTTTTTGTTTATTGTCAGATAGACACAATTTCACTGGAAATCAGGACACTGTATCCTTCTGTACCTGAAGATGCAGAACAAAAAGCAGAAAATTTATTTGTTAGAGAGGTGAGTATCTAATTTTAAATGAAACCAAGAGTTTGGGGGAGGTTTGCTATGTTTATAATGAATATATTTTTTCTTTTAATATGCTTTAGGTGATTTGAATCAGGTTTGAATTTTGAAGGCCAGTAGGAGGGGGGAGGGTTAACAGCATGTCTGCAGCTGTGTATTGTGAGGTGTTTGTATCTAGAAACAATGTAAATGCACTGAATTAGCCTGTCATTGTACTGTTTTCCAGCTGCATTCCCTGTCACCACTAGTCCACTGATATTGATGTTGGTATTTTTACATCGCTGCTAATGATTGGTGATCTGCATGTCCTTTGCACTTTGAAAATATTGATATCTTTCCAAAAATAGATAGCCAATTGGCACTGGTTTAGACTCTTAGGTGTTATTGCAAGGTATGTATCTCATTTGGAGGTGTACATATGGAGAGTAGGTGCACTGTGAAGGGTGCATAGGGATTTATATTTATTGTCAGTATTTAGAGTCTGTTTCACTTTACCATAACAGAAAGTTCAACGAGTTCTTCCTTTAAAGTTTGAGGCCCACCAGAAGTCAAAAATTGCTCTATCTTTAAAAACCCTCTATGGTTGTATTGTTTCCATACCTGATCTCAGATTGTAGGAGAAGATTTCTCATCCTGCTGCCTCAGGAATATTTCATGTTGTCACTGGTTTTGTCATTTTGAAGAACTTTAGAGGAGCTGGTTGCACTGTTCAAAGGAATTTGCTTTAGATGGTCCCCAGAACATTCCCATCTTTCATACTGATGTGCAATATAGCTCACCATTTGCATTCACAAAACAGGTTTATGAAACCAAATTTTCAGCCAGCTTTGAGAAGGAGTTAAATTCCAAGCACTTATGATTAGCCCATAATGTGATGGTTCTCAGCCTTTTTTTTCACAGATTGGGATTTCTCACACCTCACTTCTGGTCTGAAAAGGTATTTCATATGTGCTATAATTGCAAGAGGAAACTGTGCAGGAAAAGTCAGTCACAGACAAGGACAGAGATTAGAAATCATTAAGTCAAAAATTAGGCAGAAATGTAGCTGTTGAATTGTATGCAATGTGACACTTTACAGGCTGGCTCTGTTTCTTTTCAGCAGGTCTAAAAAGAGCAATAATAATTTACTGCCAGCTCAGTTTGCTTGCTTTGCCATCTTTGTTAATCTGGCAGCAGTGTTAAAAGATAACGTAGCTTGTGGAGTTATCTACCTTCCCAGAAGCCTCATTGCCCTTTCAGCACTTTGGGGTCTGCTTTTTCTTTTAAGGTTCCCCAAGCTGCAAGGCCAGCACTGTGCTCATGGCTGTGCAGAGAAAGTGGTGGGTCTAAAAATGGAACACGGTGCACAGTGCCTGGGAATCGTTACAGCAGAGCACGCCAAGGGGATGCTAATGGCAACCTGGTAAAGCACATATTGAGTGCATCTATTAGCTTTCTCTGCAGTACCAGTGAGCCAAGGGGAGGGGGAGAGGGGAGCAAAGCAGTGGAAAAATCAGTACTCCAGGACTAAGCCTGTGCATGGAAGAGTGGCAGGGTAAAGACACTTTAAAGTAGTAACGCATACATTCCAATTTGCCACAAAGCCAAAAATGATACATGCATACACAATAAATTAAACTCTATGAAGAGGATGTTTTCCTGTCCAAAATTAGGGCAGAACTGAGCACGGGGTTCTGTGAAGATCTGTGATGGTAGTCCCAGGCAGCAGTTGCAGAGATGTTACTGCCCAAGCTACAGCCTGTTGTGTTCATGGCAGATATTCAGTACTTTGGGATAGATGTACAGGAGTGGAGTTGGCGGCCTTCATTTCTGTCTTGGAACTGTGAAAAAGCCAACTCTTCGCTTACTGAAGGAGACTTTCTTCAAATATAACACAATATGAGCAGTGAAGGTGTCCACCTTGTGCACACTTGACTGACTGTTGGTCTCCTGGACTTGGGGCAACCCAGGATCAAACACCTAATTCCTGGTGAGACTCTGGGGAATGTCCAGCTCCATATGCTGAAGCCGTTTTGGTATCAGCTGTCTGACTGCTCACTGTCTCAGTACTTCAGCAAGCTGAGACAAAGACATGGAGCAAGTTGGTGAGCTGTAAAAGAAGGATCTGCTCTTGGAGGGGAAGCTAATTGCCTCCATATGGTGCACTGTGAGGACGTGGTGCTGAAACTGTAAAAGACCTTAGATCCATGATCTCGTGTCTCATTCTTCTGGGTGCTTTGTGGCATTCAGATGGTCGTGTCTACAAGACAAGGTCATTTGAAAAGAGTTGGCAGAAGTCTGTGATAATGCCTTAAGATCCTGTCTGTTTCTTCCCAGCTGTGTGTTTCCCACTGGTGGCATAGGAAGGCTTTTCCTCCACCCCTAGCCCTTTCATTGCTGTAGCCCTTCGAGGATGAGGGTTTTTTCCCAGCCCTTACCAAAATCCGTACAAAGACACTGTGGGGATTTGATCAGGTTTCTCTTCCTCAAGCAACCATAAACAGTACTCACAGTACACCAGGAGGACTCAATTGCCTGGGCAGTATCAGTTTATGGGTCCAAAAGAGCTGACAAGACAGATGGAGACAGATGAGGCTGATGTTGCTGAGGAAAGCTTTCAGTATCGATGGCATTTGATGCTGTCCACCTGTAGCAGAATATTTCTGCCTCTGGTTATCTATTCAGTTCTCTTAATACCACTTTTGGATTCCTCAGGAACTCAAAACTTTCCCTATTGATGATATTGAAATGTTATTGCAATGGGTGAGGAATGTCTAACATCAGACATTCCTATACCTGTAGCTGTATTAGAATCTTTTCTTTGTGGATTTTTTCCACCTTAGCTCTTCTTAGGCAGGACCAGCCTGAGGAACTAAGTCAGGTTCCAGGAAAGAAGTTTCCAGAAACTTCTAAAGACAGAATAAAATTGTCTTCAGTGGTTTGTTGCTTTAAGTATTCCTAACTTCCTTTATCGTGCTGCTTCCTTCTGAATTCTGAATTTTTTCATTCCTCACAGAGTCTGCTGCACATCTGCTGCATTAATGCCAGTCACCATTGTCCTCATGGTCCATAATTTTGGCATAAAGAAACATTCACTTCACTAGAAACAAAATAAATATCTTTCTTATAGATAATAAAAACATTCCTAGTATCACCTTTCCTAAGTCTGTATCCTGAGTATGCAGATCAAATGGGAATTCTTGGAATTTTCCCCACATTTCATTTGGAAATATGAGGGGATACTGCACTTTGCTATTCAAAGCTACATTTAGTTTGAGGAACCTAAACTGCCTAATTGTTACGTATTTAATCCCATATTGGTTTGTATCAAGTCAGTATTTTCAGGAAGAATGCAGGCATGGGCACACAAATATATGCTGTTTTTGTGTGTGTATCTGTAGGAATAAAGTTCCAGGTATATGTAGAAAAAATGCAGAAAGTAAATAAATACTAGTTTTCAACTCTCCTTTTAAAATTACTTCAAGACAGGTGAGCCTTCAAAAAAAAAAAAAACAAACAAAAGGTGCTATGTGGATAAGTTTTTGGGAAACATGTTTGCAGAGGGGTGAGGAGAGGTGTAGGAGCTGTGTGGGGGCAGGAGGAGTGATTTTCCTGGGTGGAAAAACAAATCAAAATGAAATAATAGTGTAGAACTATTGCAGTTTTGTTCAGTGAATGATGTAGTTAATTTTGTCTGTGATAATACAGTGTTCATGTGGGTGTCTCTGAACTTTCCTGTTGAGGTTTTCTAAATACAGAAGAGGGAGTTCTCACTTGTAGTAAGCTTGCAAAGCCCTTGCTACTCATCTGAGGGAGTTTTTATTTGAGATTTTGCAGGTTGGGTTTTACAGGATCTGTAAGTAATTATGAAACATGAGTTTTATTAATCACAATGTAAAAAAGCCACAGCCTCCTGTATAACTTCTGAAAGTGATGGTGTGCCCATAGTGTTGATTTCTGAGGCTTTTTGATTTGCAGGCTAATCTGCATTGTTCTTACCTCTTTCCAAATCAGACTGAAATGGGAACTCCTGTTGACAAAACCCAGAAAGTTTTGCTGTTGTTCATCACAGTGTAATTTTCCCCATCTTCAAAATCTAAGTTTTTTCAGTGCTTGAAAAAGATTTAGTGTCAGTGTGAAAAAGATTTAGGGCTGGACATAGATCATTAAAGGATAGTGTGTCTTTTGATAGCAAGGAAGATAAATACTTGTTAAAATGTTTGATACTTTAAAGTACTAGTGTGTTTCAATGTTTTGGCTTGTTACTTGTCTGTGTCACTGGACTTTACGTGTGAAGTGTTATTTTGGGAACAGTTTTGAAAGCCCCAAACCCAAGGTCCAGGTTGGCAGCAGCCGCTGGTAACGCTCACTGGGCTGGATTTCGACCCGGGGTGATCTCAGCACCTTCCACATCCCCAAATCCCCCCCAGCTCCTTCCTTTGGCGGTGCACTGAGGTCCGAGGAGGGAGGGAGGCTGTGTGAGCAGGGCTGTGCGTGGGCAGAGCGTGGAGCCACCTCTGCGTTTCCTCCGCAGCGCCGCGGCGGCCGCCCGCTGCGGAGCGCCTTGGCTTTCTGTGCCAGCTCCTGCATGGGCCTGCCCTGCCCCACCGCAGGAACAGCCACTGCCAGGGCCAGGGGACCGAGCTGCTCTGTGCATGCAGCTCCTCTGCAAGGAGCCCCCTTGTTCCACTGATGACTTTACTTGTACCTCTATTTCTGAAGGCCACATGCTAGTGCTCTCTCAGAGGGGATATAGGCAGGGAAGTTCTTTCCTTTTTGTTTCCCTCACTTCCACCTTTTTTTTTGTTTTATCTTTTTGTTTGTACGTGGTTTTTTGTGGGTTGGTTAGTTCGTTCTTTTGGTTTGCTTTTTTTTTTTTCCCCTCCAAAAGGTTCCTTTCTGTTGCTGGGTAAATCTTTCTTAAACGTCTTTTTCACAGTGGTAGCCATCATGCTGTCATCACCAGAACCAGAGATAAGAAGTTACACGTGGAAAATGTCTGCAGGATTGTCTGTCCCTGCAAGGAAAAATCAGGCCATCTGGACAAAAAAAAAAAGAAAAATAAAAAAGGAAAGACCTTAGTTTGATAGGGCCCCTGGGAATGGGCTGTGCCGCCTGCCTGGTTAACAGAGCAGTAGAAAGTTCATGCAAACATGTGCCAAGCCTCCCACATCCCAAAACTTCCATTTCTCCGTCTATATTTTTCCTCCCCCACAGTTCACTTGAGCTCAACAGACCCTGCATTGGTGCCTCTGTTCTTTGCCAGGAAGTATCCAGCTCTAGCCTCTTAATGAAATCTCTGCCTCTAGAAAGGTTTTACTTGCTCCTCAAATCAGGTTTGCAGGTATTGTTCCTCATTGCTAAAACTTAATTTCCGGTAATAATTTCCAATTTTAAAGAAAAGCATTCTAAGTCAGTACAGTTAGCAGAAGTATTTAATTTTTAGTTGGGATATTCTGAAGAGAAAATCTTTTTTTAGTGTTACTATTTAAGTTAGCTCTAGTTTCCCCACAGAAGCTAGTTCAGGAGCAGTGGTAGCCTTTGCAGGGGTTGGCTTGTCTTTTGTGAATTTATTGAGTGATACTTGAATGTGCTGCTTTGTCCCCTTGGCTTTTTATTTTGATTAGCTTTTTCTTGGAGGAGCACAATAAACCTTTATAGTTACAAGCTAAAATACTGTGGCCTGCTTTATATGTTATTCACAACTGCTTTTTTGAGCACACCAGCCTATAATGTTTGCAATAAAAGCCGACATTGAGAGTTCTCTGTGGGCTTTAATTGCATCTATTAAATAAAATACTTAGTAATGAAAGTACCACAGGGGAAAAGTGGTCCTTTCTGTAGAAGGTTCACTTAGTTTGCATTTGCCAAGGAAAAAGGGAGTGATGTGTGAATTGGAGGTTCTGGGCTCACCCTCACAAAGCCCTGTGAGCTTCTCCTTGGCTTATGTAGAATAGAGTACATGTTACTCTTGTAAGAGTATTCTTATAGCCTAGGTAACTGTCATACACATTTAACACAAATACAAGAGTGACAAGAAAGTTTGGTGTGAAGTGTTTTTTTTTTATTATCTCTGCATTCAGAGGCCAAGTGCAAACAATGCTGGTGTGGTTTTCAGGGGTAGCTTTGAACCTGACCCTGGCAAGTGCAGACAGAGTGAGTTATAACACTGTAATATTATCTTCATTCTTGGAGAATATGTGATTATATTGTCTAATGGTCACACTTTATTCTGCATCCTGTAAAATAATGAGGCCTTGTATCAGGTGAGAAGGTAAATACTGGATCCACATGGAATGTGTTTACTGCCTTTGGTGGTGCTGAACTGCTTGGGACAGAAGCGCCTGTAAATGTGCACCCACTTCCTTGCCACCTTTTCTACACTCTAAACCAAATAAAGCTGTCACAGAAGACTCTGAATACAAAGAAAATTACTTACTAAAATAATTTATGGCTACATCCTCTGCCTATTTTTCACAAGATTTAGAAAAAGAGATCTGTTAAGCCGCTGCTGAGTAATCTGGACAGCCCATCTCAGGTTTGCTCTGGTAGCCTGCTAATCCCCTCTCTGTCCCTCTGAGGCAGAGCCCTGTGCAAGCAAAGACCCCCATGGGCACTTCAGAAGAAGCTGGGAGTGAAGACAGGGAATACTCCCAGATGAAGCAGTCAACCTTTTTATACTAATTTATAATTGTCCTTTTATTCTCTTTCTTTCTACCTTCCCTGCACAGTTTTTGTTATTTAGACACTTTTGATCCATCTGTTATTCCCTTCTGTTTGACTCCTAGAGTTTCAAGCCTTTCTGTGAGACTCTCTTTACTGTTCCCACTTCAGATTCCTTTCAGTCCTGCTGCTTCTTTCTCTGCTGTAGATCCCCACCATTTTCCTTCCTGATGTGCCTCCTTTTCCCTGTGGTCTTGGGCAGCAACTTCTACTGTTGGATTCTAGGCTTGAGCCCTCTCTTTTTTCCTTTCCATCTCAGGTGGGCTGGCACAAATTTGCAAGTGCAGTGCAGGGAGAAAATAATAATGTGGTGAAATCTTCAGCATAATGTACAAATATCAGTTTGCAATTTACACTCTGTATGAAGAATCACTGGAAATTCTGACATAGTGTCATTTTTCTTGTAGATGTGCACCTTAGCAATAACTGTACATATTTCGTGCATCTTGTTGCCTTTCAAAATGTCATGTTGTGTTTAACTGCATTGATAAAAGTTCTGCATCAAATAAATTGCAGAAATATTCTGGTCTATTTGACAGCACAGACAAGCCCTTCTGTATAGCTCAGGTTTGGCTTCCTTATTTAAGGGAGATTGATGTACTAAGAACAATTTTCAAAGGTGAATGCAAAACCAGCAAGAAAATTTTTAGACAGCGAAAACTACATGTGACTGAGAAAATTCAGTGTGGAAGGGAAGATGAGACTGGTGAAAAATTATGGTCCTATTAATATATTCCTGAATATTATTAAGAGGTTAAAGATCAATCCTGAAGGGCTGAATAAGAAGTAGAGCACTTGTACTGCAACAAGGGAGGGTAAAAAGAGTAAGGCAAATGTATTTACAGTTGAAGGCTTAGGTAATGAAACAGGATGCAAACAAAAGATGTGTAATCAATGTCCATGGAGGAAGTCAGGCCTAAACTAGATCATGTCTTTTGAGGCAGTAACTATATAATTTAATGATGTTTCCTAGAAAGCAGATGAGAATCAGTGAAGCATGTTAAATTGCTATCAGCTCCCTCCTCCATCTTGTGTGATTCAGTGCATTTGATTTTAAAGGGAAATTGTGCTTCAAAATATGGAAACATATGACTCTGGTTTTCCTTTAAGAACTGAGCACCCAGTTCTAAAAGAGAAGAATATGTTCTCTAGCATGTGGGCTGCCCTGATCTTTATTGGTTCTCTAGTCTTCTTGAGTCAAAACCCTTGTAGTAATTCTATTGTTGTTTGTGTTTCCTTCTGTTTAGGCTTGTAAATACTACAGTTCCCACTGGCATATTGTGAACTACAAATATGAATCCTATTCAGAAGACTTTCGACACTTACCACAGTAAGAACTCACATAAGTTCCCTTTTCTTATTAATTTTTTTTCTCATTAGACTTGTGTTATTTGCTAAGCTTGATCCATATTCCTTTGTCTTCTAAGCTCTGCTTGGTTTACCGTATTTTTAGTGTCTTGCATTTTTAAAAAGGGGAAGCAAAGGTCCTTCAGAAAAGTTCAAGACTCTGCAGAATTCCCTGGTATCAACAAACTCCATTAGTGCTGACTCAAATCCTTACGAGTGTATTTGTGTTTTCAAAGCACAGTTGATACAGGAGAGGTGGCTTTTCGTTTTCCTTAATAATGCATAAATGTCACTCTCCTTTCGCTGGGGTTCATTCTACCCTGTGGTAGAGAGTAGGATTTCAGTGCTTTGTGGCTGCATCGTTCAGGAGAGCTGTGTGCACTGATGGTACAAGGCTGTGGAGGTGTGTCAGGGTAAGGGGCATCTTGCCTCTGCTTCGAGGCACATGAGCATGAAAATCACTGGAAAAGTGCTGGGAGGAGCAGGAACAAGTGCCTTGACTTGAGTGGAAAGAAATGAAGAATCTGGTGTTCCTACATGCATGAGTTTGTACCCATACTCTTGTTTCTGGAAGGTCTTGCCCCTGAGGAAGGTTTTAGAGTTACCAAAATCATGAAGTGCCAGAATGAGCTGTTTTACTGCCTCCTTTCATGGAGTTTAAGTCATTAAAATTACAATACTGGATGAAAAATGGTTTTACCTGCACATAAGATAGGAATGAATGAGTGCTCCAAGCTTGGATTGGATGGAAACTAGTACTAATTTGATTGCTTCAGGAACTGAAAAAACTCGTAAAATTGAGGCTTATGGCCCAGTTAGATGCTGTGTTCAGAGGGTTTTGCACTGCAAACCTTCCTTTATACCTGCATTTGCTCTTGTAGGTTGTTATTTTTATGAGCAGCATACATGGTAGTACAAAAAGCCATTAAGAGCAGTTTTGCTAATCAGAGATTATAAACACACCCTTTCTTAAGTACCCAGCCTGCTGATTGGTTTAGAAAATTAATGCATTTAGTGCTCAAGAAAAATGGTTGTAGTACAGCAGTTTTCCATTTAACCTCAAATGTCTTCACGCTTATGAAATATGCATGGGGCAGATGTGGGTGCATTACTATGCACAAAAGTACATTTTAGCTGATTACATACATCCCCTTCTGCAAAGGATATTTCAGTGTGGTGCTTAATGGGATTTGCTTTCATGGGTTCATGCTCCAGGGGTACCAGGGTGTCTTACACCTTCCTTTTTCCCCTCTCCTAGCACAAACATTGTACTGAGGATTATACTGACACAAGATCTTGTGTCTCATAAGGAAGGTCTGGGTACCACACTTGATATTTCAGATGCAAAGTTATAGCAGGGGTTGTCTACATTTTGTTTGGTGGAAACTGCCATGGCTTTTGAGCTTAACATACCTTTAACAAATCTGGTTTGAGAGCCACCTCATTTCATATTGTTTCCAACCTCCTCTACCTTGATTTGCACATGCATCTTGCAGTTTGGTGTTTTAGACTAAACCTTTTCAAGAAAAATAAAGACACATGATATGTCCTGGTCATTACACTGTATCTCACTATTGATAGTTCTGGGTCTTTTTACCACTTTTTACTTTTTTGTCCAATTTGAAGAAACCTGCTGTCATACTTTAAGAAACCTGAACATATTCTTGTATTGATCCCTTTATAGGAAGTCATTGTATTGGCAAACACTGAATGAGTGTTAAGTGTTTAGCTTTACATTGTGGGAAAGGAATATCATTTACAATACCAGTTACAACTGTGGCTAAAGCAATTCCCTTCACTGAGGGTGTGCTGAACTTCCCTGTGGGATTTTCCATGCAGAAACAAGCATATTGGGACTCAGCAGCTTTCAGCAGTGCTGAAGGACTTGATGCTTGGGTGTGCTTGAGGCTGTGCTGTGTCACACAGTCGTGCAACACCTCCAGTAATGGCTGCATGGTGTGCCAGATTTTTGTCAGAGTTGCTCCAGCTGAATGCCGACCCTTTCTGGTTGGAAAGCAGCTGCTGTGGGATGCTGAGCACCCAGGGCAGGCAGTGAGTGCTCCACATGTCCACTGCAGCACTGTTGTGGCACCAGGACAGAGCTCAGCACCTTGGGCATGACAGAATCAAAATATTTAGCAATTGCTTTGGTTTTTCTCTGACTGTGTTCATCCTTGGAAGTTTTTCTCAGCTCTTTCTAAGCCCTTAAATTCCTCTCTGTGAGCTCTCACTACCTCTTTTACACCATGTTTTATGCTTTGTGCAGATGTATTATTGCTTCTTGAGCAAGTGGACGGGTAGGAAAAGATCAGGGATTGTTTAGTGTGTGCTGTGCTGACTGCCTGGGAACAGAAAGAGTCATTAGCAAAATTTTTGCTGCTGCTTATAGGGAACCTGGAACACTTGGTTGATATTTCAGATGGGGTGCCTCTTTTTTGTAAAAGGTGTTATTTGGCTTGAGATTTTTGGTTTGGAGTCCTTTCAGATGGGAGTGTTTGTGTAAGAATTTTTAAGAGCTGCCCTTGGTTGCATTGGAAAACCTGCAATGGATTTCCATCACAAATATTCTGACTATTGAAACTTTACAGATGTCAAAAATGCCAGTAGATTGTAAATGTTATTTTATTCAAAAGATTGCTCAGTTTTTTGTAGTAAATAAACTGCAAAACTGGAACAAACCAAAGAGGAAATGAAACAATGAAACACTCTTCTGTTCTCTGTCACTTGTGGTGGTATGGGAACATCATGAGAACACTGGTTTTGAAATGGGGAAAATGAAGAGGAGATAGATACTGCTCATTACTCTGATCTTCCTTATCTGTAATTTATGTATGAATGAATAAAAATGAAAAGGGTCAAAGTTATCTTTTTTTTTGTTTTGTTTGGGAAAATTCAGTCTTCATAATAAACAATAGCTTTTAACATGAAAACTTTTTTAGGCTTTCATATCACAACTGAAGGTTGTCAGTATGAGATTTGTAATCTTTAGGAATTTGCAAACAGTACTGGAATTTTTCAGGGCACTGAAAAATCTATTTTTTTTCTATTTAAAAATACCCTTGAATTTTTATTGTGTCTATTTGGTTGTTACTTACTTCTTAATTCTGCAATATGAGAAGTACTGTGGGCCTATATACCATTATTCATGTGCTTGAAATTGAGCAAATGCTTAAGTGCTTTGCTTTTTCATATTCAGTCATGGGTTTGAGTATACAGTATAAAGAACTTGAATGGCATCACATCAAAAAGATACCTGTGTATTTTGAAAAATTGCTTGAAGGCTGTGCTCATCATATTAAATAGAAGAAAAAAATCTTGAAATCATGAAGGGATGTAGAAGATTGAAGAAGAAAGTTCTAATGTTCTTGGTTAAGAAATCTGTTGAAGAGCTCAGTCTTCTTCCTTTGACAGCCTTGAATGGGATCTCTCTTTGGAAATTGTTTTGGGTTTGTTGCCCATTGTGGTGGAAGAGCTGCAGAGAGACCAAGAATTGCTATTTTATCATTTGTATAGAACTGTTACAGCTTCAGAGACTTGAGGGGGAAAGAAGATACATGTGGCTTAGGAAAAAAGTATTTTTTCCTAAGTGTTGTGATTTTAAAGGAGACAATAGGATTGCAGCAAAAGGTGTACTGACATTGCAGTGGGGGCTCAGTATGGTTACCTCCCTGAAATAGCAGGTACATAATTTAGTTTTAATAAATAAATAAATACATTTTTAATACATTTTCCCCCCCTCCCAGAAGTGAATGTAGACCAGAGAAACTGCCATCACATTCCTTTGAAATCGATCATGAAGATGTGGATAAGGATGAAGTACGTATTCTGGTTTTGGCATGGGTTGGTTTTTTTTCTACTGGGGAAGTTATTTATTGCTTTAATATCAAATAAAGGATAATAATGGAGCATCATTATCTTCTGTAAAATATTTAATATTTTATATAGCTCTGAAATGAGTGAAACAGCTTTGTCTCATGTCCTCCCATGTATTGGAGGGCTATTAATAATGTCTTATTTTAAAAGGAATGAAAGGGTGATTATTTGTTATCAAGCACATACTCACACATTACAGTTTTTGTCTTGGAATTCAGAAAACAAGTCTGTGCAGTTTTAACCTTGTCTTCCATATAGGACACAACATCCCACTCATCTTCTAAAGGTGGTGGTGGTGGAGGAGGAGGAGGAGGATTAGCAGCAGGAGTTTACAAGTCTGGATGGCTTTATAAAGGGAATTTCAACAGCACTGTCAACAACAGCATTACTGTTCGGGTAAGGAAACAACATTATTCTTTCTTTACTCCCTTTGGATTTGTTGTCCCCACAGAGGCACACTTTCTTGCCATTGACACTTAGCTGTTTATATCTCAGGTTTGATTACATTGCTTTTAATTATAATAAAGTAATATTTCATTTGTCTGCAAAATAGTGATTGAAGTGCAGTCAGGAGTTACCTGTTATCTAAACCCTGTGAATAAAGTATCAGTGAAAATAATTTGCATTACAACAATTTTCATGCTTCTTCTTTCCCACCACTGCAGTCATTCAAAAAGCGCTACTTCCAGCTGACACAGCTGTCAGATAACTCATATATTATGAATTTTTATAAAGATGAAAAAATATCAAAGGAGCCAAAGGGATGTATTTTTTTGGATTCTTGTACAGGAGTCGTACAGGTAAGTTCCAGTTTCTTTCACTGTAGTGTTTTGGATGTAGGATGATTTTAAAAAGGCAAGTGGAAGAACATGTTCATTAGCAGAATAGTGGTCTCATTAGCAGTTTCAGGAAATGAAAGCACCAATGGTTTTCCTCTTTAATTTGGTGCAGATGCTCAGACTAACAAGTTACAAAAAAGTACAACTGAATTATGGTAGCGGACCATGCACATACTCTTTGTCCCTGGTGAACATGAGAAAAAAATATTGTGAAATGTTTGGGAGGGGTTTCACTGAAATTATTTTCTGAGATTGTGATTTAATGAGTTTCAATACTACTATAAATTAAGTCTCTATGAATGACTTTGAGCTCCTCTTTGATCGAGATAGAATATCAAAATTGTAGCAAATATCCCAGAGGAATCATCTCCAGATAAAATACAAAATGCTTCCAAAACAATTTGTTAGTTTGGAAGAATGACCCTGCAGACATTAGACTTAGCCTGATGTTTCATTTATAGCTCATTCATAGTCTCTTTTTTGAATCTTGTATTATTTCTTCTGGAAGAAATTTTTGAACTTGAAATTAAAAATTAAATTAAAAACTTGTTGAAAATTAGAAGTCAAGGTCCATATACCATGTGGAAGGAGTTTTATAGAGGAGCAAACTGAGAAATAATACCTTGGGTTCTTTTTTTCCTCTTAACTGATCAGGAAGGTAAAATAGTTGGCCTTAGATTTCAAACAAAGACTTCGCTGTAGATCTCATCTGCTTGCCAGAAGTTTGAAGTGCAGATGGAAAAGTGGATATTGAAGTTTTCCTGCCCCGCCTGATGTTTTTAAGATTCAGCATGCAAGATATATTGCTGTGTTAGATAATGTCTGATAGTCTTTCAGTACCTGATTTAAAGATCTTGGCCATCTCATAAGGGAAAATATATAAAATATTTTTTTTTTAATCCATTAATTTTAAATGCTTTTGTCTTATCTGAAGTAAAATTGAAACATAGTATTCTTCTTCATAGATTGTGCACAAACTAGTGTACATAATTTATTTTACAAGTAAGTTGGCTTTAAAAGTTTTAAGTGGCCATTACCTAAGATTCTTTACATAGTTTTATTTAACTTCTAGCTCTTGGTCAAGCCCTTATATAATTTTATATATGTGTAACAGGTTTTAGTGAAGTTTTAGTCCTTGTTTCACATTAGCTTGAATGTGTGATTGGAGAAAAGGAGTAATTTCAGCATCAGGATAAATACTGAACACCCACAAACCAATTGCTACAAAACCCAAGCCTATTCTACTCTGCATTGATGAATTAAAATTTATAACCCTGAAAGAATATTCACCTCCATAAAGTACTTGAGAGGAAAATTATTTCCTATCAAGAGAATTTCCAGTAGCAGAACTGAAAACTAGCACATGTACACACACATACACACAGACAATCCCAAGTCAGTTTGAAAAGCCAAGATTTGCCTGACCCCACTGACCCAAGTAGCTCCAGAAGAAGCAGTTCAGTCTTAAGTGATTCCTGATCTGGGTCATGACATGTAATATAAGAACTGGAGCAAGTGATTAGCAACAGATTGGGTAGGAATCTTCTAAATCATCTCTGCTGCCGGAAAAAAATGTTCATGGAATTTGCTTTTAAGTGTCCTGGGTTGTCATCCTCCTTTGCTAATCAGTATCAGATTTTGCCTCTGTTCCTCTTAAATCAAAGTATCACTATCATCTCACCATCTGGCTTAGAAACCTCTTAATAACTTGTTCATATAGAAGTGTGCAGAAAAATACTTACAGTATGCAGAACTACAGGAGACCACTGTGATGTTATTTGAGACTGTTAGGGAAGAAAAAATTGAGTGAAATGACCAGTTGTGGGGTGGATGATTTTTTTTTCATTTGCCAGCATCACTCCAAGGTTAAATCTGTCAATAAAGTGATGGCAATCTTCTGAAATATTGGAATCAAAAATAGTGGCACTGAAGTTCATCATCAGTCAGCTTTAAAAGTTCAGTGAAACAATGGGGGATGGAATGTATTACTGTCCTCTCAGATATAAGCAAGGAGGAGAGAAAATTGATGCAACTGCTTCCTTTAGACTAAGAGATATGTGCCTCACTAATTGGATAAATATGAGAAATTAAGCACATTAGGTTAGATTCCCATCACTTTATTTAATTTTATTGAGCTGTTTCAGTAGCTAAATACCTGTTAATTCTTATGACAGAAATTGATAGACTTATCATCTCCTGCAGGTAAAATCTGAACAGAGAACAGCTCTCAGGACTCAATCTATTCCTAGTCTACTGGGCATTTGTTCTTATTTTGTGCTTGAAAAGGATAGCATAGAAATGACTGGCCAGCACTATACCTCACCTTTGCCTTTGTGAAATATTGTTGAAACCCCCTAAATTGTTTTTAAAATCCATCTAAGACAAAAGTAGATGTGGGAAGTACCTATTGTAATAATTACTGTGCAGGAATTTGTCATGTTGCAATCTTCTGGAAAGTCCTGCTCCCACTGTCCCCCTCATATTTATATGACTTAGCAATACTTTGATTTATCTATTTGGATGTCTGGTGTGCTGGTCAAATGTCAGAGGCTTGTTTTTTAGAGCTGTTCTCTCCAGACCACTCCAACTCATGTAGAAGTGCTGCATTTTGTGGCCAGAGGTTTTCTATTATTCCATATGGGACGTATTCCCTTCTGAGCTATTGTCCATCTTATATTTCTGTGGCTAAATATAGAACATAAGTTTGGCCACAGAAGCTCTTAAATGCACAAACTGGCAGAAATTTCTGTTAATATCACACTATTTGAATTTTCTTTAAAGCCACTGAAGTTTGCTTATATGTACTTTTTAAGGAGTGGCCATATACAAGTCCATCTTATGGATGCCTTTTTCAGTACCTTTCTGTATTAGTTCTAGTGTTGTTTTGGTTTTTTTAATTTTCCTTTTGTTCCAACAGAATAACAGACTTAGGAAACATGCCTTTGAGTTGAAAATGAATGACCTCACATACTTTGTGCTGGCAGCTGAAAATGAGCAGGATATGGATGACTGGATTTTTACTCTCAACAAAATCCTGCAAATAAATCCAGAGGGAACCATTCAGGAGAGGAAGAGTGCAGATTTCACTGATCTGAGACTTGGTAAGAGTGAAAAAATCTCTTGTATTGCCAGGGGTTTTTTAAACAAGTGAAAAAAGTGGAACCTTCATGAGTATTTAATCATTTTAACTGCCTGAGTCTGTAATGGATTCTGTACCTATTGATTCCTGATGAAGCAGCACCAGTCTTGGCAATCCCTGAACAATTTCAGCTAACTCCCCTCAGATCATGTTCAAACGGCTGGAGGGGAGGTAAAGCTGTTCCCACAAAGTCAGCAGGAGCAACGTGGCTCCACTTTGCATATGCTGCTCTTTTTTAAATTTAGTCCTCTCTGTCAGTGATCTTACTGGTACTTTGTGTTTTACTGTTCTGGAACACTGAAGACTTAAAAGTTTTGTGCTGGAGTGTGGTTTGATCAGTTCTTTTTCCAGCATTCTTTAAAAATCTGGAGCTAATAATTAAAAAAAAAAAGCTGTGGTATATGCCTCTTTCTCTGAAAGTTTATTGACTTTTGCTTCTTGCTTTTTTAAGCTTGCATATTATGCTCACACTCTGGAAGAAAGAATTGGATGCTCTGTTATACTGCAGTCTTCATGTGGCAGTAACTCATTCCTCCACATAATAAATCCACATACAGTTTGGATGAACTCCAGCTGAAATTCTAAGGCTGAAAATACTTGAAACCTTAATACAGATGTAAAATGTATGTGCTCTGAGCTGAGTCAAAGGTTGCATCCATATTACATCTGAATCTTAGTGATGTTCAGAGCTAATTGAAATCTTTAGGCTGATGTTTATAGTAAGTTCTAATTTTGGAAGGACAGGATACTCATATAGACAAAGATGTTGTTAGAACTTGGAGGCACAAGAGACTTGCACTTCAGAATCAGAGTACTTTTGAGAATCTGACCCATAAGGAATATTAATAAAACAGGAAGAAATATGTGCATTAGAGGTCAAAAACGCAGGCTAACAGAAAACAGAAGTCTCTACTGATAAAAAAGCTGATAACAAGCAGCAGGAATCTGCTATAGAGTTAATTTGTCAAAAGACATGAGGCTTTCTTGGCAAGAAGAGCCCCAACTGACTGCAGTGACATCTTTCACATGGGGCTGAATCACCACGTGAGAGCAGAGCACTCCCTGGTGAGCTGGGTAAAGCACAGGGCTGGTGCTCAGTGCTCTTCTCTGCATCCATAGGTTTGCAGCTCATGGAGTCCCAACTGCATCCCTCCCTTTCCCAGAGAGAGGGTGAGGTCCTGCCTGCCTTGCTGTTCCCTTTACTGGGAATCCAAAATCTTTGGTTGCCATAAACCCTTGGTGTTACATCAGAAGGGACTGAGAGGAGAAGGTGTCTTTGTCATGGGTGTGAATGTTTGTCATGGGTGAATGTGTTGGATGTTTCACTGAGTAGTCAGGCTGTTGTTTGGAAGCTGAAATATAGACTAAGATACAGTGAGCAGCAGTGAGAGATGAGGTTGAGAAGGACAGAGCATCACTTCCATTTGGAGAGATGATGGCTCTGAAGGGAATAAAAATAAATGACATGGAAATATGTGTTTTTATCTTTTAAACCCTATGGTAATAACAAGAATAATAAAACCATTTTGTGTTTCTCTTTCCTTCTCTTCAAGACCCTGCAGAAGTTCCAGTGAATTATGATTGCTCTCAAGAAGAGGCAGATTGTTCAGAGAGCACCTTGCACCCAGACTTCACAAAAGTAATGGATGTTACACTTTTCTTTACAAGTCTAGCGGAAAGAACTTCCTAGGTGAAAAATGCCTGCCAATACCTGATCATTAATATTCTGAAAGCTTGAAAAATATAGCACAGGATATTACAATCGTTACAGACACAAGTGACAGGAATAATCTTCTTTCTGAGCACCTCATCCTTTTAAGTGAGAAAATCTCTACCAAATGCAAAGAGTAGGTGCTCCACAGTGTGTTTTGATTTAGACCTGTGAAGTCAGTAAGGGTCTGGTCCCCTCAGTTTTGTGTGAAATATTTGCTCATCTGAGCTGCATTTCAGTAGAATCTGGCCCTTGGAGAGCCAAAATTTCCTGTGTGACTGCCAGGGAAGTGAGCTCTGAACTGCTCATTGCCTTCTGTAATTTCATTGAAAGATGCATGTTCTACCAGGGGAGGCATTTTGTCCTCTAGAGCTCATAAACTGCTTCATGTGGATGAGATAATTGTGTATGGTGCTAAGAAGCTTTTTAATGAAAAGCTAGATTGGAAATGCTTCACTGCTTTCTCTTAAACAAATGTACAATCTGTTTGTAGCCTTCTGCCAGTGAGCTGCTGTAGATGTGTCTGCCTACAGAGCCAAATGCTGTTTGAGGATGTTACATGGATTTGAACTGAAAGCTGTCTATGCAATTGAGGACAGAATTTTACTGTAGGTCATATTAATATATGTGAAGTGGTCACCTAGAATGCGAAAAAGCAAAAACAAATCAAACCACCAAACAAAATAAAAACAAAACAACCAATCAAATTAAATGTATCTGAGTTTATGTATTAAGGGCAGCAGAAGTATCTGTCATCTTATCTGTGGGTAGATTCTAATGGTTTAGTTGATGCAGATATCTCAAAGACCACTGGTGCCTGCAAGGCTATAGGAGATGGTCAGCTTGTTTTCTGATGCTCTTTTTGCCCTTTGTATGGATAATTTCTGTTCCCCCACCCTGGCTCTACAGGCCTGGCTGCAGCAGTGTTCTGTGGCCTTTCCCTAGTCCACGCAGATAAACATCCTGATCCCATCTCCAACTAAACCAGGGTACCAGAGCCATCCAGTGCTGCTTCTGCAGGTCAGGCCATGGGCAGTGCATGTTAGGCAGTGAACACAGAGCCCTTGGTCCTGCTGGGCTGCTGCTGCTTGGTACTTAATGTGTACTGGCAATATCATGATGCTGTGGGAGACATGAAACACTGAACAAGAGAATATCCTGTGCCATGTCAGCTAAGGGTTGTACTCAGTCCTAGGCAACCAGAAAAGATGGTCACTCCTTTAATATTTCAGAGATTAAGATTTTTTTAACAAAGTTAGAGAAAATCAAAGTGCAAAGAAAGACTGAAGGAATTGAGCAATGGAAATATCCCAAGGGATCTTTAAGGGGAAAGGAATGTGTAGGGCTTACTTCACATGTTGGATAAATGAGTTTAACTAGTGAGGAGAATGGTTTCTACAGTCAGCCATAAGGATAAACTTTTAGAAGGTGGGGTAGGAAAGCACCAGGTGGGTTCAGAAGGTGAAGGTGATTTTGTCAGAGAGCTTAACTTAAGTGTGTGTCTGTCAGAAAGGAAATGGTATGTCTGATCCTGCCTGTGGCAGAGGGTGGGTGGAGAGGACTGCCAGCCTTCCCTCTGGGTGACACTGCAGTCTGTGTGCCTGCTCAGCCTGTGAGGCATTTGCTGCTCCCCTTTCTGCCCTCCCCTGGCACAGGTGCTTTTCTGTGGCACTGGTTTGTTGGGGCTTTATTTCCTCAGCTTGGGACTCTCTACACTGATTTTGGTGCAGAGATCTGACATCTTCCTCAGTGGATAGCATATGTGAACATACAAAAACTTGAGTTACATAATTGATCTGTTTTGGGATTCCTTAGAGTGTGTCATGGCCTGAAAAATCCCTGCTTCACAAACAAGGAGTGCTTGGAGGTGCTTGGGGATAACTGCTGCAGAAGTGGGAAATGTTGTTTTGAGTGAAACATGGATCACTCATTTAGAAGTCTAACAGCTCTATGGATTTCTGTTCTTGTGCAGAAAACTAATTTATTATCTGTCACCACAGTACATCACAGAAACAGAAGAAACAGTGAAAGCCTCTCGAAATACAGAGCGACTAAACCTGTTCTCTTTGGATCCTGATATAGCAGTAAGCGATATTTAATTTTTTTAATTCTTAGAAGTTTTAGAATACAGGTGACATGAGCTAACTGGGTTAGCTCAGCCAGCAGAGTGGGTTGCATTTCAACAAGCAGCTGGGTATACCCAAGGCTTCAGCAGTGAAGAGGGAGAGGAGCTGTCTGTAGTCCACAGAGATTTCTGTACAGACTCTACCCTTGGACTGCAGAATGGCTGAGGATGGCAGTGACCTCTGGAGGTCATCCAGTCCAGCTGAGCTGAATTAGTTTAAAGCAAGCATTAAATCAAAGTTTAACATTTAATGTCAGGAGTCAAAGAAAGTTATTTCTTGCACTGAATGTGATTTTATTTTAGTTAAAAAGAAGGCTTAAGTAACATTGGGACCAGTGTATATTTAAACTTATGCCTGTTGTCAATCAACTATAAGACCTTTATTTAAAGTATTAAGCAAATTGAAATTGTGATGTGGTATGTAAATAATGGGGAAAGAGGGAAATGCCTGGAATTTCATTCTAAAATGTGCTGTTAATTATCTTAAAATGTGAGGGTTTTTAATCTATATGAGGAAATTAAAAGCTAAAGTTTTAGAAACAGTAATTAAACAAGAAAAAATCTGTTCTAAAATTATAGGAAACTAATTTGAATCCCTAATTCTGCTTCTGACATTATGTACATCCTCAGGCAGTCTTTTTGGTTTGCTTCCTAATCTATAAATTAGAAATAGTACTCATTTACTGTAGTAATGTGAAGAGGCCAGCAGTGACTTTTGATATTTTCAGATGTTTCAGTGGTTGCAAAGACCTTTAAAAAGCTTACTTAGTTTTGAAATATCATGCTTTTTCCTATGTATAACAACTTATTCTGCTTATTTCAGGCACTGAATCCTCAGAAAAAGGAGTTTCCAGGGACAAACTCAGTGATAAAGCCATTTGAAGAAAAGCCTGCAAAGAGGATCCTGATTACCTGCAAATCCCTCACTTTAAATCTCCAGGCCTGTGTTACTGAAAATGAAAATGATCCCTCAACAAATGTAAGCTTTTCTTATTTCTCTATGATTATTTTTCTTCCTTTTTTTTTTGTTTGGTTTGTTGGTTGGGGTTTTTCTTTTCATACAGGTGTTAGTTTGGAGAGAGAAGTGAAAGGAAACCTGTATCACACATGCATACTGCTCCCTTTGGACTGAATAACAAACTGATTAACTTTTCAATAGATATTTTGAAGCTGATTTACATTGCAGACTTTTAGCTGCAGTTCAGTGAAAGATTAAAAATGTTTCAAACCTTGAGGATTCTTAACAATTGCTATAAGAAGAACAAGTTTAAACTGCCAAGACCTATGTAGGGAGGCAATGGAATATCAGTTGCTGGTGACCTGGGAGTTTTTTGTTGTTTTTCAGTGAGAGACAAGGAAGCAAGCAGATAAAGTTACAGGAGAGAAGGCAAAATAGAAAGGACAAGATGTTTTATCTAGTGGAAAAATTTAGCTAAAACCAGGACAAAACAGAAAATTTTGCTTATTCTTACTGTAAAAAAAAAAAGGACTGGGAAAATTGAGATGTAGATGTCAATCTAGAGCTTTTAGTTAGTTTTCCTCTGAAGCAGTAAAGTTGTGAGACATTCGTGTCCCAGCAACTCCACTTTCATATATTACATATGAGGCATTGATTTTGTTTGCTGATTTGTTTGTTTTTAATCTGAAGATGACCTCTACAGTGAGTGCAAATTCAGCATGATGTAATCAATATCTTTTTTTGGCAGACTGGAATAACTGTTTAAATAAAGCCATGATAACTGTACCAAGGGCATGCAAAATTCACTGCAGAGGCTGAAAAAGCAAAGGACATTGTACCTGCTATGCACTGCTCCTTATCTCCACAGTTTAAAGGTTCTGGTTTCTGAACTGCTCAGGTGGTGTTATTCTGAGGCTGATTTATTCTGTCAGAACTATGGATGATCTTAGGAGGTTACTTTCAGTCACAGGACTGAATTCTCTGGTACTCTGCCATAGGATAAGTGGGCACTGTCAGAGTGGTTTGAATGCTCTTGGTTTCCCAGCAAAATGGAACATGTGTTTCCCACAGAATAATACACCCACGCTTTTGTGTTTGCACCAGTAAACATTTTCCATCCCCTTACATTTGTCATCTTTGTGTTGCATTTCTGACGATCCCTGGAAAGCCCACGCTTGCTCTTCCCTCTTTTATAATAACTCTCAATTTACATTTTAAAAATCCTGCAGTGTGTTTTCTGGGGCTCTATTCATTTACTCTAATAGTTATTAATCTATTTGGTTTTGATTCTTTGAAATTCTAAGTTGTCAATTCCTCTTCTAGCACTTTATTAAGAAGTTTTCTTTAAAAGCTCCTGAAATTGCATGGTCGGAAACCAATTTGGGGTCTGTGCAAACATTGTTTTTAATGTATCTCATAATTTATAAATAATATTTGTTTACTTTCTTTTTTTCTACTTGCAGACACCCATTAAAGGATAGCCTTTAGCCCCATCCTCTCAGTTATCACTGTGTTATGTTTCTGGTATCTTCTGCAGGTAGAGCCTTTCTTTGTGAGCGTGGCACTGTATGACATCAGGGATGGCAGGAAGATCTCTGCTGATTTTCACGTGGATTTGAACCACACGCTGGTTAGACAGATGATTTTGGGCTCCTCGAGTCCATTAGAAAATGGTGCCATTGAAAATATTGACTCAAATGAAATGGAAGAACCACAGGTCAAAGGGTTCCCAGAAGAGTGGCTGAAATACCCCAAACAGGTATTCCACATGTGCCTTGCATGGCTTAGTAACTTGTGAGACTTATTTTAGTTTGGTTTTCTTTTTCATTGGAGAAATTTTGCATGCCATGTTCTTCTTTTCAAGAAAATTCTCTTTTATGTGTCAGTTGTGTAGACCCACTTGCTTTCTGAGCTCCCTGTAACAGTTTGTTTCCATCAGCAGAGAGCACTGGCAGTATTTCATTTCTTCAGTATCACTGTATACTTTTGAACTGTTCTCCCTTTTATCCACAGGCTCTTTTCTCCATAAGTAATCCTCACTCTGAGATTGTGCTGGTGGCAAAAATAGAAAAGGTGCTTTCAGGAAACATTGCCAGCAGTGCCGAACCTTACATTAAGAATCCTGATTCTTTTAAGGTAATCATTTCCTGCTCTGTAAGCTTCAGCCTGCTGAAAGCATTGCAAATCGTGCTGACAGATCTCAGATTGCTGAACAGGACAGGCTCCTGGGAGCCTCATGCTTCAGAAAGTAAATGTCCAAGTTCCACTGGCTGGATGAATGAAGCTCCATTTTGCCTGCAGCTTACAAATCCATCTGTGGTGCATTGTTATGCTGGTTCTGCCTTAGTACAGGGATGTTCTGTTTCAGCAATGTTTTAGAAATTATGAGCTACGGAACTCTGTAGGGGAGCAAAGCTGGGGTAAGCATCTCTCTCTCCGAGAGCAGGCACTGCACCTGCATTGGGTAGTTACAGAAAACTGGAGTAACAACTTCAATGCAGCTCTAAATAAAAGAGTGGTGACAGGGTTTAATTTGTGAGCAGCATCATATTCATCTTGTGATATGTCTGCTGTCCACCCCAGAACTTTTTGTTATGAACAGTATCAGGCCAAATTATTGTGGGGATGCTAGCCTCTTCAGCTTGGATGTACTTTGTGCAGCATTTAAGATCTTAGAATGACACTGATGTAATAATTCACATTTCCTTTTTTGCAGTGTGCACAGAAAGTGTTAAAATCCAATAAACAGTTCTGCAGCAAGCTGGGGAAATACCGTATGCCATTTGCTTGGTCAGTGAGGTATGTATTCATTCTTTTCATTATTTTATAAGCATCTTATAGCTTATTCCCTTGGACTTCTATCCTTTTATTCTTTTCCACTTTTTCTGCCTGAAACTAAGCAAAGCTTTCCCTCTGGTCTAGGACCTCAGAATATCCTGCAGGCTTTTTGTTTCATTGCCCTATTTTTCTCACAGCTAAACGTCAGTTCCTTGCTCATTAAATATTGCTGTGGTGGAATATTTTCAGGTATGTACTGAAGTTGCTAGGGAGCAGCAAAGGCAGCTGACAGAATATCAATTTATTGTGAGCTACACCATTCATTGGGCACTAAAAATGACCAAAGAGATTTCAAAGTCACTGTTCTCATAAGAATTTCCTGCAAAGATAATTGTGGTCTGAAATAGAGTTGCAGTGGCCACCTAGAAAGTAGGTGCACAGGCACCTGTTCTTGAGGCTGTGTTCTTGTTTTGATACCTGTCAAGTTTTAAGAAAAATCTAACCAAGGACTTGAAATGCTGTGGGGGTCATATGGAGGGATTATGGTTCAGGTACTGCTGCATTTTGCATGGTTAGTAGGTGATGGAGAACTCTGTTTTCTCATTTGGCAGGTCAGCTGGGTTTTCTTGCAGGTCAGTGCAGTGGCAGTAAGGGATTTTTATTCTTTCTCCTCCTGTATAATTTTTGCTGATCTCACCTCAAGACTGAGGCACCCCTGTACTTTTTGATCCCCTTTTACCAAATCTGGCTTTTATTCCCATTTGTTCTCCCTTCAAGCTTTGCTGTAATTGCTTTCTTTGTTCTCTCCCTTTTATCTTTTCATTCTTGTGCAATTTCTCCAACTTACTGCTGCCCTGGGATGGGAGCTGCCTGATGGAGACCCTCCTGTGGCAGCTCTCCCTTCTTTCTGCCATGAGTAGAGCAGGGAATATAAATTTCCATATTTCCTGTAAAAAGGAAAGTTGTCAATTGCCAAGTGAAAGCATTCCCCCTCCTCTGTGGCTTCTGTTCTCACAGTAGCAGGCCAGGTGGAGAGCTGCCTGAAGCTCTCAGCAGGGAGACAGGAACAGCAAGTGCTGGGTGGAAAAGTTGTGTGGTGGCACTGCCCGTGGTTATGAGGGAGAGCTCCGTGTGTGCTTCTGGTGTGGAGCACCAGGAGGGCACAGTTCCCATGACACCTGCAGGGGAAAAACTTCTCATTTTAGAATATGGTGCTTTGATGGCAAAGAAGAGAACACAGTGAGGTATGGCCATTTGAAGGGTTCATTTATATTTTATTTACATACTTTTTTGTCAATATCCAGTAAGAACAGGAGAGTTAAGTGAGTGCTCAAGAGGACAGATAATGGGGTTTGATCTGTCATCACAGGCTCAAGGATACTCATAAATATTTGCTACTTCTGTGCAGCCAGAGGACCATTAATCAAAATCATATTGAAGGGTTGATAGAGGCACTTGTACCATGTAACTGTGCAGTGGCAGGAGGTGCAGGCTTGGCACCAGACTGACCTGAAGCTTCTGTTGACTCTGCCTGCCTGTGCTCTGTGCCAATACCATCAGGGATGTGTTCTGCAACTCAGCCCTTGCTGTAGTAGCTGTCTTTAAGTGGCATGGTGATTTTAACTGGTTCAGGGTCTGGCCAGGCGCTCATGAGCATAAAGAAAGCTTAGAACATTCTTCCACAGCTTCAGCAAATCCTGACAGAAATAAAATACAGAAAGATTTTCTTATCATTTTGAAAGAATTTAAATTTTCTTGGATTCTTCAAGAAGTGTCAGTCTCTTGCCTTGTGATGAGTGGGCAGGAGCAGGATTTGGGCTGTGCCCCTCTCCTCTGGTTCTCAGCTGCTGGGCTGTGTGTGCCCCAGCTGTGCTGGGCTGTGTGTGCTCCAGCTGTGCTGGGCTGTGTGTGCCCCAGCTGTGCTGGGCTGTGTGTGCTCCAGCTGTGCTGGGCTGTGTGTGCCCCAGCTGTGCTGCCCAAGTGTGTGCCCCAGCTGTGCTGCCCAAGTGTGTGCCACAGCCCACAGCTCTGGCTGCAGCTCTGCCTAAGGGAAATCTCAACAGGCATGAGTGAAGTTTTGCTGCTGCTGTCCCTGTGAGGCAGAGAGCCCCCTAAGTGCCTGTCAAGCTAGGGTGCACTGAGAAAATTCAAATTCCACACGCATTTGCATCTGTTTGTGTGTTAACTTTGCTCAGGTCTGACTTTGGTAAAAGCAAAGTATAAAATCTATTTCTCTTTTCACTGCTTGAAAATAGAAGTTTCCATATGAGGCTATTGCACTACAGGGGGAAAGAAATGGTTTGGCTATGATAAATAGCAAAACCCTGGGTTTGGAAATGTGTTTTCCAGTTAGTTCATTCTGGCATTAACCACACTCCTGTTTTTGTGTGGAAATTTCCCTCCTTAAAGCTGTTACAGATGGCCACAGTGTGATTTTTACGTATGCATTCAACAAGCCAAACTCTTGACAGCTGAGTATTGCACATGTGACTGAAACTCTTAATTAGCTCCTGTGGCACCAGTTTGTTAGCATTGCTCAAAAGCATGACTCAGGGTTCTTCCCCGAGTTCCTGCTGGGAAATCTGGTGTCTGTGTGCTCTTGCAGGTATAATTACAGTACGTGTTAGAATTACAGTGTGTCACAGTCTCATTTTCCTGCCAGAACTGCCAAAGTTTGCAAATATCTGCCTCAGCTACATATTGTAGATGTGGGGGGAAACTTCATTCACCTAGATTAGTTTTTACACTCTTACTCCTTCAAACCTTCTCCACCCTCGTAAACTTCATGTTTTAGAGCCTAATATATGAATCCTTCAGCAGCTTGTTCAGCTGCTGTAGGCTGAGTTAGCCGAAGGCAAATGAGACTGCACTGATTTCCAGTAGCTGCAGGTCTAACCCTGGAGGTGAGCAATTTTCTCTCAAATCATAAACCACTACTTCAAAAGTAATGTTTTTCAAAGTTAAATTATGAACAATGTGCAGGTTTTTGTGCTTCACAAGTTTTTAGGATTGTGGACAATCAGCTAACAATGTCAGAAGAGTAGAATCATATATACACTTAAGTACTGAGATGATGTTTCAGTTTTTTTGGTATAATCTATTAACTTGCTTTCCCCCTAAATTACCACTTTTAGAATCTCTTCAGGAGTTTAGTTCAGTGAAATTTTTCTTATTAAAATATCTCAGTAAATAGGTACCCAGCACTAAGGTACATTGTTAAAATGTTAGACAAATATTGGACTCCTGGAGTGTAGAAGTTTTTAAAGCACATCCTTCTTTAGATGTGACAGTTGTCATGCTCAGGTGCCTTCAGTATGATCCCTGTGATAAGGAGCACTCTTGTTCTGAAAGGATATAGCAAAACATGCAGTTACTTGACTGCAGCTGTAACATTTTCAATACTTGCTCCTCTGGCAATTCCTCAGCTTTAATGAACCTGGGGAATGGAGAACCCAGTACATTTTATCTGTGCATAAAACATCTTTTTAAGAAGGGTTATCTAATTTTCCATGCACATTTAAACTACTCATGTGGTTGTAAGAACTTTATGTAAATGGAGTACTGTGTGTAAACTAGAGAGATAAAAATACTTCCCTGTTTTGTAGTGGTTTCATGCCATTAATTTTGTCCTGGTGCATTATTTAGGCAGGACAAACTGCTGAACCAGTCCTAGAGGCAGAGCATGTGATAGCCAGGGAGCACTGATGCTCTGGAGCAGTGGTTGTAGGCAGGATGATTTTGTAAAGCCCTTCTGACTCCAAACCAGAGGGGAGAAGTGGGCAATCGTGGAATCTTTTGGGTTTGAAGATACCTTGAGGATCATGGTGCTGTGTCCCTGAACCTCCTGGAAGGCAGTGCTCAATACCACTGACCCAGAGTGAGCTACTTCCAGCTTCATTTCCTTTTTCACTTGCACCTGCAGCCCTCCTTGGTGAGTGCCCCTACACCCTGCTGCACTGAGCAGGGCTTTGCTCGCTGTCAGAGCCTGCTCTGGAATCAGGTAATCATTTCCAGCAGAGCTGGGTTTGCTCAGCATCACACTGCAGAGCCCAGTGGCACAGTGCAAATCACTCACCCAATGTTTTGGTCCTCTCTGTTAGTCTGGAGGAAAAAGCAGGGCCAAATCCAAGAACTATCATAGTGTCACCTATACTTTAATAATTATTAAATCTTTTGTCTTTCCTTTTTCTTTTTTTCTGACAGCAGTTTAATAGGATTTGTAAAGTAAGTGGTGGCTGCCAGAAATGAAGTCTGGTTTCTCCCTAGTAAGCATTTTGACATGGTGTGTTGGTGTGGACCTTATTCCCTCCAACAGCTGGAGGTAAAAATCTGATAGAAGAGAGTTGATAATTCTTGACAGTTGCAAAGAAATGAGATAGGGATGCTTCTCTCAGTTAATTAAGTGAAGATATGGTGCATTTATACTTATTCTTGGAATCCTCTTCCAAAGGTTTGCTCCATTATTTTGCATCTGGCAACAATTTGTCCTGGCATCAATTCTTCTTCTCACTGGCAGTGGAACAGAGAAGTAAATTAAGGAAGCAAGATTGGCCAAATGATTCACAGAACAGCACTTAGTGTCAAGAACATTTTACTTTTGTTAAGCAATGTTTTTTCATACTACAGTTGAATCCAAGGTTTATTAATTTGGAGAGCTGTTACATTATCCGGTCCAGCCAGCGTGTGTGACCCTTGAGGATATACAAAGGGCACTGCAATGTCTTAATTAAATCTTGTAAGTGTCAATGAGCAGGAATGGAAATGTCTGGAAATGTTTTCCTGTGCACAAAACAGCTGATATTTATTGTTCTCAGTTATAGATGTCTATCCTTCTTTTCCAATTCATTGGGCACTTTGTAACTGGTTCATCAAAAATTTAGTTGGTGATCCACAACCTTGTTTTGTGAGGGAATGCTAAGCCACAGTGAGTTGGTGTCTTGCTTCTGGAGGGCACAGGAGAGATTTAATGCACAGGAATATTCATTGAGGTCTCTAACTTGGTTCTGTAAAAGCATGTTGTTTCATTGTGGTAAGAGGTGATGGTTGAAATTTGACAGCTAGCTATCATTTCCATTGTTTAAAATTATAATGATTTTCCTTGGATAATAACTTCTTGGATGAAATTACCTATGGATGAAACTACCTACTGATACATTGAATTCTTTGAATTGATTTCTTGAAATAAGGAATCAGACTCTTTGTTGAAGGGAGGAGTCATGTCCATGATGGGTGAGAAGCTCTTGCTCAAACCAGGTCTGAGGACTGGGATGCACATGGAATAAACTGAAATTGCCTTTGTCCTACAAGCATAAAGCTTGTTGGGGCTCTATTGGGTGAAAATCTGCAGAGGCCATGAATTTGTGTAAGAATTCATATCACAACCGTGTTAAAAGATTATATGACAATTTCAAATGCTCAAGTATATACACACATGCATGTATATGGATGAGTGTTTATAAATATGTCATTTTTCTTTCTTTATAGGCCGGTGTTTAAAGATAATCAGGGAAACGTTGACAGAGACTCCAGATTCTCACCCTTATTCAGGCAAGAAAGTAGTAAGATTTCCATGGAAGATTTGATTAAATTAATAGCAGAATACAGAAGGTAAGGAAAAGTTTCTAATTTCCTTTGAAGCTTTATAAAGCTGTGCAGAATAATTGTAGCTGGGTTTTGTTTTTTTTTTTCATTTAACACCATGTGCCAAAGTGGCCATGTTAAATTATATTACATTAGTGTTTTTCACATTAGGTTATTACCTGCCAAAGAGTGCTTGAGGTTGGACTTTCCAGGAAAACTGAAACACCATTTGGCACATTAAAATAAATGTTATTATAACCTAAAAATATTGATTGCTTAAATCAGCTTTTATTGGAGGAGATGCAGGTGAAGTACCCAACATTATCTCAGGGGAAAAAAAACAAAAAAGAGTGACAGAGATACAAAATCATTCTTTTGTGGCTTTCCCAACTCCTTGCTTTTTTTTGTTTGAGTCTCCATGGCAAACTCAAGAATGGACATTGAAAGTAAAAGCCTTCTCCAAGTGTTTTACAGGCTGTAAATTTCTGAGGAGGTTTGGCTGGGTGATTTCCATACAGGTATAAATCAGGTTAATCCTAGAGCAGGGTCTGTCTGTGTTTATACTGGGTAAGTGACATGGGAATTGAACCATGTATTTCTCCTTGTCTCTTCTACACTAAATGTGCCTAAAAATGAATTAATCTAAATAACTTCTTTTCCATTTATAGAAAAAGGTATCATAGAAAGATTGAATGTCAGCTATGGGTCTTGGATAGGCCCTTAACTTTTTGTGCCTCCTTGCTGTTACTGGTCAGGACACTCTAGTGACTGTGTCACCACTAGTGTCACCATTAGTGTCACCACTGCTGTGTTTGTGTCCCTAAACATCTCCTAGACAAAAGAGATTTAGCTTCATGGTTTTGGCACTGCTCAGATTGCTCGGGCACAAGGAATGTGTCTTGGTCCCTTTTCAGCATGGCACTTGGAGAAGCCACAATGCTGTGAACTCCTCTCATCCCAGTGCTCACTGAATTCCTTTTAAGGAATATTTCATTCAGATTTTAGAAAGTAAAAGTAGAAAAGTTAATTCTCATAAATTTTGCTTCATCGCTTTCTTCCTTTCCTGCAAAATACTACTGCTTGCACAGAGAGGGCAGGAGTGAAACTAAGAAAAAACAAGAAACCACAAACCAAATTTTTATTTGGTTTTTATATTTTATTTATATTTTATTTCTGCTGTTATATTTGATTAGAGTTTAATAGCCAATAGGTATAAGTTAAATGTGTTTAATGTATCTTAAATATCTTAAATAAGGATCTGTTTTTCATTTTTGTTCATTTCTGTTATGTTGTGTTTCTGATGTTATGATCTCTGTTGTTCTAATTTTTTAAAATGTTTTCATTTATCTCATTGCAGAGCAGAGAAGATTAGCAAAATACAGACCATACCTGGCTGTTTGGACATTGCAGTTGATTGTGTTCCTTTGGAACATCCAAGTATGATTCCACTTTAGAATTATTTATTCTAATTAAATAGTAGGCTTTCCATCCATAATTGTGTCTCGAGACAGTTCTGACAGAAGTGTCCATTGTGTAGGAAAATGTATGCAGGGGAGTGGTTTTGATTTGCTGTCATTTAATTACACCACTCTTTGTTTCATCCTGTACCTGGCCAGATACAGCCCAGTTTTCAGTGTCTGTGAAAAAGAAAGAAACCACACTGCTGCAGCTGGCCTAGAGCCACTTCTCCCTGGGCTGAGAGCACCTGCATTGCTCTGAAACTGGCAATTTCCTCTTGTGCTAGCTTGGAAGAAAGTAAAATTTGGCATGGTGTTCGTGGGGGATCACTAGCTTCTTTCAGCTTTCTCACAACACATTGGTAGACTTTTCCTGGGGGTTATTGTATTATTTGGGAAGGAGTTTGTAGGCAGGGTCTGTCCAATGGCTTTTCCCAGAAATAGTTCTGGTTGCTCTGGACATCTCTAACATGATGGCCCCTCTCAGCTTGAGTTCCCCATGAAGTTAAAAGCCTCACTGCTTTAATGGTATAGGAAGAGAAAGTATTTTCTGTCCAGTTTTAATGCCTCTCAGTCTCAGTGAGAGAGAGCTTATTTTCATCTTCTGTTTCCTGATCTGATTTCAGTTACCCCAGTTGCATCATATATTTGATCTAGTGCTGCACTGATCATTTCTTCATTTTATTTAGAATGTTATTAGATAATAGAAAAACTTAAATGAGCTGTTGAGCTGTAAAATTGATTAGAAGCAGCATCACTCATCACATTCTGCAGAAGTTGTCCATATACCAATGGGGCTGTTACACCATCAAATGTCACCAAATACTGTGGGTGTCAAAAGAGGTTACCAGTGCCATCCAGTTTAATTCAAGTGAGAAATCATTTAAGGATTATATACTGCCATTGTTCTGAGGTAGTGTGTAAATTTAAGGCATCTCAGCATTAGTCATTTTTCGTAAGTTAAGGCAGGGTTTTGTATGTTCCGTCCCAATATTACTTATTCTTAGTAGTAAGAAAGTGAAAACAAACACAATATGTGATGGATCTCTTTTCTTTTCTTTTGAAGACTGTGTAACTTCATCCTTTATTCCAATCAAGCCATTCTATAATGTGAAGGAACATCAACCTACAGTGGAAGTTGAGGAGTTTGTGCAGGAATCAACAAAATACTCTCGACCTTACAGGGTGTACAAGAACCAAATATACATCTATCCAAAACACCTCAAGTATGACAGCCAAAAACACTTCAACAAGGTACAGAATGTGACTGATTCAGGCCAACATGGGGTTGCAGTGGCCTTCATGAGCTCTTTTAGGATTCAAGGAGAATTGATAAAGGAGAGAGAAATTATGACATCACTGAGTTGGCTCTTAATCTTTTTCAGCTTTTGCAATCATAAAACACTGGTACAATTTTAATGAATCTATGGGTTAATTTTAAGTTGTAACAGTGATTGAAAGAGAGATAATATGGTAATACCTTATTCACAGTTTTAAGAAGGGCTTTATATTAATGACATTACATGTGCAGATAAAATTAATCTAGATAATATTTGTAGTTCTTAAATCAAACCTAGTACCACTTGTGTTTCCATAGTGGTTGAAAACTAATTTAGGACAAGATATAGGTAAGTCCTGATCACATAATAGTCTGCTTCTACTCAGTCATTTTGAGGCCTGGCTTGCATTTTTCATTTTTCTTGGAAAGTTTATTTCTAGTGATATCATTGAGGCTTACAGGCATTTATAAATATTGATACACCATCTGCATGTTTCTCTTGGATTCTGAAAAACTTATTCCAGCTCTGTAGTTTACCTGAGTTTTTCTGGGTACCCCATTTCTGATCTCAGCTTTAACGTGCTCCTGTCTCTCCAGGCACGGAATATAACAGTGTGCATTGAGTTCAAAAGCTCTGATGAAGAAGGAGCAAAGCCACTCAAGGTGAGCTGCAATATCAGTATGTTCAGAGGGTGCTGTTTCTGAGGACATTACTTCTAAAACCCAGCAATAAGGGTGATACTGAACCAGAACAATTCAGGAGTGGATGTTGTCATACATCCCTCTAATTTTGCATGGTGGTTCTGTTAGATCCCAGCTGGTCACAGTGACTCCATTTTGCAGTGCCAGCATTCTGAGTGATGGAAGGGAAAGGAGATGATGTTAGAAAATGGAACCATTTCTTACAGAGCAGCTTGCTTTTTCTAGAATTTATCACTTATTCTACATTTCTCATTCAGCTGTGGAGACTTGACTGAAAAGAGTGAGGCACAAAATTAGAAGGACTTGAGACTTTATTCTTAATTTTGTTAAGAATTAATCTTAATTCTTAACTTTGGTGTTGCCCAAGGGCTGTTGCATAGTCCAGTTGTGGTCTTGTTTTCCCAGCAATAAATAAAACTGCCATTACTCAGTAATCAAGAGCTCATAGACAGGACCCTGCCAGAAAAGAGGTTCTTAACAGGGATAGCTTTTGTAACATTTGAAACTCAATAAAAGCACTGTATTGTGTATTGAACTGCATAAAAGTGAAATAGATTTTATAAAGCTTTTTGCGGAAAACTCTGGAATTGATAACAGAAAAAAAGAAGTCTAAGGAGTCTGCATTGCTTAATTAAGCATAGGGTAATTTTCACAGAATCAATTGACTTTTACTGGAAGTGTGTATAAAAAAATCCAGGTTTGAGCACTTAAAAAAGTTCTTTTAATATTTGATAAAGTAATGATCAATCTTTCATGATAATTGTTTTAAATGTGCGTACATATTAGATATACCAATACTAGTATCTTCAGCAGAATTTCCCAATGTAATGAAAACATGTTACTTTAATAGTGTATTTATGGGAAGCCCGGTGGACCCTTATTTACGACCTCAGCCTACACTGCTGTGCTACATCATTCCCAGAATCCTGATTTCTATGATGAGGTCAGTCTGCTTTTTCTTTCATTAAATGTCTGCCAATCCCACATGTTTGCCAATGAGACAGAAAAAGATCTGTACAGAATGCTTCTGTTGCCATTGCCTGTGTATCTGGAAGGGCTGTGCTGTGTAGATTGACATGCAGTCTCACGTTTTGTTTTCTCTTCTTAAATCAACTCAGTGGATTGTTCCTTTTGTAAGATGCTCTGAGTACAGTTAAGATGCTGTAGAATTAATTAGGAACAGTCCAGCTCTCTAAAATGCATGTCTGGATTACATTAAGGATCCAGCTGCATCTCTGAATTTAATGGAAACAGTAAACATTTTGATGAAGTGTGGAGCCAAGTGTCAGAACAAATCCCTCTCTGACATACAAGATCTGCATTGGGGCATTTTTGCTGTTGCAGAGGTTTGAACAGAATGTACAGTGACGGGTGGTGGCTGCAGCAAGTCCTTCAGCTGCTGCTGCTGAGGATGCAGCTATAGGGCAGTTCATGTGGTGGCCTTTGCCAAATGTTACTCACACGTGCATCTTTTTGTTTCACCAACACCAGGTGTTGATTCCCCAGGCTTCCTGCAGGTGAAATTAATTTCACCTTATCAGTGACTGGTGTGTTTAGCTTGTGAATGTCAACTGTCTGTTCTGGATTTTCCACTGCTGCTCCTTCATGTGTAGTGATGAGACTGGCAAACAGCATAAAGTTTATAGCCAGCATTTTCCAAACTGTTTTCTCCTAGTCAGTAAAATGTCGTTTTTCAGTAAAAATTTACTTTGATAAAATTGCTGAGGCAAGATCAACAGATACTGTACAACTACATGTGAAGTATCAAGTTTAAGGTTCCTGTTTAGGAACTGAGGTGGAACTTAAAGAATTAGATTTCCAGACATTCTGAACTCCTTGCTAATCCTTTACAAGATGTGTTTTGGGGTTTAACACATCTGAAAGTGTCCCTCATGTGATGGTAGTGAGCCACTTGGTTTGAGGAAACTAGTTTGAACCTGAATGAGGAGCTGAATTCAGATGTTAATACCCAATTTGGCAGGAAGAGGTGTGCACCTGTCCTAAATGCCCCTAGGTGAAGGTGCAGAATTTAAAAGAATGTAGGATGTTAAGAAGAAAGTTGTCTTCATTTTTTTCTCTGGGTGCCCATTTTATATCTGTTTATGGTATTAGGTTCTTACCCATAAGCTGATTTAAAACTGGGAGCACTTATCAATGATTTCTAACCCTTACTTTAGCACAGGATTAACTTGGATAAATTTCATCACAGCTCACAAGAGCAAAGGGTCATTTTTATTAGTTCTTATGGTAACATATTCTGATTAGTTTGTATTTTTCTTCCAACAGGTTAATAATACCTGAAAACCAGTATCTAGGTTTTGACAGTATCAGAGATGGCATGATATGGGATTTAAGACTGAGCAGAAATTATAAATAAAATTTTATTTGCACGTCAGCCTTTATTAGTTGGTCTTTGCCATGAAATGATGATGAAGCAGTAGCAGAGATTTCATTTTAGTTTTAGTTTGGTCATCCTGAAAATATGAGCACAGGGCTGGCTGTTAAAGTGCAGGTGAACACTTCTAAGCAGAACCCACCACTCTTTTGTTCTGTCCTCTTTCATCATTAATGAAAATACTCCTCCACAAGACGAAGTTGAAAAAAAAGTTGTTTTAAGTAAAAGAGATAGATGATCCTCATAAACAATTTCCATAAGAGAGAATTTCTTACCATGGGGCAAACATTACCCAGTAAAGGCAGGCTATACTTAGACCTCTGTGTAGAGAGATGTCACTCATTTAGCCCATCTCTGATGCCTGGTTTAATTGATTTTTAAACTAAAGTGAGGTGTAACATTTTACATTTCAGGTGAAAATTGAACTTCCCACTCAACTCCATAAGAAACACCACATTCTGTTTTCATTTTATCATGTCACCTGTGACATAAATGCAAAAGCTAATGCCAAAAAGAAAGAGGCTCTGGAAACACCAGGTACCTGTAGTAGAATTCTTTTCAATTATAAATATACATTATGTACATTCAAATAAGGATTTCAAAGTTTTTGGCTGGATGTTACTGTCTTCCTTTAAACTTTGTTTTTCCAAAGAGTCCCATTTATTTGTTCTTGTGCACAGTGGGGTTTGCCTGGCTTCCTTTGTTGAAGGATGCCCAGTTGGCTTCCCAGGAGCACCAGGTGCCAGTGGCCAGCAGCCTGCCCCCCAACTACCTGAGCCTTCAGGAGCCAGCAAGCACAAAGGTATTCATTCACCCCTCCTTCTTACTCACGTGGCACAGAGCTCTCATTTCCAGGTGTTTTTCATGAGATCAGATTTTCATTTTCATTTTCTGGGGAGTGTAAATGGTAAACAGGGTTTCTGGTTTAGATATTTATTTGCAAATCACTGAATATAGGAACTAATATAATGCAGAACTGAGCTGAGTGACCTGTGTTGCTGGTTCACAGGTGTATATGGAAAAAGTGTATTTTATGTGTTCTGCAGTGTTATAACTCCTCAAATGTGAATCAGAGTGGTCAAAAAGGACTCCTTTCACAAACCCAGGCCATATGATATTCATTCTCCAGCTGATGTGATCCACAGTCATGATTCATTCTCCAGTTTTGTGGTGTGATATCATATTTTCCTGCTGGTCCAGTCCAGCTTGGATTATTTCTGCCTCCTTGTGTTTGTTTTGCCATTGTCATGAGGACAGGGTGGGGCAGGATCTGGTCCCTTGAATGGTAGCATTGGTCTTGTGCTCAAAAGTGGGTTTCACTGCAGTGATGGTGTTTGTGAAAGCACAGCAGCCCGTGCAGTTCATGCACTCTCGTGTGCTAAGCTGTGTCCTGGAAATGTGATGCAAACCTGAATAAATAGGAAACAGATGGAAAAATATTTTTTGTTGTTTTTGCTTTAACAGCAGATTGGCAGTGATATAAAATGGGTAGACAGTGGGAAACCACTTTTCAAAGTATCTACTTTCGTTGTATCAACAGTAAATACTCAGGTAAGCCAACATTCCTCTTAGCTCTGTGACCTGCTTACACACAAAAAGTGTCAGGGAATATCTGAAAGGGGTTTTAAAATCATGCATGAATTTGTTTCTAGAATATTTAAAGATTTTTTCAGTGCAGAAGGGCAAGATGCCAATGATAGAACACATACTTTTAAGGATACACAATTTAAGGAAAAATAAAAATTGTTTAGCATTATACCAATAGAAAAAATGTGAAATATCAGTTTAAACAGCAAGGAAATAAAATATAAGCAAGGAAAAAAAAGTCTGGCCTTTGAAATCCCCTAGGTTGTGAGGAAAAAATTAATCACTCACAACAGTGAAAAAGGATTTGTCAAAGCACCTGGAATTTAGCAAGCTGTGCTGGCCAATGGGTTGGATTCAATACCTTGATTTTCTTTCTGTGACTCCCATATAAGACAGTGGGGACCAAGTGTGTTCATGGGTGTCACAGGCGATTGCTGTAACCAGTTTCTGGCACTAAATTCTAATTGTGTATAATATACATTAATGTGAATGTTTCCTATTTTAGGACCCATACCTGAATAACTTTTTCCATCAGTGCCAGGAAAGGGAAAAGGATCTGTCTCAGCCTCCTACCTCAAACTTTATCAATTCTTGTAAGGTAAAGTAACCCATTTAGTACAACCTACAAATTTAGGCACAACTGTATTTAGGGCTTTCTCTGGACTCATCCCCCTCTGCAGAGTTCCAGCCATGGCACAGGTTCAGCAGGAGGCAGAGGGTCTGTGACAGCTCCACTCAGATGGGCTTGATGGGGCAGGTGCTCTGCTGGTCACCAGCTGCCTCCCATCCCTTCTCATCCAGAGCAGGGCTGCAGCTGCCCCAGCAGCAGATAATCCAGCCTGTGCCAAGCTCTGAGCCCGTCAGGGGATAAGGGAATGTTGCCCCAGTAATGTCTGGGGAAGGGAGCTGTAGCCTGTAGAGCTGCAGCATTCCTGATAATCCTCTCTTGCCTTAAATAACTTCTACCCTTACCTCCTCTGAAATCCTGGATGCTATTCCAGGGGCTGCTCGGGGTACTTGGTGGGTATAAATCAAGGGTGCTTGTTGCCTCTCAAGTTCTGAAACCAGAAAGAACATCTGCCAAGATGAAGCAAGAGCTACATTAAATGTGCCTGTATTCAGTAGAAGTCAAAAACTGTGAGAAGGGAGGAGTGTGACAAGCAAATTAGAAGAGCAGCAGATAAATATAAGGTCCTAATACTTCACTTGTTCATGAGTACTGAAATCCAGAGTTCTTGCTGTGCACTATGCTTGTAGAACATTAAAGACAGAGAAGCAAGAAAAGTGAAGGCAGATGTGACTGTTCCATCTCAGAACTGACTGGAACGTCATACATATGGCATTTGTTGTATTTCCTTTTAGCACTCTGTAAAATCCTGCAGGTGTTTGGGGTTTAGATGTTTGCACCAAGTAGGTGCTTTCCCCCATTTCCCCCTTTCCTTCATTGGTGGTGTTTTCCTGTAGGAGTGTACCTTCATCAGATGCAAGCTTATTGGGGAGAGATTTTTTCTTTAATAAGCAAAGAATAGTTCCAATAAATCATGGTAGTTCCCTGGACAAATCCATAAGGATGGCCACAGCTTTTGTTTGTAGATGCAGCTCTACCTGCAAACCTGAAAAGAGTGGCTGTGTTTTCAAATACTGTCTTGATTTAAAGAAATTATTAAGTTGTGTGTTCACAAATCAAAGCACCAGTGTTATTTAGAGGTTATATCTCTACAGAATTAAGTCCTTAATTAATTTTTGAAAAGCTATTGAGCATAATGAGCAAAGTTCAGAAATCCATAAAAGCTTTACAACTTGCTAGTTAGTAAACTGGTTGTCTAAACCATCAGACTTGCACCATTCCTTATCGGCTGTTTGTAGTTTACCTTCTAAAAATATTCCTGTGAATTTATTAGAAAACAGAGACAATGTTGTGTGCAACAAGGAATTAACTGTGCAATATAATCATAATAAATAATCTTCCCCAGGATATTTTTCTTTTATTTATAAATTGCTAGTACCTTTGTTAGAAGTTCTGGAATTATTTGGAAATACCTGAAATAAAAACCTAGGAGAAATTCAAAGGAATTTGTTTGTTTTTTATTAAAAGCTTAATACATTCCCTGATTAGAGAAGATAATAAAATGTCAGGTTAGTGTGTTAATATTAATTTTTACCACTTTGCCTTTAACAAAAGTATTTTAGCCACAACCCGTTGAATTTATTAGATCTCTGCATTAAAAGAATGAGTTTTCCTAAAAATATTAGAAAACCATATTTTGAAAATAGTTCATGTCTTTTATTGCCCTGAGATAGTATCCTTAGTGAAAAAATTGGTTTGGTTTCACTCCTTTTTTTTTTTCTCCATTAAGTCAGTATAGCACAAAATACTGGAATTCTGAACAATACCTACAGTTGTGTTGATGGTCATATTTAAAACAAGCTTAATGGGGAACCAATTCTCTACTTGGTTGACCTCTTTTCCTGCTGCTGTGCTCTGCATTTTACCTGCTGGAGCAGCAGAGCTGCATGGCACCTGCCAGCTCTCATTGCTTACACTGAAAGTCTCTCACTTGCCTTCTCACCTCCCTTACAGAATTTGTTGAGGATTGAGAAGATCCATGTGATTATGAATTTTCTGCCTGTAGTCCTGAACCAGCTCTTCTGGGTTTTGGTGCAAAACCATGATGATGAAGTTGCAACAGCTGTGACCAGGTATGTGGATAACTCCTGTGGGATGTACAGAATTCACTCAGGAGCACAAATGCAGATATTACTCCAGTTATAGCTGCTCATTTAGACTTCTGTAGGTGAGAATGATGCTTTCCCCTAGCACTGGGCTCTGCAGATAACACATGGAAGTGTTGGTATCATGTGGCTGGAAATTATTGACTGTGGTGGACATGTCTGATTGCCCTGAGGCAATCCTAGGGAAAGGTCTCATTCCTGAGCAGCTGAGAGCTTCCTGACAAAGCTGGGTTTCAACTTTGGTTTCTGTTTGGTTCTGAGGATGTGGAGTTCAGCACAGGAAGAGCTCAGCATCTTGCTGCATCCAGTGCAGAGTCAAACAACCAGGTCACACCGTTCAGGGGCATTTTTTAATTATATCAGCAATAACTGAAAAGCAATAGATGCATTTTTCAGAGAGCAGGCAAACAACTGCAATGATTTGCTGACTCTCTCACCCCTCACATAATGAAATTGTCTTTATTGATGCTGTTAATCAGGGCAGCAGGAAAAAAATACCGGTGAGATTATTATTATTGGTCTCTGCAGGAGGGCAGAAAGTTGTGTTGCATGTACTTGTGTCCATAGTGATGTTTTTGTTGTACTTCCTCCAGCAGCTAAACATGGGGACTACAATACTCCTAGTAGGAAAAAATTACAGCTGTCCTCTGCCATCCTGTTAGACTGATCTGCTGTCAGTATTCTTTCTTTCCTTCCAGAAATTGTGCTTCAGTATTTGTTCCTGAAGAATGATTATTTAGGGAAACTTAAAGGAACAGGAGGCAGAGTTCCCCATCTTAGCCTTGGAAAGCTAGTTTCAATATGTTTTATCAAAGGACCATGGCATTTTTCAGAGCAAAATCCAGTTTTAGCACAGCTAGGTACTAGGATTAAAAGATCCTTTCCTCATAAGTGTGTGTGATTTCATCACTGCACACTGTTTTTAAAGGGGGAGAGGCAAGCAGACCTTTGCTGGGGACACCTTTGTGGCCAGCAAATCAACTGATGTTAAGTCTAGAGAAAATGATGAATTGTGTCCCAGGGTAGAATTTCAGCATCAGTTAACTGACTGGGAAAATGCTGTAGAAAGAGCAGCTGTCTAAAATATAGTTTTAATGATTAGATAGATAATGATTAGATAATGATTTTTTTTTCCATGCTTTGAATTTTGACTATACACACACACCTGACCAAAAAAAACCAAAAGGAAAATAAGAAGGGTTCTCAGTGTTTTTCTTTCATGTATGGTGTCTTGTATTTGTGCTGGCAGAGCTGATGCCAATGGGAATATGCATTGTCTGCTGTGTGTCATTCATTGACTTGTCCTATATATACACATTGTGTTTTGTTTTGAATAGCTTGAAGCAGCTTGTGTTGAACTTAATAAAAGCAACAACAACAGAATGAGAGCATGGATTGGCTTATATGTTGTGGAGGAAACATTATTCCTTTTATACTCATGGTTATTTACTTGTCTGAGGGCCCAGTCATGTCGTCATTTCTCTGTCACATTTTTGCCAGAACTCATTTCAGTTTCAAATCAGAATGAAGGATAAAAGATCAGAATGCCCACAACTAATTCTGCCATAGCTTTTGTGTTTTTCTACAAGCTTTGCTTCTTCTACAAAAAGCAAGAAATGAAATAAAATAAAAATACTTAAGGGACTTACAAAGCTTTTGGATCTAATTATAAGAATTTCTAGAAGTCACTCCAGTCACCAAATTAGTCCAAAGGAGTACTTGTATGTGGGCCACAGTCAGGCATATTATTAATCTATTTTAGTTATACTGTTACTATGCCAATCCCTGAATTCTTTAACATAAAATAAGATTATAAATTGTAGAGTCTTTTCTATATTAAGTATCCTTAAAAAATTAGCTCCCAATAATCAAAAGGAAAAGATATGGTCAAGCTGAAGACTTCTTGCCTAGATTTGTGTTTTCTGGAACACGATGATCTCAAACAAAGATAGTCCATGTACAAATTGAAGAGAAAACGTTGCTGCCATTCTCAGTTTCGCATAGTTAAATTCTCCATTTCCTGCTGTTTGTAGGAGCTCAGGTTTTGGAAGTGAGTGCTGGTGTGATCCAGGCAATTTTCTTCCCTGTGGCTGCTGCCCAAGGTTGCCTGTGGTCTCTCCAGGTGCCCAGCCTCTCCCTGCTGAGGGTGCAAGGACACGAGTGCTGCAGAGGGACCTGCTCGGGCTGCAGCCCAGCCTCGTGCTTGTCTTTGAGGAGTTGTGCCACCATAAGCAGAGCATCAGGGGATTTGCACAATTACAAAGATCTGAGAGAACTTAACAAGTAGCATTCCTGGAGAAAAGTGCTCTTGCCTCTCTGTTTCATTAAAGTATTCTACTTTTTGTTATTCCTAAGTATTCAAGGCCTGCATAAAGTTCAGTTAGTTAATGTTTTATCTTGTTGTGGTGACAGTGCAGTTGTTATCCTTAACACTGGATGCAATGTTAAGCAAATGCATATAAAACAGCACAATCCAAGCAGTGGAAAGCCCAAGAAATGACTGGCTTTTCCCAGTGGAGAGATTTTGCACATGTTGTTCATCATTTGGATCACATCCCTCATGCACTGTTTTAGATGAGCTTACAAGAACAGTGCAATGTGAGTATCAAGAAGTCTTTCTCTGCCTTATGACAAAAAATAGCTCAATTTTTGTTCTTCTTTTGCCTTGCAGAGTTCTTACCAACATTGTTGCCAAGTGCCATGAAGAACAACTAGACAACTGCATCAATTCTTACGTGACGGTACGGCCGGTGTTGAAATGTTCATATTTTTGTGGAGAGATTGGTTGAGTTTGGTGGTTTTGTGGGGTTTTTTCCTGTTTACTCTTAGTTGTTCTTGTTTGTAGCTTTTTCTGCATTTGCATCATAACTTTCAGCCACTGAGAGACTGGTTAAGAAACATTAAAACTCTTCTGTTGAGGACAAGCAGAGGTCTCTGCTGCAGCTTTTTTTTCCATAGAACACCAAGTTGAGCAAGCACAGGAGGGAGAAGCTGTAGTGCATTCAGCTGATAACCAGAACTTACATTTTAGAGCTGAAGCCTGGTTTGTGGATGATGAGTAATATTTGTGACATAAGCTTGGAGAGAGGTGTTTCACTTTAGGTATAAAGTGAAAGCAAATACATTGCTGAGAATGTATTTGGAGACCTTAGCATTTTCATGAGTAGAAATATGAAAACATTATAGGAGTTAGGCTGCTAACTGCTGGGAAACATTTTAATTTCAGTGTTGACAACTGTTGATTGATATTTGCATGGCATGGATTTACTTTCCTACTTTATGAATGTATGTGTTTACAGGTCAGGCACCTCAGCCTCTGAGTAGTTCAATTTTAGTCTCAAGTACCCCAGTTCAAGCACAGAAGAATTCTGCTGAGGTCCAGCAGAGTTCTTCAGGCTCCAAAATAAATAAACTATGTAACATGTAAATTTAGTTAATTAAATGTGTGTTAAAACCTCTTCTACTCAATAACTTTTCAAAATTGCAGTAGATATCTACTACATGACCAGCTAATAATGTTTAAAATTACAGGTGATCATTAAGTTGCTTCTAAGTCCACTTGGTCTGTTTTCTCATTTTCAGCAGCAGTCAAAACCCAATCTCTTTGTTTTCCATCTGTAAGGAAACAAATATCTACTTTACAAATGCTGTTTTGGGAATAAGTAAGTTGACAGTTGTGACTCACAATGCAGCAATAATGTGAAATTACACTGACTTAAATAACTGGACCCAGAAGAGACAAACTGCACAGGGAGAAGCTTATGGCATCTGCTGTGGAAACAAAGCTGAATGTTAATAACGTGTTTTGAATAAGTATTTGTTTCTTTTACCAACTCAGTTGTTTTGAAAAGATTTTTGCTCCCAGCTGATGCCCTGTCAGAGCTCTTGCTTTAGGGAAGGTGCAGTGGTACCAAATTATTAGCTTAAATTGTTGAATAGTCATGGTAGGTTTATGAATTCCTAGGAACTTGGTCAGTAAATTCTTCCCTTGAGGGCTCAGTTTCTATAAGGGGAATAGTTTTACCTGTCAGTCAGCTGCAGTGGGTGCTCTGCACCTTTCAGGATGAGGAGTTGTTACCAGCTGTGAGTAGCTTTTGCCACTGGAAGGAAGGAGCAGGTGAAAGGTGACCTGGACTAGGTGGGTGGAAAACCCTCCACACTTCCTCTGCTTGCTTTTTCTTTTCTTCCCACATTTGGAGGTGTCAGGATCCTATAATCTACTGAAAAGTAAATCATAGCACTGATTTTAAGCATAATTTCCTCTTGATTCACATTAATCTGAAATCAACAGGAAGCTGTGTTTAAAACTGAGGTTTTGTAGGGGAGTGGTGTTGTGCCATTACTGCCAGGGAAATTAAACTTTATGTGAACAGGTAGTTCAGTCAGGATCTTTTGGAGGCAAAGATTGTCAGCTGTTAGTGGTACACAAATGATTTATCATCTCCTTCTGAGGCTTTTTTGTATTTGCTTTAATGCACATTTTGAGATTTTTCATTTTTTCTTTCTTCTCAGTATGTCTTCAGGACCAAATCATTTGATGAAAGAACTGTCCATGAGGAGCTGTCCAAGAATGTGACTGGTCTGCTGAAGTCAAATGAACAAGTAACTGTGAAACAGGTTTTAAAGGTGAATGATGGCTTGAATTAGCACATTTGTGGTTTTACTTCTGATTTTCTGCATGAAACTCACTTATCTCTTTCTCCTCTTCCTTTTCCCTGTATGACCTTTGTGGAAATCACATTCTGCAGTGATCCAGCAGTCAGATTTAGCAGAGCTGCTGCAGGTTCTCAGCATAACATGTATTTCAAGATGCTGTCGTTTGCATAATAAAATTCTTCCTGTCTATTACAGCTCAGTCAGAACCTGAGACCTAATTCTTACACAGTATGATGTGGGCAATTGCTTTTAGGATCCTCTGTTTTAATTTTGGAAGATGCAAGGAAAATATTGATCTGTATGAAATTCACACATCTGTAAGGTCTGTCCCTGAGCCTCTGGGTTATGGTACAAGAGCTACCCAGTCCAGCCCAGGGCTTCCCAGAGGCAAAAATTTGTTCACCTGTTTAAAAGGAACCAATTCTGATTTTCTTTGTTGAGCCATTAGCAAAAAATAGTCTGAAAAAAGCAGAAAACCTGCAGAAATGCTGGGCCCCAAAAAAGTGCTTGTGGTTGGGTTTATTGTGGTGAGGTTTGGGTTTTTTTATCAATGTATAAACTTTGGAGTATATTTGTTTCACATGTATCCTGAGATATTAATCTGTATCATACTTATTCACCATTTCAAATGGTATTTGAAGAACTACACTGTTCAAGTACGATCTTGTTCTGTGCCAAATTACCTGTCTGATGGAACTGACAAGGCAGGTTATTCTCTGAGGTTCTCTGCATCACACCTTTCTGCCAGTTCCCTGAGAGCAAACCATGAAGAGAGGGCTCAGTAGGAATGGGAAGCTGTAGGTAGGAGTTGTGTTTGGAAGCTCCTTATTGCAAAAAGCCACAGTGACAAAATGCCTGAGATGGCTTCACCTCTCTTAAGGACATGATTCAATGTTACTCAAATACGTGGTACTTAAATTTTTAAATTTATTTGTCACATGGTATTTAACACTCTGCATTACCAAGACATGCAATCCATCTGTAAGGAATGGTAATGGATCATAAGGTGTTTATCAAGTAATTATTATTCATTCATTCCTTTACTTCTTTTGAACAGCACTCCTGGTTCTTCTTTGCAGTCATCTTAAAATCAATGGCACAGCACTTGGTTGATACAAACAAAACAAAGGTAAGTTTATATTAAAAAACTCTTAGGAAGAATATAAAATGCAGAATCCTGGAAAATGCACTTGAATGTAGTTGAACTTTACTGCTTGACTGGCCAATAAAATAAATCCTCTGATACTTCATAAAATATTTGGTTGACCTACAAAAATATTATCTTACTTACTAGGCTCAAACCTGTTCTTGATTGTACAAAGATAGATTGAGGATAGGTTGAGGACATATTTCCCACTTTCCTATGGACCAGATTCTTCTGTTTGGGGTTTGTGCTCAGAATAGATCCATGGAACTCGAGGAATATTTTTCTTCTATGTTGAATGGTCTGTGGTTTATTGTCTTTATTTTTGGCCTGAGTGTGTGGTGTGTAACATCATGCACTCTTGAGCTGCTGATCTATTCCCTGCTTAGGTTTCTCGAACTCGGAGGTTTCCAGAATCATTTCAAACTGAGCTGGACACACTTGTGATGGTTTTAGCAGACCATGTTGTTTGGAAGTACAAGGATGCTCTTGAGGAAACCAGGCATGCAAACTACAGCACTGCCAAATTTCTCAAGGTGAGGTGTTCTGTCATTACAGCACATGCATTTACTTCCCCATATTTAATATAAACTCCAGACTAGTCTGGTCTAGTCAAAGGGAGTAAAACCAATTCTGAGTGGAGATGGCTCAATTTCCAAATTAAGTGATGACTGTTCAGTTTTCTGTGGCCTTTGGTCTTTGAGGATGCAAAAGCTTCATGTAAATCTGCCCTAAAGCAATTTTAATTCATTTCTGTCTGTGCTTTTAAAGAGTCAAAGTTTTCAAGTTTTGCAGATTCTTACCTTATATTCAAATGGGTCAAACATTTGGTAAGGAATGCAACTTTAGTTAGACATGAGCTGATACTCTTTTTTTAAATGTTGCAATTCTGAATGACTGGGGGTGGTTTAACTGTTCCTAATCAAGGCACCATGTTTGAATGTGTGTAGCAGAAGGCTTTGCTAGTTTTGCAGAATTCAGGAACTGCAGAGAAGGAGGGAATTCAAGATTGCATTCTCTCCCCTGTAGGCTGACTCTGCAAGGAAAACATGTCAGTAACTGCAGAACCAAGGCCCTCAAAACCCTCACACCTTCTGTCAATATTTAGCCCCACCAGTCAAGAAGAGCTGTGTTCTCACCACAGACCAAGGTAGTGTCCCACTTTGTCCCAGGGAGAGAACACAGCTCAGACAATGAGCATCGTGGCTGCACTGGTTCCTCAGCAGCCCCTGCCCTGTCACTGAGGGATGCTCAGCTCAGCTCCCATCACCTCCAGTGAGGGATGCAGTGCTGCCATGCAGCAGTGGCTGCCACTAGAGAAGCTTTCTCAAGTGCACTCTACACTGTGGTGGTTAATTCAGGCTGCAGAGGCAGTGACAGTGAAAAGTTTTATTAATTCATCGTTACTGAAAATAAATACAAAAATCAAGGGAGATTCACCAGGTCCCTGAATTTCCTTGACCTGCCTAATGCTTACCCCATCTGTGTACATGATTCCAGTGTACAGGGGACACAAAGTGATCATCTAGGTAACTAAGGCCATGTATTGGGTTTTTTCTATAAAATAGTAATTTTTTTCCCATTTCTTAGCGCTGTTTTACATTTATGGATCGTGGATTTGTGTTCAGGATGGTCAACAACTATATAAGTATGTTTGGAGCTGGAGATGGCAAGGTATGGCTCTGCTTTACTTGTTTGTGTCTGTTTTTCTAAAGTGACTGACTAGCAGAATATTTTTTGTATTGAAACTATTTATGAGTCACATGCTCAGAACTCAAGTCAGTGAAAACATTTAGAATAAATATGGATTAAAACCTCCTGATTTTAATATCCATGTGCCCTCTTCTCTGGGAGTAAATAGCCATGTTCAAACAACAACTCAGTGAGACCTGCAAGAGCAGACTCTGCACAGACTGTTCAGACCAAAGAAGCCAAAAGACTATAAGCTTTAGTTCTTTGAAAGTACACTTGCCTATAAACATCATCAGCAATTGGCAGTAATTTTCTTTGAGGAGAATAAAGTAAGAGCATATGAAAAAGTTATCATTGTGTAAACTCAAGTGAGACTGTAACATCTTTACTTTGTGTGAATGCCATGCTCTTACCTCATTGATGATGCAAGAAGGTAAATCTACTCCAAATTAGTTTGTGTTAGCTATGAGCAAAATTCCCTGCAGCCTGAATTCTTCTATAATACCTGCACTAGTCACTGATATAGTTTGAACAATAAATTTCAAACAGCAAGAGGTCCCCAAATTATTCAGCGTGACTCCTTTGCTCTTTATCCATCAGGATGAGTCACAGGCTTTTTCTCTTCCATGCCAGAATTTATGAGCATATATTTAGTAACACAGTGTAGTCAAGATACACGCTTTGAATTACTCATCTTTCCCCAGAAAGCTCACAAAGCTTTTAGTTCTTTACTGATACTATGTGTATTTGTAGCTAAAGAATGAGATCACTCCAGGTCTACTTTGCTTTTTGCTAAAACCAACTTCATTCTGAATTCAGGTCTTTCCCTTAATCTCTGGAACAGCTGTAGAATGGAGTCTCTCAGTTATTAATGTCATAACCTGAAGTCTGTCATTCTGTAAATAATATTATGCAATCTGAAAACAGTTTCCACATTTCAAACTTCCCTAAATACATTCAACCACAGAAAGAGATGTTTAATTTAAAAAGCCCATTAATGGTCAGTGGAAAAGCCTAAGATTAATCAGTGTGCAGGGCAGCACTTAGCACCTTCTTGGCAGGAAGTGTGTGAACATTGCCAGCATCCCTCCAGATCCATCTGCCAGTGTGTGGGAGTAGATTCACTGTGGAGTTGTGACAGATGTGCAGCTGGAGCAGGCTTTGTGGCACTTGGAAACAATAGTCACAAAACAAAATCAGAGATTTCTGACCTCAAGGAGAGAGAGGCCTTGCAATCACTTTCATTTCAGTCCAATGCCTAAACAGGAGTCAGTCTTCTAAATGTGCTGAAAGATTTCTTTTTGTGTATTTTTTGCCTCTTTACCTTGATTATTTATGTATCAAAAAAAGATACTGCAATCTGACCTGTCTTTTCATAAAATGTAACATGTATATTGTTGCCTGAATATTTTGTGGATGTATCAGTCTGTAGCAGTGCAGTTTGAATTTATTGTAATTCTGGATGAAGCAACGTAATTTCTGTGTTCCACAGAAATATCCCTTATGGTATTCCATATTTTGACATTTAAATATTGTTTTGAGAAACATGTGTTCAAAAGTTGAAATACCTCATTAGAAATCAGTTCATTGCCATGCTCCCTCAAAATGTCAGAGTTACTCTTGGGGAACACATTTCAGATGCTTCAGTTCTTCATTTGCCATTAGCATGTCCTGCTAACATGCTGTATTCCTGAAGAGGTGCTACAGTGCAATAAAATATTTTAGGGGAAAATTCTCTACCATCCCCTGCTTGGTAGACTCAGAAAAGTCCTAGGTATCCCAGCCTGTCGGTGACAGCAGAAATGCTACAATTCAATTTTAGTGTAAATTAAAAGACTTTTACAAGCACTTTCTAGTGTTAGGACATTCAGAGTAACCCTGCTGCTGGCTGACTGAAAATGCTTGGCCAGTGAGAACAGTGAGATGTGACAGTGGAAATAAAAATGTGCTGCTGGAAAAGGTGTGTTGTCTTTATATCTCAATGTCACACCATTACAGAAGGAATTATAAATTCTTGAGGTAGGTGCAAATCTCCAAAAATTATCTGGATGGTTTCTTTGAAGGGAGATATTAAAGAAATAATCCCTTGGAGGTGGAACTCGTTGGCATCAACAGAGGAAGTTTTTACTACTGTCAGTAAACTCTGGGTGTGACCAGTGTGGCTGTGGACTGGAGAAGATACTTCACTGTGATTCAGTGCTATAGTATGTGTCATCAAAAGTCCCAGGGTAGCTTTAAGGATACCTTAAATATTTGTTTGGATCAAGCTTAGGTTTATGACTACATCTTCAATGAAAATCATAGTCTAAAGATCCAAAAAGCTTGTTTGTCTGTAACAAATTCTTTTGATAACAGAGATGAAAACCACTTGTTTATTGCTTGTGCAGCTTGGCATAACAAGCTCTAAGGTTTTGTTGTTGGGCGTGAGTGTAAAGTTTGAGGTAGAGATAAGTAGTAGGGGAGCTCTCACAATTTTCCTTGTTTTAATGTGAACTGAACCATTTCCTGTTGTGATTTTCAGACTTTACACCAGTTCAAATTTGACTTTCTCCAAGAAGTCTGTCACCATGAGCACTTCATCCCTCTGTGCCTGCCCATACGGTCTTCAAACATCCCTGGTAAGGCCCCCCTCAGGAGGATTTCTGTGCAACAGTGAATTATTGGGAGGTTCAAAGAGCAGGTAATAAATAACTCTCTCCAGAGCCATGTCTCTACGTCAGGCTCAGAAGCCCCCAACAGCTTTTCAGGTGTGGTACTTCAGCAGTCTGATAAAAATAATAAATTTTCTGTTTAAAAATAAAATTTCAGTATGCCTGTAAATAAATGCAATGTCTGGCAGCTCACTTAGGGGGTAGGAGGTGGAAGCTTCTCACTGGAAGTTTTAACTGGAATTTTTGTGATGACTGATTTGCTAAATCAGTAGGGCTACTGCCATAGCCTTGGGAGGTGGTGATGGATTTCAACAGGTGCAGCAGGAAGGGGGAGAAGCTCAAAAAATGGGCTCTTGTCTCCTTTTTACCTCAGTTTTCAGTATCAAAAAATGAATTCAGTTTTGACACTCAGGGATTTTTTTTAAGTAGAAGCAGTTTATTTCAAATTTGAGTCAATTTTTTTAAAAGCAAGCAAATATTTTTTTATAAGTAATTAAAAAGTGATTTTTTTTGCCCTTTTTCTTATGTTTATGAAAAATGAAGACACTGTGACACCTTCAGAATCAGCACAGGAATATCGAACATCAGGTATGACCAATATGACTGAATCAGCAAGCAGAATTTTACTTTGACCACTGCCACTGCATTGTGGCAAATCTTAGACAAAAGTCATTTATCGTTTTCAGAAGTGGAATTGCTCTCAACCTCTGTGTCTTAGAACTCTTCTAGCTGAGCATATGGGAACAACAATTTGGACTTTGTGCCTCCAAGAAGTCAGTAGTCTAATGAACAAACAGTTGAGATTCTCATGTGGGAGCATGTATATAAGTAATCTTATATTATTAAATAGTAAAAACTGCATGATTTCAAGAGATAATAATATTAGATTAGTTCATTCTGAGAAATGAAGGAGCAAAATGAGTCAGTCAGACGAGAAAATCAAGGTTTAACAATGGAACATTTGGAACACGGAGGGGGGAAGGATGTACGTCACCTATATATTAATGTAAACACTCTTGTCCATTCTGCTCCAAGACATTCCAGAGTACACACTGACGAATGAATTTTGCCGTAAGCATTTCCTGATTGGAGTCCTGCTGCGGGAGGTTGGCTTTGCCTTGCAAGAGGACCAGGACATCAGGCACTTGGCTCTGGCTGTGCTTAAAAACTTGATGGCCAAGCACTCGTTCGATGATCGATACGCAGAGCCGGTAAAGAAACTGTTTGTCCTTTTTCGTTTGCTTGTTCATGCAGCACCTAAACATACATGAAACTTCCTTAGCCACTGGTATATATTTATTAGTTTCTTGAGGGTTATGTTTTGTCTTTTATTTGCAGGCAAAACAAGCACAAATAGCAAACCTGTATATGCCACTCTATGGAATGCTTCTGGACAATATGCCAAGGATTTACATGAAAGATATGTTCCTCTTCAATATCAATACTTCCAATCAGGTAATTCATGTGGGGTTTTTTGAGCACTGAAATGATCAAAGTGAGCCAGTCTTCACCCAGTGGGAAGAGGTCCAAGTTTATGCCGGTCACCAGTTAGGTAGCAGAATACAGTTCTGAAATTGCTGATATATTTGCATCTGCAAAGTTAAATTTGGAAGGTCTCAATTTGCAGAGCAGTTGCAGAGCCCTGTGAATCTGTACTGTCAAGGAACAGAACAGGGTCTGGAACAGACCCAGGACACTGCTGTCCCAGGGCTGGAAATTCATGGTTAGGGATTTGGAGCACCAGAAAATATTTCCAGTACCTCTGCTGCAGGCTGGGGTCTGAGGATGTGTCCTCAGGCAGGAGGCTGGGACACACTGGTGTAAAGAAAACCTCCCACTGCCCACAGAGTCTTTGCAGAACTACTTTGTGTACCCAAAGATGGTACAACTGAGGAGCCATAAGCTATACCAGGAGGCAGAGGGAATGCATACAAGTAACTGAAGGAGGAAAGGGATGCAGAAACATCATAAAACAGCTTTACTGCCACAGAAAATATCTGTATAAACTGCACATCTGGAGGAATCTGTTTGTTTCATACAAGAAATGTTATAACCATACTGCTTCAAAAACTAGAAGCAGATTTCTGCAGGGGTATTGTGTCTTTCAATCCTTCCAGCAAATGAGCCCATTTCATTTGAGTATTGCTAATGACAATTAACTTTCCTTTCCCAGTGCTGTGTTGATGTTTCAGGAACAAACACTAGTTAGACCAGTCCTTTACAACTTCCACTGTAAGAGAGTCTCATATTGCAGGTAACTTTTCTGCACATTATGGCAAGCCTTGATCCTTTATGGCTGTCATGTCAAAACAACTGGAAGTAGGTTCTCAAACTCAGTCTTAGAAAAGCCTCCTGGGTGTGCTGTCATTATCCACGTTATGGATAATAACATGGAGTACTGGAGCTGGTTCTGTTTCTTTCCAATACAGGGATCCAGGGATGACCTGAGCACAACTGGCGGGTTTCAGAGCCAGACAGCAATGAAACATGCAAACTCTGTGGACACCTCCTTCTCCAAAGATGTCCTGAACTCTATTGCAGGTACAAATGGCAGATTGAACAGACACAAAGGTAGATTTGTGTGTATCTCAATCCATTGTGCTTTCTGCTTAGAATTCATGGAGGACATCATTAACTTCTTTTATACCATATCCAGGGAAACATGGTATTCAATGTTTCTCTTCCCTTTGGGTGTCTTTGGATTGACTTTCTCGTGTGAAGCTGTTCTACTTCCACTGCTTCACTTACTCTCCTGCTTTGGAATGATGCCAGTATTCAGGCTCTAAGAAATCCCTTTGCCTGAGTTCATTCTTGTAGTCTCTGCCTGACTTAAAAATAGTTCCAAGATTTCTCCTGAAAACTCCTGATGGCTCATGGAGGCAAATATTCATAGTTTTTCCAGGTTTAACAGAAGAGTAGAAATACAACTTGTTTTGTTCACTACCTCCAAACCCTATTTCAAACTTCAGGGAAATGAATTCAGGCATCTTTCCACTGATTTTTATGTCTTTTGGTCAGTTCTTACAGAATACAACAGGCCATTTTAATGCCATAAAAAATGGAAAACTGAATCATTGTACTTCAACTTGTTGCATGTTTTCAGTACTAAACATACCCATCAATAGCTTTGCTGTTGGAAGTTCAAAGCACTTGTCTCTATCCAGCATGTGACACATTTTAAGTTCTCCATTTTTTTTTTGGTTTTTATATCCATAAATGTTTTAGTTTAGCATGTTTGCTGTGACTTTCATTTACAGCCTTTTCATCAATAGCTATCTCTGCAGCAAACCATGCTGACTCCAGAGCTTCCTTAGCAAGTCTTGAATCTAACCCAAGTACCAATGAAAAAAACAGTGAGAGAACTGACACGTGTGAAAAGGTACATGTGCAAATGTTGAAAACACTTGCTAGAGCTGGGAGTCCATCACTGTGCTTAATGAGGCCCTTTGCTGTCACCTCAACAGATCATGAGACCTTTGTCTTTGATTGGGTCAACTCTTCGTTTTGACAAGCTGGATCAAGCTGAAACTAGAAGCCTTCTTATGTGCTTCCTTCACATTATGAAAACCATTTCAGAAGGTAAAAACTTCACTCACTACTTAAATTATGTTGCTGTAAAATACTGTGAATACGGAATCCAAGTGAACATTAAATTGGAATAATTATCAGTGTATTTCACAGGCTTTGGGCTAAGTTTAATTCCCTGTAATGGATACATAATATATTTTATTATCTCCCCTTAGATGCACTGATTTCCTACTGGTTGCGAGCACCCTTCTCAGAAATAACAGACTTTTTCAGCATCTTAGAGTAAGTTTACTTTGTGATTGTTTGATTTTTGTGTTGAATATTCTAAAGTGCTGGCTGCAAACAATTCCTCTTTGGAATAGTCCAAGATAGCTCTTGTATGTTAAATTATTTTGCTGTAGTTTTCCAAAGTCATAATGAGATTAATAATATGTTGTAATGTCCATGAAAAAGGGTTATAACGCTTTGGTTCTTCCTCCTAAAAGAGATTTTCTTAATTAATTTCCCATTTGGTGTTGAGATTCTGTTCTTCCCTTGAGAAGTCACCTAATGGAGGATGACCTGCTTTTCACATCCCCAGGGTGGTTTGCTCAATCCAGTCTATGCGTGACTGCAGAATCCAGCAGGTAGCTGGTTTTGGAATTTCCTCACCATCTTGTAGCTGAAATGTGATTTATTTACCTTCAGCTGGTGATGCAGCAATGCTTTTGGAGCCAGGTTTTTGCCTTTTCCATCTCACCAGGCAGGAATCCTCAACTGCAGAGAAATAAAACATGGGTGTGCAAAGTGTACCACACCTCATGTGCCCCTAGGCTAGGAACTGCTACATTCTCTTCTTTTTACTTACTAGCAGGTGCATATGCCATAGATCTCATTGAGGCACTAAGATTCAGCATTTTTTTCATAAGTACAAAGCCATTAGTAGACATAAAATGTGTTGTTTTATCTTTCAGGGTTTGTCTGCAAAACTTCAGATATCTAGGAAAACGCAATATTGTCAGGTAATTCTGTAGTTACAGACTGTGTTGCAGTATTTAGATATTACAGCATTTGTTCGATTTAAATGAGATTAACAGCATATCCATCAATTTTCTCTTGAAAGAATCTCTTTGTGACACTGAAACTGATGTATGTTTCATTTCTTCTTTTTTGCAAATGATAATATTGGGATGTTCTGCATATCTGAGTACATATCTGCTATAAAGGATGAATTGCATGATGTGATAACCACTATTGCATTTATAACCCAAAATACTGGGGCCATTCTTGACTACATCTCTGTGCATATGCCCAACAAAGGAACTTTGAACACTCTATTCCCATCCATGTCATGGAAAGATTTGTTTTAATAGGCATAGATAATTGTTTCACAGCAATAAAATAAAATCTCCTACCTCCCTGAAAAGATGTGACATCATGTTCAGCTGTGAAATGTGGAATGCACGCCTTGTCTCAGCAGATGTTTCGTTTTTAATTTTACATTACTGCTGTGAACTTGTCAGTATGTCATGCAGCATCAAAATTAAAGGTCACCAGATGAACCAGTTCTCGTTCCACACCAGGTTTAGTCAGGCCTGCGTTTACTCTTCATGGACATGGCAAAATCAATGTCACATTTCATAACAGATCAACACTTATTTTCTCTTTCTCTTAACAGGAAAATTGCAGCTGCTTTTAAGTTTGTCCAGGCCACCCAGAATAATGGAACTCTGAAAGGTTCGAACTCCTCCAGCCAGGCATCGGGGCTGCTCTCACAATGGTACACTGAATTCCTTACTCTATATATATACCAGAATGGTACACTGAATTCCTAACTCTATAAACCCCCAGCCTGGGCTCTCATCCTCCAGCCCTTGTCACAGCATTGACTGAAAATAGGTTGACAAAATATGTAACAAATTTCAGAGGCCCCAGAGCTTTGAACTGTAAAAGGTTGAGTCTCTCTGGCTTGACTTACAAGCTGTTGGTTAGAGTGATATGTTCAAGGAGTAATTCTGTCCTAGAACAATTTTAATCATGTACATTTATGAAATTACATTTTTAAAAGAAATAAACAGGAAGTGTGTTTTAAAAAGTTACCTGAATTTTGAGATGTTAAATCTTCCTGAATTCTACACTAGTTACAAATATAAAATCCTTTCAAAAATTATAATAATCATTGGTATTTTAGTTCTAAGCTTCTCATTATAAATTAATGATGTGTTTGTCAGCATCAAAGAGGATTAAAAGAACACATGAATATGCACACATATATTTTTACTGTCATCATCAGTTTATCATCATTTCTTTCACCTCATAGAAACTGTATTTCTTTCTTAAACAGGACATATTTTTTTTATATTCTGAGTTAACAGAACTTGCCTCAGTTTTTCTTCACCCAAAGACAGTTTTCTAAACATCAGCCTGAAACAGCTGATGCTTTTTTTTTCCACTGCTTCATGGAAGTTTTGTCCCCTGTGATTTCAAGAAATCACAGCAGATGTTTGTTTCGTCCACTTCACTGACTTCCTTCATTTTTGTTTCTCTGAAGAATTTTGCTTAATTTTGTTTAATTAAGCCATGGAGCAGCACTGTATGGAACTGACATGGAAAATTCTGAATAGGCAGAGTAGTTTACTCTGTTTTTCTGTTTTTAATGGTACCTTTCAATTGCAGGATGCATTCTACTTCAAGTCACGATGGCCACAAGCACCACAGGTCTCAAACATTACCAATAATCCGGGGCAAAAATGCACTTTCTAACCCCAAACTCTTGCAGATGATAGACAGTAGCACTGCAAGTAAGTACAGAAATTATTTACTTCTGTCTGGAATTCTGTGGGATTTAGATCAGGCTCTATACAGACCTTTTCTTGACCAGAGGCTCTTAGATTTATGAGATTGGAGTCATCTATCCCCCTTCCCACTTAGGTTTCTTCCCTCCTTTGAGGATGAGCAGAAACAGTGAGAGGATGTACTTAGATCATTTGTGCAGTTGGTGAGAGTTGATTCAAATTTCCTCCCCTTTCATCTCCTATGAGCAGTTTTCTTCAAAATACCACTTTGGTTAAAAGTGCAGTTAGGACAGCATCTCTGCTGTGATGAGACTTAAGGACCCGATTGCAGAATTAAATCATCTTTAACAACACTCAGGAGATTGGTTTTAATCTTTCTTTTTTTATGCTGCAGGTGCCTCCAATGAAACAGACATTGTACAGTACGTAGACACAGAGGCAAACATTGCTACAGAAGTTTCCCTCACAATCCTTGACCTGTTGTGTCTTTACACTCTGAATCACCAGGTATGTTTTGCTGGTTTTCTTTTCTGCTTGAACTGGTGGGATATGGGGTGAAAGGAAGGCCTGGGGGAGCAGGCACACAGAAAACTTGAAATGTCCAACAGCAGAATAGGGAAATAAGATATGCCACTCCTCAGTGAAGGTCTTTTAGGAGGGCATTGGTTCATAGTACCCAAACTGAATAGAAAGAGGTGGAAGAATAACATCCTACATCTCCAGGGCTATGTACAACCCTGCTCTGCTTGGAAGTGTCTTACATCTAGTATTACATCACCCTTTCTGAATCATGCTTATCCCACTAGATTTCAGTGATTTTCAACAACAGATTTCCAAACTGCATATTGTCTCTATCTATGCAAGTCAGCAGGTGAATCCTCTGCCTTCTTAAAAATTACTTAGATTGCTTCAGCAAGCCCAGATCACTTGCTGAACGTCTCACAGTCACAATACAGCAAACAGCTCCTTTCACATTCAGTGCTCCCTCTCTGTCACCTTAACTCTTAAATATATTGTATACAATCCATGAGTAGTACAGGCATGGCAAAGTGCTTTTCTTGAAAAACTGCAAGAGTCTGCAGCAGGCTGGGAAAGCATCATCTGCAGAAATTTTACATTGAAAAAAGCATCTCTCTAGGAGCACTGAGGGAATGCCCAGCAGATCCTTCTGTTTATTCACTTCAATAACCACAATGTCCTGTCTTGTCTGTGAACTTTTCAGAGGCAGCTCCAACAATCTGATTGCCAGAATGTGTTGATGAAGAAAGTCTTTGACACGCACATGCTCTTTTTGCAAATCAACCAGTCAGCAGCAGCTCTCAAACACGTCTTTGCTGCTCTGCGGCTGTTTGTAGGCAAGGTAACTCTGGGTTTATTCTGTTAGTCATGCCTTGCAATATGTTGCAGCAAGTACAGCTTGGGGACAGTTGGACACTTGGAAAGAGTTCTGAACTTACTCTATTAACACTTATTCCTGACAAAGATGATATGATTTATTGCTGATTAAAAGTAAGGAGTTGACAATGTCTAAAAAAACAGTTCTGTTTTGAAATTGAAAAATATGCTAAGAAGGGGAAAGTTTTAATGTAAGTAGATGAGTGATGTCCAGCTCTGTGGTGTGTCCACTGACTTTTCTGCTTTTACCACCTCTGGAAGAAAGCTTGAAAGCCTAGAGGTCCATGGTCTTTGTGGCAGATACCTGGTTTGCAGAATCCACCAGGGAATGGTTACTGCTGTCCCCAAAGGAACCAGCAGGAGAGTATTACATACACTTCACCAAAAGCTCATCCACACTAATACAGTTTTACAAATACCTAGTTTTAAACACAGGAAACAGTATGGTTATGTGCCAAGCTGTTTCTTTGCTTGCATTGCACTTGTGTAAATTGTTGTGGTCAATTAGGCACTTAGTGCCAGCTGCAAAGGTTTCACAATTTCCAAGTCACAGAGCTAGACGAGATCCTCTAAAAACCAACCAGAATGTAGCACTCACATAGCAATTGCTCTGGGAAAGTGACAATAAGCAAGGCTGGCCTTGGTTCTTAAGTGTTTCTATGAAACACAAGAGTGTGGCTGAGTTTGCAGCATGTGGCCTCCCTCTGGTTGTTATCTCGGGGGAAAGAGGAGGAAAGCATGCTTCTCCCAGTAGTGCAGCTGGAGGACGTGGGGGAAATATGAAGTCAACCATCCGCAGACAGCTTTAAATGACATCCCAGACAGCTGGAAATGGAAGGACTCCGTGCAATTGGGAAAATGAATAAATATCCCAGATTGCCCTTCTCATTTATCCTGTAGCTTTGGGGATTGAATTCTCCCTTCATGGTTCTGTGGGAGAAGGGATTTGTTGTGGTTCCTGCAGCAGAACCCCTCAGGCAGTAATTAAGATGTGTACATTTCCACCTCTTCTTCCTCAGTCTTCTGTTACATTCACCCTGCTGGAAACAGTGGGTGTGGTTTGGAGAGCCTTCCTCTGTTGTCTCCTGCTCTTCAAACCCTTGACCTCTGGAAGTTCATTGACCCTGGTACTCAAAGTATTTTCCTTCTGCTGAACAGCTTTTGTAACCGTGCAGAACTCCCCCTGCTTTTCCTGCTTAGCTGTCGTGCATTCCTGGCAGATTCCTTGCTGCTGGGCTTGCTGTGTGCCAGCTGCTCTCTGGGCTTCCTAGAGGCCAGTTTGATGGCATACAGTGTATGTAGGAAAATCTGAGTATAGTTCTCAATTAATCTTAATTTGCATGTGGGATTATGTTAAATTTAAACCCTGGTATGAATAACTGTGGGAGAGTTACTGAAAGGTTAAAAAAACCTGTTAACTCAGAATAACTGCACCGAGACCTGAGAGTAGTACTGACATGTTCACACATTTTTTTCAATAGTTCCCATCAGCATTCTTCCAAGGACAAGCGGATCTCTGTGGTTCCCTCTGCTATGAAATCCTGAAGTGCTGTAACCATAGGTCACGTTCAACTCAGACAGAAGCATCTGCTCTTCTTTATTTTTTCATGAGGAAGAACTTTGAATTTAACAAGCAGAAATCAATAGTCAGGTCCCATCTACAGGTAAGTGAAGTGTGAGAGCAATATTTAACTGATGTGCATTAGTTTTTTTATCATTTTTTTTTATGCATTGAAGCAAAGGCAATCCTTTTGCAGCCCTCAGACAGGCAGTTCTCTGTGGCAGCTTGATTTTCCTGCCAAGTCTGAACTTGGATTGGATTCTCTGCTGTTCTTGGGCTGCTCAGCTCTGTTCCAGGGAGAGACAACAGCTGTGAACGTATCTGCATTGCCAGATTAATGGCTATTCTTGACTCATGTGTTGCTTACTGCAGTTGGAACACAGCTGATGAAGGAACTAAACAGAATCTGACAGTACAGGAACAGACATATAAAGCCCAGTAATAACATATTTACACTGCAAAGTGTGAGCAGCTACAAACTTTTGAAAGATTACTCACAGTCCTTGCCTTTGTACATGTTACCTTCATAAGACAGGTATGCAATTACACTAGCCTGGTACATCAAGTCATACTAAAATAGGGTTTAAAAAATCTTCTGAAACTCTGATTTCTTTGCTAATTGCATCCTGTGTTTGCTCCCTGTGCAGCTCATCAAGGCAGTGAGCCAGCTGATAGCGGATGCGGGGATTGGCGGATCTCGATTTCAACATTCACTCGCAATTATAAATAATTTTGCTAATGGAGACAAGCAAATGAAAGTAAGAAACATTTTGTCAATCACTATCTCTAGCAAAAGGTCAACAATTTCACAGGAGCAAGTGTTTCAGTAAATAAAATTGCTGGCTCTATTAACAAGTGATTTATGCATTCATAGTGTGCCTTTCTCAAGCAATTGAATTTCTTGAAGGTGTTTGTGACTCAGAAGCTTAATAACTGAAAATAATATTTAAACAAAAATATTTTTATTTGGAAATTGTATTATTTGTTATTTATTGCTTATTTTGTTCATTTGCCTCATGTCAGAGGTCATACATTGGGACTAATGGAACACAATTGCAGTTAACAAACAATTTCTAGTCTGCAATTGCTCCTTTTCCTCTGTTCAGTAAATGTGTAGCAGAAACAAGCACAACAGTTGTGTTTTGTAAGACTTTGCTAAATCACTGAAGGTATACTTGGTTCCTAGACAAGTTACCACTGCTATTATAGTTATTGTCTATATAAAAATTGTTGAAAAAATATTCTTGTTTTTAATTTTTACAGTTCTTGTCCAAACATGTGTCTATGTGCATTTTCAATTTTATGCTTTAGAGGTGTTGTTCTTCTCTGAAGGTGACTTTAGGGTATCTCCACTGAGATTAATAATAAAGTTAGCATAAGCAAATTGGTAGATAGTTAGCAGAACTAATAAGATGTCATTACAATTCTATTTGTTTTTGAAGTCTAGCTTTGATTTCACAGCACTGCAGACAGTCACACGGTTTCTGTGACTTACTTATCTCTGTATGACATAGAGGAGAGAGTATTTAATTTCATTTACTTTTTCTGAATGTTTTACTTTTAAAGAAAACAAAGGATGGAAAAAAATCTGAAAACAAATGTATTTCACTGCTTATCTGAAAAAGAGAAATTGAAGAGCTGAGCTAAATGTGTTGAGAACAGCTGGTGTGAGTAATAGAAGGACTCTGTTTTAATCTAGCCCAGTGTGAGAAGGTCAGAAGCCAGACTTGTGCTTTATTCCCATGGTGAAACATACTGGGAGTGTAGTTAAGCAGGACTATCTATAGCACACGGTGCTGTTGCTCAGAGGAAAGTGTGCAAGGATCCAGTTCTGGACCCAGTAAGCAATTGAGGACCACCTGATTCAGTTCCCTGACTTCAGCAGGGCTGTTGCACATGGGCACAGGCACAGGTGACAGACTTGGGCCATCTCGTAGTGCTGTGAGCCATCAGGAAAAAACACCCAGGGTTTGTGTGCAATGTGTGCATGCTCTGGAACTGTGAATGCTCTGAAGCCTGCCCAGCTAGGGAGGGGGTGGGGGTTCTCTGTAAGCAAAACTTTAGCTTGTTTGGGGGTGCAGCAGGGGGCTCTTTGGATGGTTTCAGTGATGCATTGCTTATCTTTCCCAAAGAACCTTAATTTCCCAGCAGAGGTGAAGGATCTGACCAAGCGCATCAGGACGGTTTTGATGGCCACAGCTCAGATGAAGGAGCACGAGAAGGACCCTGAGATGCTGGTGGATCTGCAGTACAGCCTAGCAAATTCCTATGCCAGCACCCCTGAGCTACGCAGGACATGGCTCGAAAGCATGGCCAAGATTCACGCAAGAAATGGAGATTTATCAGAGGTAATGTAAAAAATGAATAGGAAATCAGTTTGTCTTTAGGCTGAGCTTTCTGATGAAAAGGGCTTTGGAACACTGACAGCAGCAGTGAGTTAAGAGAATCCTACAGTCTTTCTCATATATTTGAAATCAGAGTAGATGTTTGAAAACACCTGGAGATGTGATATGCTCATCCCAGCTTGCCTGATCTTGAGTACCTGATACATGCTGGAGCAAGACTTGAAACTGTCTGACAGTGTCACTTTGGCACCTCTGCTGCCTACCCCTAACAGGCGCAGTGGCTGTGGTGTAGAGGAGGTTATGAGCAGTAACTCACAAAAAGGATTTTCTTCTCCCCCACTATGGGGCCTAGGAGAGGAGTTTTGTTTATAATGTGTTGTCATGTTCATCAGAGACTAAATGGGTGATGCAAAATTCCACTGCATAACCCAGGGATGCCTTATTTAATAAGTCATCCTGATGGTTTTCTTGAGAAAATCTATGCATTTACATAAGACACCTCAGGAAGTTTACACTTGAGGAGGATTTAATCGTTTTATCCTTCATTTTCTCAGAGTACTCTTGTCTTCCCTTTTCTGCCTCATGATTTGGCAGTGCTGAAAGTATATGCTCCTTATCACGTGTATGCTGTAATTCAGGCTACTTTAACATATCCATGTGTGTTGGTGTCTCGTTACAGGCTGCTATGTGCTATATTCACATTGCTGCTCTCATTGCAGAGTACCTGAAGAGAAAAGGTAAGATCAACATATCCAAAACCAACTGTGTATCTATAAATATTATTGTTCAAAATCATTCTTGGCTATCCCTCTTTCCTTCCTTGTATATAAAGTATTCTTAAAGCAGCTTGAATCCTTCCCAAATGTTTTATTTTTTAAATATATCATAAATGCTAGTCTTAGACTGGAACAGTGAAAGTGTGTTTTGTGTAAAGAAGTTTAATTGAATGTTTAGCAAGCTAGTGCTAATAAAGAATGCTTCACTTGTCAGTCTGTTGTTATTAAATATGCATGTATTAACACATATCAGTAGCAGTATACTAATACCATCTTACAATATCATAGGTTACTGGAAAATGGAAAAGATTTGTACCTCACGTATGCTCCTGGAAGATGCTCAAGTCTCTGATAGTAATGTGTTACTAACAACTCACAATGGAGGAAGTGAGTGCTCTAACCTTGCCTGTTTATGGGTCAAATAACATGATTAGGAGATCAAACTGCTGTTTTTCAACTGATCTGGAAAAATATCAAACAAATCAAAACTGTTTCTATTGCATGTTGAAGGCTGTTATAGAAAGCAATGTCAGAAACATCATGAGTTCCTTTCCTGATGCTCTTTGGCTGGTTTGATGGATTGCTCAGAATGTCTCTGGTTATGGGCTTTTGCAGCAGGAAAATCCCTCTTGGGTAAATTGGTGTTTAGCATGCAAATCCATGTCCAATTCCTTGGCTATCCAAAGCTGGGAGGGTAGGGAATGGAATTAGTATCTGGTTATCCATATGTAACTTAGTATAGATAAAGGGGTTTTTTAAATCTATGATACTTATCTAAAAATAAAGTGCAGGCTTATATTTTTAATGCTTCTATGCCAATGGTTATTTAGTATATGAAATCTGTATTTCATAGTAATTTTCAGCATGAGATATGGTAGTAGTTTCCACAAAGAGCAGTTTCCCGGGTCAAGGGCAAATATCTGGGGAAGGGAAAACATGGAAAGACTAAAGTCCTTCAATACATCTGGAAGTTTCTGTGGACAAGATGAAAAAATACATCCTCTTAGAAGGAAGTTTTCTGTGAAGAGCAGTAGTTGTGAGACAGTTCAGTAGTGGTAAAATATTTTGCCTGAATAAAGATTATAGTAGCTGGGGTGAAGAACTTGGGTCATTTTAAACCTGTATTTAGACAGTTTTCAAAACTTGAGAGAGAGAGAGTGGGAGGGAGGCTCCCATCTCAGTGTCCATGGGTTAGCTTTTTTAATTGAGCCATAGTAGCATTTTCCTACTGTTAAATTAAACATGGGCTTTGCCAGGAGTTTGTCACCTCCCCTGGCAGCTTTACCTTCTCCACTCCAGAGCAGTAGGAAAATCCTCACAGGGCAGACCCTTCCTCATCTGTAAAGTGTGATGCCTGTGCAAGTTGTTTCTGCTGCAACCATGGTACTAAGTAAGGCCTCAGCTTAGCAAATTTACATTCAGTTTTATTCCTTATGAGCCTTTTCATGGCTGCTGCCACCAGCCAGAGCTTTCTGCAAGGGAGTGCCTTGGCTGGGCCCTGGCAGCACTGCTAGCATTCCCCTTTGCCTGGAGAAGTGAATGTATATCATTGAGGAAAATGTGGAATAGTCTTATGAACTCTATCAGCTCTATTTGTGTTTCTCATTACTTGGGCTATGAAAAAAATGAACTCATCAGCTGTGTTTTAATGGCATCTAGTAACTTCTTGAAGTATCTGGTCATTCAGTCATTAATAGCTTTTCTTATGACTTGCACTTCAAGGCTTATTTTCCATGGGATGGCCTGCTTTTCTGAGCATTACCCCCAACATTAAAGAAGAAGGTGCTATGAAGGAAGACTCTGGGATGCAAGATACTCCCTATAATGAGGTCAGTGATGTTAAAATTTATATACCTGTTCTGTATTAACAGAATGTTATTTCTAGCGGAATCCTGCACATGTTACAGCGAATTTGAGTGAGTTTACTCAGGCAATGTTAAAAGGCATGCAGCTTTTGAGTGAAATGTCACAGCTGTTGAAGTGGTGTTTAGCTAAGGAGAACATAAAGTACCAGAACTGAAAATCAGGGCCGGGAGAAGCCCATGAAGCAAACCCATTCTTCATGAGATGTCAACTATTCAAGTATTTTCATGTTACTATTATTTCAGGGTTCTTTGTCTAAAGAGGAGCTAGGTCACAATGTCTGATTAAACATTTTGCAATTGCAATAAACCTTAATATAGAAGTTCCAGAATAAAAATGAAGTAGTGGGTATGTGCTTTTGCTGCATTGCTATTAATTAAATGCCAACAGCTGTCAAGTCACTGAACTATTTGCATTTGTGAAATTGCAGAATATTCTCGTGGAACAGCTGGAGTTGTGTGTTGAGTACCTCTGGAAGTCTGAGAGATACGAGCTTATTGCTGAGGTTAACAAGCCCATCATTGCTGTTTTTGAAAAGCAGAGAGACTTTAAAGTAAGTGAGCATTTGGCTTGTGTCTTTTTAATTATCCTAAGGTAACAGTAAAGATCAAAATTTATAGGGGAAAAAATGTGCTTTCTTTAAAATGAGTGTTTTCTTTCTTCCTGTCTCTAACTTCTCCTTTTAATATTTTGTTCTGTGAAAAAATAAAGAACATTGGTGTCTTCTCTGCCTCTTTTCAGCATCTGTAAAAAATTTTAAACAAACCTCTTGTCTTAGCCAGTGGATATGATTTTTTACATAGTTTTTAAACCAAGAACACATTTGCATTGTATTTAAGTTCAGAAAATGCTGGTAAATTGTGTGATTTCTTCACAATTTCAGGGTTTCTTAGTTTCTTAGTTACATAAATCATCTGGCTGTGGCTAACCAGATGATAATTGCATTTACTGATTTTTCTGGGTTTAAATTGAAAGCGACACAAAGTGGTAGACAGCAATCAGCTGCATGCTAAGGAAGCAGATCCTCAGGTGTTAACTTACCTGAAATTTTGGTTCACTATCCTGAAAAAGTGCTGTTCAGTGGTAACTGTTGGAAGCACATCTTTATATGGGGTTGGGGGCTGATTGGAGGTGTTGGCACCTTGTTCTCACCTGCACAAACAGCACTTGGGTTCTCTGACCCCTTACTAGGTCAGCAGCACTGTGTGGTGGTGGGGTGGTTCTCTGTGACCCTGTACACAAAGGCTCCACTGCCACAAAACTCCTCAGAAGATGAAAGAAACCTTGCAATGAATCTTTAGTGACTGCTGACAAGGTTAAACTATTCCCTTAGCACATCCAGCCATCTTTGCAAAGGTTTGGGAGCCCAGTTAAGGCAAGCCATGGCTGTGCAGAGCTGTGCTGGCATTTCCCAAGGGGCTGGCATGCCCTCACCCCCCTCCCTCTGTCTGTCTGTCCATGCAGAGACTGTCTGACCTGTACTACGACATCCACCGCTCCTACCTGAAGGTTGCAGAGGTGGTGAACTCTGAGAAACGTCTCTTTGGGAGATATTACAGGGTGGCATTTTATGGGCAGGTAAGTGAGCTTGGGCTCTTTTGTCTCCAGGCAGAGATTTCAGACCTGTTTGTGATACAGTTCAGGCAAGCACAGGGTAAAAGCTGCCTCATGGGCCAGACTCCCAGCAGGATTTTAGTCAGGAGGGAGTGCTCAGTTGTCTCTGTGTAAACCACTGCTGTGGATTTAGTGGTGTATTAGAGACCAGGCTTCTGTGTCAGCTTTAGTTCTTGGCTTCATAAAGCAAAGCTGAGACTGAGGCAGAGCAGGTTTTTTCAAACTACAGCATAAATAGAACCAGATAAGGCATCTTTCATATATGGAACTCTCTAATAGATCTTAAAGCAGAGCAGTATGCAGTAGATGCTTTGTTGTGTTTTTCAGACTCTGCCTTCTGCTTCCAGGCTACCTCTGGTTCTGTGCAATGTACTGTAGAATAGCATTATTCCCTCTGCTGTGCCTCAGCACCCTTGAAGCATTATTTTGTGCCTTCTTCCACCACAAACGAGTGTAGCAATCCAGCATGTTCCTTTTAGTCCTGGTTTTGGCAAGCATAAATTTCCTGTGCTCTAAAATATAAAGTTTGTAAACAACAGATTGATGTGAATCATTCTGTTTGCTAATTAGATTTTAATGCAGAAATTTGCTCTTTTCTCCTTTTGATCTTATTCAAGGCTGTGGTAAGTCTAGTTCTGTTGCATGTTTTGTTTAATTCTCCTCACACATCCTCCATCCTTCCCTCTACTGTTACTTAACATTAATTTTCCTGTGCTCTTGATTCTTTGGTTCATGGCAGATGAAATAATGTTGCTGCTTCATTGTTGCATCCTGCAAACTAACTTTTGTTTGTTCAGTTACCTGAACTACTGAGCTGTACCTGTCATCATGTTGTGTGTGCACTGTGGGGCCCAATGCAGCTCCATCTCATCTCAGTGGAAGTTCCTCCCAGCTTCACTGGGAGTGGGATTGGAGCCCCTCTTCCTCTGTTGCAAGTCTTGGGGTAGCATTAATGCTGTTTGAATGCAAGCCTGCTTTTCTGGCCTGCACAGCAGCTCCTAAGTGTCAGTCTGAGGTCCATGGCAGTGGCCGCTGGAGCACTCTGGCCAAGGTCCTGTCAGCCCCTTGTAGGAGCAAGCAAATGGGAATTGGGAGGGGAATGGCAGGTCCTGGCTCTCTGGGCAGATTAGCAAAGCTGAACTTGCCAAATGCAAGGAGGAAGTGACCTGCACCTGAGGAAGGGCAGAATTTTCCTTATGCCTAGCCTTCCTCAAACTGGGAGCAGCACAGGGCAAAACAAGGCTCTCCTACTTGCAGCCTCTGGCCAGCACTCTCCCAGAGCCAGTGGCTCTCCCACTGGGTAATTTAGCTGCAGCACTTCTGCTGAACTGGGTTAGCATCTCTGTGACAGTGCAATGACTTTCCAGGTGCCAGTGCCACAAGGGCAACTTCATTTAAACAGCTTTGGTGCTCTAAAGGGTGTGACTTTGTCACAGCTGTGTCCTCCTCTGTTTGTTCCCCCCCAGTTACTGGGCTCTAAAGGCAATAGGCACTGCTTTCTCCTTGCCCTTTGCAGGAGAGATGTGATGTGGCTGCTGTTCCTTAACTGAAACAAAAGCTGCAGGGAAAGCAGATTAAAGAACAAAAGAATAATGTTAATACTGGGATTGAGAATTTTGGGGGTTCTTAGTGGAGAAAGACAATCTGCTGCTGCACCTGAAAACTGTTCTTCATGCAAAGGCAGAGGCAGAATTTGGCTCCTGCATTGCTGCAGGGACCCTGTGCAAGGATGGTTTGAATTAATGTGATCCTCGGGGAGGGCACAGTCATCTGTTTTCACCAGCAAGATTTATTTGCCAGCTCAGGGAGCTGGATCTCATGGCAGCTGCTGATCTCGTGTTAGCTGCTGCTAACACATTCTGTTAAAGGTCTTTGGTGAGAGTGTCTCATTGCACCCCCAAGTGACCACACTATCCAGTGCATATGAGTTTACTCACAGTGAGTATTTGAAAAGTCAGTATCTTTCTTGAATTAAGAGCCAAAAAACATCCTGTTAAACATACTGCATAGCTGAGAACTCATATTGTGCTGATAAGCAGACATTCAAGACCTGTTTTCAGAGCAGTGTCAGGTAAAGGTAGAGCTGAGGGTTTGTTCTCCTGTGTGTACAAAGAGCTGGAGAAGTTAGAGGGCAGAGTTTCATAGTGATCACAATCACTTACTGTGGGTTGAGACAGGGAAAGAACCATTAGATGCCAATTCCTGGCAGGTCAAGCAGAAGGCTTTACCTCAGCACCTTTCAGCAAAGGGCAGAGAAGGGTCTGATGTACTGTGAGCTCCAAGGCTGTGTCTGGAGGTGTGTGAGGATGAGGAAGGGTCTTATCAGAACTTCCACAGTGACAGGCCTGGGTCAAAACTTGTGTCTCAGAGCATCAGATCTCAGTGCAAACAGTAACCTGCTGTTCAGGAGGTCATCTGCCTTCCATCACCATCAGCTGCTCCCTGTCATAATTTTCATCTGTGAGGCTGCATTGTCCTTACAGGACCAAACCGGCCAGGATGAAAATAATCCAGGGATATGCATCGATAATGTAACCTTGGCTGCTTAATATTTTTAAATCCTGAAATTTGAGGATATTTAGCTTCTGAAAAGTATTTAATCTTACTCTTAATAGTCTTTGCCAGACATATAACATATGGCAGACATGATTATTTATAGCTCACAGTTAACTTCTGCTTGTCACTTGTCAGCTGAAATACTGTAGGGAATATGTACTTAAATGATATCTCCTGTATTAGAGATAAGACTAAATCTGTTAGTTTTTTGTTTTCTGGTATTTTTTTAAATAAAATGATTAACAGAGATATCATCTCAGTGTGCCATGCAGCATCAGCAGAGATTTGGTACTTACATGTAAACACTGTTTTGCAGCATGCAAACATACACAGAATCAGGGTTTAAGAGCATAAACTGTATTCTAGCTTGCTGTGTGATCATTTTGGAAAACTTGAGGGGTTTTGTTGAAAACACTGAGTAATAACAGAAAGCAGATGTCTTTTGACATAAACAGTCCAGAGTAGTATGTTTAAGTATGATTGCATCAAACTAATGAGATTTTCCCACATAAAGCAGTTTTACTTCAATGGAAACAAGATCAGAAACCAGATTGTGATCGTGTAGATATTTTCTCAGTGTAATCAATAGGAAGTCAATTGCCTGCCCAGCTCAACAGATGTTTGTGGGATGTCAACTTTGGAGCTCTAGACTTTTTTCTCTAATTACCTGTGAAGGTCTTCATATGCCTGTGGAATTTAATTGATAATGTTGTTAAAAATCATGCAATGTTAGAAGGTCCCTGTGAGACCAAAGAAGATGCCATCAGATGAGCTGCTGTTGCAGCTCTTAGTTATTGGTTTCCAGCAATGCCCACAGTACTCCTGACACTTGCCAAATTAAAAGACAATTTTATTGCCCCTTGTCCTCACTGAAGGAGAAGGCAGATGCACATATTTGTTAATCCCCATTGAAATAAAGTTTGGGAGAGTGTTCATAAAGAAGCAATTAAATTCATCGCTTATTTTATTTTAATTCTGTTTGGGGTTTTTTTGTGAAGACTTGTCTAATCAATAATTTTAGAGAGCAAAGTTGAAACACACTTCCAGACAAAAAAGCTGGTTTTTGCATGAGTACCTTCTGAATAGATTTTGGGTATATCTCTTGCCTTCATTAATTTCTGCTTCTCTGTTTTTCTACAGATGGCAGTTTGCTTAGGCATATTGTAGAATTAGCCATCCAAGCCACATCATGTGAAGTTCAAAGGGCCTTGGGTCTGATATCATTAATGCTGTATGCCTTTCCCCCTATCCCTGCAGCTTCAGGTGTTTTCCTCTGGCTCACTTTGCATTAAGGTGAAAGGAAGAGGCTTTGAGTGTAGCTGCAGTGGTGCCCATCACCAAACTGCATATGAAATCCTAGGAGGGGGCTGATGCTGCTCCTGGCATTGGGGTGGATGCAGTCCTTGTTAATGGGGCACCTGCAGCTTTCTGCCCAGCTGGGAGAGGTTCTCCTGGAGCACTGGTGTTCATGTTCATCTTGTGGCAGTCGAGTGTCTCACCTGCAGGTGATGCAGTGCTCTGTTAATTTGCAGAGGTTGGCATTTCTTCTGAAGCCTGACAGATTCATGTTCAGCTCTTCAGTGGACACTTTATTAAAGTTCTGCCAAGTCCATCCAGTGTATTAAATAATGACCATAACAAGACTGTACCTTTGTTGCAAAGGAGCACAGTCTGTGTGTCTTTTTTTTTGTTTTCTTTTTCTTTTCAAATGTGAACAATATGCTAATTGTCTTAGGAAGTGCTGCAATTCTATGTGGCATTCAAGGTGCCCACCAGAGTTTCTCTTCAGCTGCCCTGAGGAGATGCAGACTGGTTCCCAGGTGCTCCTATGCCTTGGCCATGGGCAGCAGTGCCCAGCCCGTGCCTGCACAAGTGTCTCCCAGAGGATGTACTGGAAGTGATGTGCTGCACAGAACCCAGCTGTTCAGCAAACAGCTGTTAATTGAACCAAATGATTAAGACTTAAAGAATTTTTAATTCTAGTTTTTAATCCATTAGGGTTTTTTCACACATCGCACACATCAGCATCTTCAAGAAAGCACTTTAACTCTTAAAGCTGCTCAATCTCTTAAGAGAATAAATGTCTAGGGATCTTTTCCTGGGTAACTTTGGAGATTGCAGATCAGTATAAACACTGACCTCTAGACACATGTCTGCTAGGAGTGGACAGAGGTAAGCTTTTAACTTAGGTGCTGGAAGTGGCCTACTGGATGCTCTGGTGGGTATGCAGGCAACTTTGATTCCTGATATAAGAACCTTGTTTAGATTTTGCCATGCCTGTTTTGTTCACTGTATCCTTGTGTTTCTTTCTAAACAGGGCTTTTTTGAAGAAGAGGAAGGTAAAGAGTATATCTACAAAGAGCCCAAATTAACTGGCTTGTCTGAGATCTCTCAAAGGCTGATGAAACTTTATGCAGACAAGTTTGGAATAGATAACGTGAAGATCATCCAGGATTCCAACAAGGTAGAAAAGATATGTGGTTTTGCATGGTGTGAGATGAGCAGGCAGTGCAGAAGAAGGTTGTTTTCTGTTTCGTTTAGCTTTCATCCATTTTTGCCAATGGCTATAGTCAAAGGTCTCATTCTTCTTAGGGAACTCTTGGTGTATCCATCCATGATCTGAGTAATACATTTGGAAGTCTCAGTTTTCATCGGTATGGCTATAAATAAATAAATACATCAAAAATATTATGGATGCCTTGACAGCTCATCACACTTAACATAATTTTATGATGCTTGTCCCTGTCCCACAGGTGAACCCCAAAGACCTGGATCCCAAATATGCCTACATCCAGGTGACCTATGTGACACCTTTCTTCGAGGAGAAGGAGGCCGAGGATCGCAAGACCGACTTTGAGATGCACCACAACATCAACCGCTTCGTGTTCGAGACGCCGTTCACGCTCTCGGGGAAGAAGCACGGCGGGGTGGAGGAGCAGTGCAAGCGCCGCACCGTCCTCACCAGTAGGTCTGCTCCCCCTCGCCCAGCCCAGAAGGGCAGCCCAGGTGCCAGGTGTCCATCCGTCAGTTGTGCAGGATGATAACTCAGCTTTTCACTCTGGGTGTTGGCCATGTCTTCCTTACAGACCCTGCTGACCATCTTAGAGAGAGTTATTTTCATTCAGCTGCTTTATTTTTCCTTATAATTGACGTCTTACCTGGTCTTGCAGTGATGGGAGTGGTTCTGCTGGGGAGGCAGCTTAGCACTCAGAACCATTTTGTTTTAATAATAAACAATTCAAAGAAAAAGCCAAGTAGGATGTCTGTTCTGCTAAGAGTAAAATTTGCAGATAGAAATTTTTGTTCAAAATGGTAGTAAGATACATTATATAGATTTTTTAAGCTAGATGTAGGATTTCAATCAGTTTTAAGGCAGGAATGTCAGGAGCACTAGATATATCTTCTCTTAATGAGTCATATTAACCTGAAGTTTTTAGCTCCTTATCATGATTGAAATTTCTCTTTCAAAAAGCCTCCTTTGTGAGACTACTGCTGAAACTTGACATGTCTGAACTTTGATATATGAGGAACTGTCTGAGATGGAGGCTTTGTTCTCATGGGCAGCCATGGGCAGAGAGGCTGATGTTCACAGCAAAGGCTCCCAAGTGGCAGAAAATCCAGTTCCCTACCAACTTCAGTGCATCTGCTTCCCCCAAAGGACAAAGTGAAAAAAAAAATGCTTACAGTGCAAACATAGTCACCTAAAAGTTTTGTTTTGGCAAGCCCGGAAAGAGGCACTGATGTCTGAGCTTACATGACAAGCTTTGCTTGTAAGAAGAGGAAAGGAGGAATAGCTTGTGTGTGGGTTTTTTTAAGTGCTTGGGCAGCAGTAGGTGTTTTGAGATCTGTAGTAAAGCAGGTAGTTTCACTGACTTGAAAGTGCATCTGTTATGGTCTGCCTGGCAAGAACAGACAGGGCTCTTCTTCTGGCAGAATATTTTCCCTGGGTTATTACATGCTGTTATCAGCTCCCACTGTTCTCAGCCCTGCTCCATCTTTGGCATTAGGTGGCACCTAATTCCCTTTGGCACCTATTTCACCTCAGAGCTTTTCACTAAAGAAAATATTATTTTCTTCTCTTTTCCCCCCCCCCCCCCCCAGCTCCTCTTTGATAAAGTCATGTGTTTTCATTTGTTTCCTGGGTAAACTTAAGCACTTTTAGTTTGAGAAGAAAGCAAGGCTTTTTCTGTGGCTGGAGGAGTGGTGAAGTCAATTGTGCCTGGGTGGCTGGAGTGGCGCCTGCACTGCATCTCTGCTCCAGAGCCTGCTGGACCCAGGGCAAGTGCAGTGTGGCTGCAGTCCCTGATTCACTGGCTCTCTGCCATGCCTGGCTCATGCTTCCAGCTCTGGAAGTCCTGGGTTTCCTGCTCTCCAATGAGACAGACATGCTGTAAACTGGAGTTTATTTAGGTCTGAACTGATTGGAAGCAGACACTTAGTGGAGAGGGACATGCATGGAGTTTGGGAGACTTCCAAAGCATGTAGGGCAATCAGAAAAGTGTTAGCTCAGATCAGACTTAATGCACCATAACAGCACCTTTGCCAAATTCCCTGAGATCCATGAAAAGTATTGAGTGGAAGTGAAGAGTTTTAAAGGTGAATAATTGCTCTGTCAGCTCCCATAGCAGTATTTAGGTTGAATGTTAAAAGTACCTCTTCACTGCTTTAAGGATGATGTTTTAATAGTAGGTTCATCTGCAGGTGAGTGTCCTGGTTTAACCTCAGCTGGCATCTAAGCCCCATGCAGCAGCTCACTCACTGAGTGTCCTCTGGTGGGATGGGGAAAATCAGAAGTTTAAATGTGAAAAAACTCACGGGTTGAGATAAAGACAGTTTAATAGGTAAAGCAAAAGTTGCACAAACAGGCAAAGCAAAACCAGGGATTCATTTGCTGCTTCCCTGGGAAGGCAGGTAAAGGTAACTCCAGTAAAGCAGAGCTCCATCACATGTGACAGTGTCTTGGGAAGACAAACACCACAGAATGTTCCCTCCCCTTTCCTCATCCTTCCCCCAGCTCTATATGCTGAGTGTGACACCATATGGTGTGGAAAATCCTTTGGGTCAGTTGGGGTCAGCTGTCCTGGCTGTGTCCCCTCCCAAATCCTTGTGCACCACCAGCCTCCCCTGTGCTGTGTGGAGCGAGGAGCAGAAAAGGCCTTGATGTTGTGTAAGCATCACAGCATCAGTAACCAAAACATCCCTGTGCTATCACTGCTGTTCCAGCATAAATCCAGAGCACAGCCCTGTACCAGCCACTGTAAGGAAAAATAACTCTATCCCTGCCAACACCAGCACAGCGAATGATTCCCAATTCAGCTAAGCTAGGGGCTCCTGGCTCTAACATGAAATATGTTTGATGTGAGGGTTTGAAAGGTCTGAATTTCAGTGTTAACTTACAATTTGGTGCCTTAACTCAGCAGAAGAAATTTGTAGATTCTAAAATATGAGCACTGAGAGCTTTTTGCCACCTGCATGGGGCAGAGCTTGGTATCAAACACTGATGAGTTCAAAAGGAAATGCTCTTCCAGTGCCGGGTACATCAGAATTCAATTTGGACATGCTGTGTCACTTCTACTCATTCAATGATTAAAACTTAATTTTTATGGATTAATAAAGAGATTGACAAAGTCAAAAATGAATACTTTGATTTAATTGTTCTGCTTTCCTAAATACTCTCTTGTTGGGCGAGTTCTCTGAGCCATTTTTCTCTCTCGCATAGCCAGTCACTTGTTTCCCTACGTGAAGAAGAGGATTCAGGTCATAAGCCAGACCAGCACAGAGCTGAACCCCATCGAAGTGGCCATTGATGAGATGTCCAAAAAGGTCTCAGAGCTCAATCAGCTTTGCACAATGGAAGAAGTGGACATGATCCGACTGCAGCTCAAGCTCCAAGGAAGTGTCAGTGTCAAGGTAATGACAACTTGCTGCCTTTTTTCTCTTGTTTTCAATGCATCTACCTAAATTTTTATTCTGATTTTCATAATTCCAGGCATTTTTTGTCTTTGGCATATCCTGTATTATAGAGCTGTTAGATCTCACTCTAAACACACTAAGGAATGGCAAGTTTTCCACTGGCATTGGTGACTACTGGTTTTATACGCTAATTATTTAATTCCATTCTACTCTAAATAACAGTTAAGACCTTTCCAACAAGACTGTCATGTATCACATTAGTATATGGCCCATCACAAGCAGGTGGAATCTTTAAAGGGAGTTTTGCTAGGATTGGCTTTGTCATTTCCTGTTTAGGAAAGCTGGGATTGTGACAGGCACGTGTACTGCTGGTGCTCCCATAGAAATGTCTCCAAACAAACACGTAACTGTCTGGGTGGTCAGCTGGCTGAGGACTTGGAAAGGCCAGCACAGATCTGCAGCTTGTACAAGGCTGAGCAGCTCCTGTTTCCTCAATAAAACTCCCCAGCTACCATCCTGGTGACTGGAGTGAGGGGATGTTCTTCTCACAGCCCAGCTTGCCTGAGGCCAGTCTCCAAGCCCTGGAGCACAAGAGAAACAACAATGAAAGGCTTGTTCTCTCTACCTAAGCTGTGTATTTTTCACCCAGGTAAATGCTGGACCAATGGCCTACGCTCGAGCTTTTCTTGAAGAGACAAACGCTAAGAGATATCCTGATAATCAAGTTAAGCTTCTGAAAGAAATCTTCAGGTAAACATTAATTTTAGGATTTCACCCCCCACATAGCACACAGGACACTCTGCATGGCACAGGCAAGCAGGACATGAAATCAGGCTGATTTGAACCAGCCTTATTTATGTCTGCATTTACCCTATCTTACAAGTCATTCCTGAAAAACATTCACTGGAGTTGTGGGCTACCCTAGTAGAATTCATTCTTTTGATCTGAGAATGAGTTCTGAAATTCACTTCCAACAAGGTGCAGTTTGCAAGGGGGAGAAGAGATGCAGCACCATGTGTGTAAGTGTACATAGATAGGTTTTTTCATTACTACAAACCCTGTGTCATTGTTTTTGTGTTTTGGTGCTTGCAGGCAATTTGCTGAAGCCTGTGGACATGCCCTCGATGTCAACGAGCGCCTCATTAAGGAGGACCAGATTGAGTATCAGGGGGAGATGAAGTCTCACTACAAGGATATGCTCAGCGAGCTCTCTGTAGTTATGAATGAACAGGTCAGAACCTCTATTTTGGTGCTGGGTGGGCTCCATGAGGGTGGCTAATTGTGTCTTCTAGTGACAAATGAAGCTGTAGAATCAAATACTAGAAGTAAAACCTTGCAATGCAATAGTGACTTAGAAAACAGTTTATTTTTAGTGCTTTTGGGTTTTGTTTCTTCCCCTCTTATGTTTTTAATAGAAGTGTATTCTATATCTGATCAACAAAGGTCTGTTTTCTGGCTGCCTTGCTATGTATTGAAAAGCTGAATGTTTTTGAGGCTAAATGCTGACTGGGGTTTAGAGGCATAGAAAAATAATTTAAACTAGTGCTTTATGCTTTGCTTGCTTTGTGCTGTAGCTGTGATGTATTTAATTAAAACAGTAAATTGCTATTAAGATGTAGCTTATAACCACAAGAGGTATCTTTATTCTGTCTACTTATATTCAGCTTTCAGAGAAAGTTATTTTTCAAATTTTCTTTATACTTGAGTACACTGTCAGGCGAGATGCCATGTATTTTAGCAGCTTCAGAAGGATGAGTCATGCATATATACATTATATGAACTGGATCCCAAAATTCTGAATTGGACTACAGTGCACACTTGCAGCTATTCTACTGCTGTGTCCAGGCAGATTTTTTTTAATATTTTCAGTTTCAATTAAATATTGAGCTATTTGCATACTGAAGTGCTAATTAAACCATGTTTAACTTTATCTCTGCATGCTTATGACAGGCTACCTTAGATTGCATGTGATGAATAGTTCCTCTCTAGCAGCTGTGCTGCATTTCCAGGTGCCTGTAGCATCTGAAAGCACTGTTGGTGTAGAGTAACTTGGTTTAACCACTGGTATCAGTGGTGGCATCTCACAGAAATGCCAATTGGTCTCCATTACCCCATGTTGTTTTATTCATCTTCACATATGAGGAGAATAAGGATTGACCTGAATTTTTTGCCCATTGTTGCACTTACTGTGGGATTGAGTGAGTTTTTCCTTGGGGGCAAAGCTCCTAATTGCTTGGAGGTCTGGTGCCTGCCAGGTGGGGGTGGCTGCAGGTCTGGGAGTTGTGCTCCTCTTCTTTTCATGTGTATAAAGATTTGTGAACCTCAAGCATTCCAGTGGTTTTGTCCCAACCAGTATTTATCACTGTTTTGTTGAGTATGTAAATGTTAAGGGTATTATTTGTTAATCAATATTCATGCATCTCACATGGAAGTTATTTTGGCCATCAGTCAGTGTGCATAGGCAGCACCCTATGTCTTGTGTGAACCACAAGAATGGAAAATGGATGGTCAGCTCAAATGAGGCATGAGCAACCCATGAGCTTCAGCATTCATGAAACATTTGGAGAGTTGTGTTTATATCCGTGAGCTCTGAGTTTTCTTCATACTAAATAATACAAAATTACATGTACAAAGCAATGCTAATGTGTGAAGAGTTCCTCCAACAAAAATCAAAATTGTCATCTCTCTTACCAAATAACCTGAATTTTAAAGTCCACCCTGAAAGCAGTCTCCCAATTGGAATCCTTTGGGGAAGCCTAAAAAGTGACAGCCCCATTTTCTGGGCAGTGTGGGGTTTTGAGAAAACTCTACTCCTCTTGCAGTGAACTCTTGAACTCCCTGCTTCTGAGCAGAGTATTTCCTCAGAGAAATCACATACCATAAACCGTGGCTGAAATATTTATCTCACAGTTGGAAAGCTTGAGGCTGTCTTGCATCTGTGCTGTGTGCTTTACATCAGTACAATTTGCCATCTTTCCCATTGTTGTATTCAAGAGAGTTTTATCCCTCACCTACTGACAGTGACTTTTTCATCACCATATGTTTTTCTCTTTTTTGTTTTTCTCTTTTTTGTTTTTCTTTTCTGACAGCTCTGTCATGGTCCTTGCTTATACAGCTTCTCTTCTTCCCTGTCTAACATTTCCCTCAATACTATAGCCAAAAGTGGTATGTTCATTTTTCTTACATCTATTTTTTCTTTTAATGCCATATACTTCCCTCACTTGCTGATTTTTCTGCTGGGTATGTTTGTTTCATTCCATCTCTAATGACTCCCTTCTCAGGGAGATTAAAAAAAAAAAGATCTAAGGTGTATGTGTGATGTGTTGTCCACGAGCAGTTTTGAGAGGATCCTAGTTGTGAACTTAGGGGAGGCCAGTGAGGCAGCTTGACAAGAGCCCCCTAATGCAAAAGCCAGTGCCAGTGGCAGCAGAAGTGGCTGCCAGGGTGTGCCCAAGTCTCAGTGCTGTTCCTGCAGCCCAGGGTGTGAGAGCAGCTCCTGCCCAGGGCTCGGGTGCTGAAGCTGTCTGTGCTCGTGTCTGCTGGGTGACAACTGAGGTGTGGCTGGCCTGCAGCCCCGGCCAAGGACAGCTGGGGTGGCTGCTGTAGGGTTCCACCTGGAGCTTTGTCAAGGGGAGAGGTTTCTCTTCCAGTGCTGCTGCTGTGTGGTCAGTGGGGATCGCCCTGTCTCTGCTCTGAATGCTTCAACAAAGCACCCGTGGAGAAAGACTTTCAGGTTTTCAGAAAGGTTTTCAGGCTGATTTCACAGAGGTAGGAACAAAGAGCTATTAGCAAGGCTAGAAGAGCTTCTCCAGCAAAAAGATCTTCCTTCTTGCTGAAGCCTACCCATAGGACAGGGCGAGGTTTTGCTGCTGCTGCTCGACTGCAGCTCTGGCCACAGGCTCAGCCTGGCACTTGGTCCAGCCCTGCTGCCCGGTGTGGGCATTCTGCATTCTGCATTCTGCATTCTGCATGCCCGAATGACAGCGTGGGCAGAGCTGGGCCTGTCTGTGCCACGGTCAGGAGGTGCTGATGTGGGTGTCTGCGAGTTTTCAAGGTGTCAGGGACTTGAGAGTGGTGAAGTTCAGGGAAGCCCATGGAGCTTGGCAGAAGCCAGCCCAGCCCCATTTTACCCCTGATTCAGAGGATGTCATCCCTGTCCCTGCAGCCTCCATTTACCAGGGAAAGGTCCTTTTCCTCTGTCAGATCCTTGGCATCGTTACGTAGCAATTAAAAAGTGGGAAATCCTTGGTTAGACAATGGACGCTTCAGACACCAAATTATTCAGATCTCTCTCACTGTTCCTTTTTTTTTTCCCTGAAAAGATTGCATACAAGGAGGACTCAGCAAAACATCCAGGGATGGAGCGCACGTATTCACGAGTCATCCATAGAGCCAGCTCCTCCGTGCCAGCAGCAGCCACGCCAGCAAACCCTGATGCCTGACAGCAGCGTGGGCAACACGTGGCCTCAGGAAGATCTGGTGTCTGGGGTGGGCTTTGTTCTTTGCTGTTGAGGGTATTTTTTCCTTTTAGATTAATAGTACTGAAAATTAAGTTGATGGACAATACCAGGAAAAGGATTTGAGGGTTAAGATTTTAATTTATTGGAAGCTTTCGTGGTGTTATTTTAAAAAATACAAGCTTGAGAATTTTTTTATTTTTTTGCCTGCCCCAATATTTGCACATTCCCTCTCTTTTTTTTCCTTTTTCTTTTTTGTTGTCAATTTTTGGTTTCAAGCAGCCTTTATTAAGCCAGGCTGATTACAAAATTCCCATTGAGTAAGTAGGTACACAGCAAACCCTAAGTTTGCTATAAATTATAATATATCTAATACTAAGTCCTAGTATACATATATTTTAAAGGTCAGAGTGGATGTTTTATAACATTTAAGCATATTGCAATTGTAAATAGAAGATGTGTAAAATATGTCATTTTTACAAAATTTTAAAAATTATCTTTTTAGTTAATTATGACAGTACTAAGAATATGGATAACATTTCAGTTACCATTATATTAAAATATTTGTGTATGTGTATAAAAGCGTCCATAAAATTTTCTCTTTGAAGCTCTGTGTATTGGTTCATTCCTATGACGGCACTCTCGGGGGTGGTGGAGATCAGGATGCCTCCTGCATCCCGACTGTCTGTCGTGTTGTGGATGCTGATAGAGATACTTCTGACATCTGCAGAACGGGCTCTGGGTTCTCTCCACGGCCCCAGACTGAAGTCACCCTGAGAAGCAGGCTTGGTGTAGTTCTCCTGCTTGAGGCCAAGAAAACTCAGATTTTTCCTTTGAAGTTCATAGTCCCAGATTTTGCCCAGGGCACACTGGAAGCCACGTGCCTTTATGAGATGTTTGTTTCAGTTTCTGAATCATGTGGGGGGATGATAAGGTGGAGTGATTGTGCAAGTTCTTAGGAGTTCCCACACTCCTTCATGTTCATTCACAGAAAATCCCTGCTTGCAACAGTCCCTGCTCGTAGTACCTGTGTGTTAGAATTCTTCTTTCCTGTGCACACAGTCCTCACCATTCTGGCGGGTTTTTTTTTCCTGTTTAGCTCATTTTCCCTGGAGAAGCACTGGTGATTGCCTTGAGGCCTCCACAGGTTTGTTCAGGGCAGAGGCCAGTGCTATATCTTTCTACCTGGGGGAACCAGGAGGAATTTTCCAGTGTTTTGCTTCATTCTGCTGCCCTGTCTCTTTTCATAACACCCCAAGTTCACAACTGGTGCCTCTCAGCTGGAGTTGTAGTCTGTCCCTGCAGGCCAGAGTCAAGGGTGGGCTCTGAATTCACCCCATCTCTGTGTGCAAGGCAGAGGTGCCATGACCCAATCTCTACGTGCTGCCATCTCACTCAGCAGATCAGGAGTTTTCCATTCTTGGCTAAGGTTTGGAAACCCCCCAATTTCCTTGGCTGGTGGGGGAAGGAGGGCAGTGGTTGGGACAGGCACACCGTGGTTTGGGATGGCCCTCCTCCAGCATCAGTGCAGCAACAGCGTGACCCTCACCTGGGGCTTGGAAAGAGCCCAAATTCTCAGCAGGACATTGCACAGCAGCATCAACCACACAGCTGGGCAGGAGCTGAGCCCAAATTCTTTCTTGCTTTATGCTGTATATAGATATATAAACCTGCTGTTTATATATATATATATATATGGGAGGAGCCCATATATAATGTATGCGTGTATATATGTGTCACAGTGGGGGCAGCAGGACTGCGCCGTACAGAGAGGTGAGCGCCGAGTCCTCTTGTCCCTTGGTTTGTTGGTCTCACTGGACTCATTTTGTGTTTATGATGATTTGTGGGTGGTACTTCAGAAGCCCTCAAGGTGATTTGGAGAGAGACTGTTTCTAGTTAATGTTCACAAGAAATGAGCAGCTACATCTGTTGGTGGCCATCTCTGGGAATAACTGGATTGCAGAAGCGTGGTTTGCGCTGAGGGAATCTTGCAGGCTGGGCTGAAGCCAAGCTGTGGTCTGTAAAGCAGAGGTAAAGAAACCCCTGGATTGTTTCCTCAATAGCTTGCACGCAAAATGAGATTCACGAGTAAGTCCAAGGGCTGAGGGATTTGGTTTATTTTAAGCAGCCAGCTCTGCAGCTCCCTCTGGGACTTGAGAAGCAGCCCATAATTCTGGGCTTGCCTTGTGGCTGCTGTTGGAGATGCTCAGACTTGAGTGTAGCTGGCTCCTTGCTCCAGATGGCTCTTCCCCTCCTGCTGTGTTCACACACTTTAAACATAGTAGGGTGAAAGCAATTAGCACAAACATTAGCTTTGAACCAGGGCTGCAGCAGGGAATGGAAATAAAGCATTAAACCATGGATGGTCCCAGCGTTTGAAGGGAGAGAATGAAAGAAATGCAGGAGGCACGTGAGGATGCAGGATGATTACAAGGATGGCGTTTGGCCTTTTCCCATGATAAAATTCAGCAACTCAAATTCAGACTCAGATGTGTAGCACTGAATCTCACACCCACCCTGTCCGTGATGCTGCCGGAAAAGGCTCTTCACACAATTGCTGCTTTTTAAACTCATAGCGTTACATAAGATCTGCACCATTTTTTTCTTACCAAAATCTCCCCTTTGAAAAAAGCTCTTACCAAAAAGCTCCTTTTGTCTAGGGCAGCCATAAGATCATGACTGGCTGTGCTTGGAGGTGAGGGTTTCTCTAGTAAATTATTTCACAATCTATTCTTACACCTTTTCCTCCAGCTGGAGGAGGCTCATCCCCCTGGTGCTGTAGGAGAAGCTGGTGACAGATTCTCTTTCATCCAAGGAAGGAGATCTGTGCAAGCCAGACTCAAACTGAGCTTCTTTAAAAACTTTAGAGTGCAAAAGAAATTATTCATGTTTGTTACTTAGTGGAAGCTATCTCAACATCCCAGAAGGAGTTAAGTGTTATACATATTTTATGTTTAATCACATCTTTAGTGACACCCAACCACAACGAAAGGCTTAAATTTCAATTAGAGGAGGTGTATTAAATGTTTAATAGGAATCATTCCTTACAGGGAAATTATATCTTAACATTCACTGGAGGGATGTTATCTTGGCAATGTAATATTGATCTGAAGAGGAATAATTTTTATTTTATTTTATTTTTGGATAATATCCGAATGAGAAATGGAAGGGGATGATCTATACCATTCATACTCCAGACACACTGCCCCTGTGCTGGCCATCCATGGACCTGGACCTGGGAAGAAGTGAAATTGCATCCATACATAGCTTTAAATGTGGCTTTTTTAATCTCAGCCTGAAAACTGCTGTCCACATGTGCTCAGAAGCTCCAGGCTGCAGGTACATTTTACATCAGTTTAAGCATTACTGGTAACTGTCTACTCAATATTTCAGCTGTAAGCAACATGGGGCAATGAATCTTCAAGGCAGATGATCTATCAAGTATATCTGCTATGGACTTGAATGTGTTTACCAATTTTTAACAAGTTTGATATGCACACAGAAGATTTTTCTCTTAATATTTAGATTATCACAAAAATAATCAGTGTTCACAGTCACTACATATTAAAACCATGAAGTGACCTCTGAACTTAGACAGTTAAAATCAAATGATATTTAAACTAAATGTGAAATGAGAAGAAATGGGATTTGGAGGAAAGCATTCAAATCTGTAGAAAAATAAAGAAAATTTCAAAACCCAAACAAACTAGAATGCAATTCTCATTTAAGAGAATTGCTTTCAGATAAATAAAAACTAATCTGAAAGGCAAAGAACAGCCACATCCATGTAGAACTATAACCACAACCAGGAAGGACCTTCAGCTTCACCACTGCTGCACCCCCTCTGCTTTCTGTCCAAGCTGCTTGGACAGGAACCACTTGGCATCTGGCCCCACACCATTTCCTGCTCCTTCTGCCATCTCTTTGCTTTGGAAGCCACAGCATGGAGTGGGAAGGGATTTTTGTTATTTTGTTTGAAGTTCTTATGCTTTTACAGTGGCCCCAGGTACACACATGCCACCAAGGAAGGGCAGGGTCCCATTTTGGTGGGCACACACTGTGCAACAGTGGAGAGAAAACCTCCCAGGGGTCTTTTGGGCTGCCAGGGTGCCGTGGGCCAGCTGCCTGCAGGAGAGCCCCTGCTTGGCTTCAGCTCCAGGGTGAGCCTGGGATGGGGACAGCCCCTGCCTGGGATGGGACAGCCACTCTGCCCCACAGCAGAACGTGGCTGCTGGGAGATCAAAGTGTGAACACACAGCTGGGGACAGCGAGTCGGGGCTTCCCCAGGATCAGAGGTGCTGGAGCAGTGCAGAGTCCAAGCTGCCAAGGCTGGGACACTGGATCCCAGGCCCTCAGGACTGTAATCCCCTGCCTCATTACAGCCCTGTGCAGTGGCCATTCACACAGCTCTGCTCCACTGCCTCCCTCTGGGCTGTCCTCTCCTGTACTTCAAACACAGAATCCTTCCTACTGGGAAACACAACTGAAATTATTTTATAATTAAAACTGAACAGAATAACCAATTTTAGTTGGGAAAAGCAGAGGAAATGCCAAATTGATGCTTTCATTTCAAAATCAGGGACGTGCAGAGTTTGTTCCAAACGAGGCTGGTCCCTCTGGCTGTGCCCTCCACACCAGCTCCCACTGGGGCTGAGCCAGCCCCTGGCAGCCCAGGGTGGGCTCATGGCCAGTGGCAGAGCATGCAGACCCCAGCCTGGGTGCCCACAGCTCTCCCTGCACGGGCCCTTCCAGCCTGTATTTTTTGCAGTCCATGGAGAGTACCTCTGGGCAGCCATCAGCTCGCTGGGCAGCTGGGGGAGGAAATGAGAACATTATTTTTCTTTTCAAGAAAAACCCAGCACAGTTCCTTGGTGAAATATTAGCTATGGAAAATACCAAGTAACTTTCCTACCTTCCAGGCATGTGTTGGAGCATTTGAGATGGGAAAAAGTAAAAGTACAGTGAAACCAGCAGTGTTAGGGGAATGCTGCCACAGCATGTAGATTATGAGTCCAAGAGAGTTTTGAGTGGTTTTAAGGCAGGATAGTAAAGAGGTCGTCTGGGAAAGGCTCCTAGTCAGTAAGTGGTGTGTGTATTTCTCACTATAGCCTCAAGGTGCAAGAACATTGACACCCAAACAGTTCTGGCTCATGGCACTGTGGGAGGGGGAGCTGCTGCCCCTCAGGGAAGCTGTACCCAACAGAGGTTTGGGATCAGCCCTGGACATGTCCTTCAAGAGCACCTCTGAGGCACAGTCAGGTGGGATTCAGAGTAACGAGTCCCCTTTAATCTGGGACTCACAGCCTACACAAAATATATGCATGGTTTGTAATGTTTCATTGAGTTGACAATGTACAGGTATTTTTAGAAAATTCTCAGTAATGGAAAAGTGCAATTGTGATTCCTGAAATCTCTTTCCAGGTTGAGGTTTTTCATAACTCATTAGAGCATCCTGAAGTCCTCAGTATAAACATCTCACCATGAACAGCAGCATGTTTCCTTTTTTCCTATGAACTATGCCTCATTTTACAGAAGCTGCATTTTTCTTGTGCTTTTTAAACTGTGTTCCCCATGTGCTGCTTCAGTTAGCTGTAGTCACTCACTTTTTGTTAGGGACAGCTGTGAGGTTGTTACGCTGTGATACATTTTTATGACCTGCAAATGCCATGTGATGCTGCCTGTAGTTTTGATTTAGATGTCATAGCACAGATTTTCTGTGGTGAGATACCCTATAGCTACAGGGTTTCAAATATACTCACGTTTTATATGGGGTGTTTTGCTTGAAAAAAAAAAAAGAAAGCAGAGTAAGAAATTATTAATCATTATCATTTTAGGTCATGTTTTGTGCTTGGGGCTGCTCTGTAATCGTGATGCTCTCTCCCATGAGTGAGGCTTGTTTTAATTTGAAAGCTATTGCAAGCTCTGTGCAGGTAACTTTGGGCCCAGTTGCAAGCTTCTCATTATGAAAATCTCCAGCTGGGCATAACGATTCTCTTGCATGAGGCATGAGTTTGTACTCTGTAGCATATGTTGTGCTTGCAGGGTGCTGGCATAAAGGACACTAATTCTGATTATTCCACACTAACTTGAGGGTTCATTTAAAGGGACAGAGCCTTGGAAATTCAACACGGCACCTGAAATGCCTCCTTAGAGGAGTCTGAAATGTTTCTGTAGCCAAACTTTGTGCCAGCCCAGTCCAAAACCACAGCCAAGGTTTTCAGATGTGACTCATGTACCTTCGTGTTTCTATTTTGCATTTTCAGGTTAAGGCTGATTTTTCAAAAGTATTGAGCATCCCCTGCTGGAATTCCATCCCCTTTCAGAAACCTTCAATGCTCAAAATCAAAGCTTCTTTTAATATGGAACATGTGGGATTTTCTGCGTACATATGGGAGTTGCACAGTCAGGCAAATGGTCCTTGCAAAAGGAAAAAGATGCTTAACAGACATTAATAAGTTAAACAATTACCTTTTAACAGTCCAATCAGATAACTTTGTGCCATCATTACCTACTGTGATGTTGAAGCCTGAGAGTGCTTTACACATGTAATTGATTTTTGCCATCTTGCTTTGTTTCTAGGAGGATGTGGAGCTCACTCCCCATGAGTCCCTCGCTGCCCCCGCTGGGAGCGATCCCCGCCCGGCCGTGGCTGAGAGGGAGAGTTCCATTAGTCGTGAGGAAGGCAGGGTCTCGTTCGAGCAGAGCGAGCAGCCAGGTTTGCCCGCTCACGCCCGGCTACACCTGAGGCTGGGGGCGAGTCCAGGGGCTCTGCCCTCCCCTCTTCCCTCCGAGAGCTGCTGCTCATGTCCGTGCCCGAAGGCAGCCCCTGTCCCCATGGCCCCTGTCCTACGTCCCCCTGCCCTGTCTCCCCGTCCCACACATCTGGAGCACTTTCTCTTCCCACTTCCATGTCAAGGACAGAGCATTCCTGCAGACTCGGATTTCCTTCCTGGGCTCGCTCTGCCGAGCCACCGGCTAGTTGTCACTCTGCCGGGAGCTCGCTGTCCGAGAGCGCTCAGAAAAGCGCTCTGTAGGCAGCTGACGTGTGCCGGATTTGCTCTTGGTGTGTGACACACGGGGAGCTCTCCGGGCGGGACAGCGGGGCCGGCTCGGCCCGGGCAGGGATGCGCTGCTGG
>QUSF01000034.1:2065155-2093144 GCA_003676055.1 Chloebia gouldiae | reverse complement strand
GCAGGCAGGGATGCGCTGCTGGGGCAGGAGCGCCGTGCTCGCCTCGGGCAGCTCCATCAGTGCCGCTCTGTGCTCCCACAGGCTCCGCCTGCCCAGGCACCGTCCCAGCCCTTTCACACACCTGAAAACCACCCTGGCTGGGCTGTGGTTCTGGGGGACGCCTGCCTGCTGGCAGGGTAGCACCGGCACTGTCCTGCACAGGTGTCCCAGCACCGGCTCACCCTTGTCCTTCAGAAGGGGCTTAAGAATAGCAGGTTTTAGCTGTGCAATGGGTAAGAACCAAAAGTCACACTTTTCAGAATAAGAATGGGTACTTTTTGGCATTTGTATCTGTGGGAATGGACCTAAATGGGCCTCCAGGTTCCTCTGTTTGGCTACAGAGTGGTGCCAGCTCAGAGGACAGGGAAGCAGTCCTACAGCTAAAACTGGGGGTACTCCAAACAGCCCTGTAATGAATTTAGTCAGTGAATAATTAGCTGATTGCCCTGGTGAAAGCCTGAGGTGCTGCTGCAGACATTGGTACAAGCTCCTGTACCTGCCTTTGCTGTGGCAGCTCAGCTCTGGCAAGGAGCCCAGACTGGCCCAAGGAAGGAACAGTGGGCCTGCAGGGATGGACCTTTTGGTGGGTGAACACAGGCTGGGAACTGGGGCTGAGAGCAGCAGCCTCCCCAGGGAGTGCATGGCCAGGAAACTGCGTTTGAGCACTGAGGTGACCAGCAAACTTGAGAGACTGGGCCATTTGTCCAATTATCAGAACATTTCCAATTTCTGCTGCAAAATCTACCTTGTCAAATCTTTTTCTCACAAGGATGCATTTCTTTACATGGATGTGCATTTGCAGGTGAAATGTATCCAGAGCAAAATGTGACCTGGCCTGGCAGAGCAGCACCTGTGGGGACACTGATGTGGCTGCCAGCAAGCTGGGCTCAGGTGGGGAAGGACCTTGCAGACTTGCATGTCTCACTGCAGTCAAGCTGTTATTTGAGTGCTCAGAAGAAAACACATTCAAGTTGAGCATCGATCTTAAACCTGCTGCTGAGCCTCAGGCAATGGGTTAGGCCAGGTAAAGTATAGGGATAATTTAAAGGCATAAAGGTCTAGATGTCTCAGCTTTGAGAAGAATGAAAGGGGAGAAATGAAAATTGGGAAAAAAATATAAGTTTGCTTCTTAAATTTACTGTTTACCTCTTACTTTACCATTTAAATGGAGAAGCCACTGAGAGAAGGCCAATATGGGATCAAATTTGGACATTAAACCTACTCAGTCTTTTCAGACATACAGAAGGAAAATGATCAGAAGTGCATCAGCAAAACACAGTAAAAAAATCTTGTTAATTTTTAAATCCACTGAAACATTCTTTTTTACCTCCTTAAGCCAGATTCAGAAGAGAATCAGGCTCTTTTGCACCACAATGAAGCATAAAACATGTCAAAGTCAGAAATCAAGCAAGGACTCAGGGCACAGCAATGTTCTTGCCCAGTGAGAATTTGAAGGGTTGGCATTGACCCCGAGCAGAGCTGCTGTTACAATTTTGTCTGGTAATTTTTTATAGGATGCTGTGATAATTTTTTATCCAGTGCCGCTGATGTTCAAGGCTGATTCACAGCAAACCTTCCTGAAGACTCCAGCCCTGGCAGAGATCTGGGCTTCAGGTTTGCTGCTGGGATGATGGACCTGTGAGCTGTTCTATTCCCCAAGATTTTCTGCTGGGGCAGGTGGGCTGCTGTGCTTCTCCCCCATCCTCTCCCAGCGAGGCTGGAGATGCAATGCCAGTACTTGTGCTCTGTTGGTCAGATTTAGCCCAGGAAAGGGAGGCTCTGTCTTTTTGCACAGGGACTCCCGTGCCACTGGGAAGCAGGACACAGCTCCCGCTGCAGCAGGTCTCAGAAAATGTCCACACACCTGCTGCTGATGGATTTTCCAGAACAAAATGTTGTGATAAGCTAAAAAAAAAAAATCATTGTACTAGAGTAACAATGAGTCCTTTTCAATTTTTTCATCTCACTAACCTCAGGGGAGCAAGAGGGATTTGGCAAGTGAGACAGCTACAAATGCTGTGCACACATGGCTGCTTCATGTCACTGTGCAGGGGCAGAACAAAGGGCTGGGCTCCCCACACTTTGGATGAAGATGCTCCACAAGGCTTCTGGGGTTTGTTTACAGGTTTTCTGCTGCAGTACTATTTGGTATGCAGTTTGCACAGTCCACTGAGATGGAGCACATCCACCAGCAGCCACACAGAGATATTGCTATGGGGCTTCAAACACATGGCTTTGGGTATGTCTGAGGCTGAAAAGAATTTTACCTGGATCCATATCTTACCGAGGACAACCTGCTAAAGCATCTCAGGTGTGAGAAATTGCCCCTTCTGTTAAAGTTGAGGTGTTTTACAGCAAAACCCACACAGTTATAGGTGTCTGCAGTAGGCTGGGGCAGGCACACTGAAGATATGCTCACCAAAATCTGCAGCCTGCAAGCGTGCCATGGCTGAGAGGCACCCAGCATGCTTCCCTCTGTGGCACAGAAAGCAGCAGCATCCAGGAGCTGGCAGGGTTAGCACACATCTTGGACCCCACTGAATTTACAAAAAACAGGGTTGGGTGCAAGGAGCTCCTTCTGTTTTCAGGGAACACAGTGGTCAGCCCAGTGGAAAGGGCAGCTTTGCCAGGTTATGATTGTCTGAAACTCCCAAGTCATCTGGCCCTTTCAGCAGGGGCAGCTGTACAAGGTTACAAAGACAGAAGTCATTTCCTCAGATGTTTTGGATGCACCAAAAGGTCTGTGTCTGCTCCAGTCTGGTTCCAGAGGAGCAGCAGGCATGGGATGAGAGGAGCAGATGTCTGCAGCTACAGCTGGGGTAAGTTAATTGTTGAGCTGGTAAGTGTCCCCTGCCCAGCCAAACCTGCCAGCTGCAGGGTCAGCAGAAATATTATAATTACAAATGGGTGCTGTCACTGTTCCAGTGTCTGATCTGCTTGATGGAGAAATAGACCCATAATGCTCCCTACATGTTATCCCCAGTATAGGGGCACCTACTCTGTTATTTCAGCCTGGGTCCAAGCCCATGAAAAATGCATGGGTGCTGTGAGCTTCATCTGCAGCCTGAGAACCCACATTTCACCTCTCTGCCAGCAGCCTGAGCCATTCAGAGCCCTCTGGGGAGCTCCCAGGAGGTGACAGCAGGGCTGATGCTGGGCAGCAGCACCTCCCCATACACCCACAGCCCTTCTGACACCTGGGGAAAAACAAAGATGAGTCATCTCATGTTTGAAGCATCTCACCACAGTTTTTCTTTCTTCCCCCAGCCTCCAGCAGCAGAGTAGGGAAATGCATACAGATGAAATGGGGTTTTTTTCCTCTCTGTTATTCCTGAGTCACTGTTGAGCTATTGGGAAGTGAAAGGCCTCAAAGCAAAAGGTGTGTTAAATTGTTTCCCTGGTGATTTTCTGGCATTCTCAGTTCTGTATTTTGAAGTAGGATTTTGGGGAGTGGGAAGAACTCCACAGGTTTTTGCATCTTACTGCCAGAAGAAAGATGGCTTTAGGGACTATGTGATGAGAGAAATACAGGGGATTGTGTTTCTCTTGCTAATGCAAGAATCATGCCTGGCCTGTCTCTCCTTACACTCCTGGGTGCTGGTGCCAGAGAGCCTCCCTGGGTGCCCAGAGAGGGCCAAGGCTCTGCTGCAGCCTTCCAGGAGTGCTTTGGTGTTCCTGCTTGTCCACCGCAGCTGCTGACATGTGCTGTTAATAGCAGGGTTCTTGCACTGTATCAGCTTTCATTTAGAAGCTTAATTTTCCTGAGAGAAATTACCAATTCTGGAACTGAAATTGCAGATACACGGAGCAAAAAAGTGTAAATCACCCCGAGTTAGGGAAGAGATGAATTGCTGCCCAGCAAAGGGTGACTCTGGCCATTTTGGGCAAACCAAAGGAAATGGGCTCCGTCCTCCTCAGCGGAGAAAACCAGGAGGCAGGCGAGGGTCGGGCGGGGTCCCCTGGGACAGAGATGCCGAAGCCGTGCTGACAGTGATTTGCGCGGCGGGGAGAGGCAGCTCTGCTCTGAAAGGCGAGCCCGGATGAATAAATCATGGCCCTCTCTCGGCATCTCGGTCCAGCCCCCGGGCCGGGATCCGGGAGGGGCTTTAAGGGGGCTTTAAGGGCAGGGTGAGCCCGCGGGCGGGCAGGACAGCATGGAGGGGAACGCGCACCTCCTGCAGCTCATCCGCAAGATGCGCTCCCAAATCAACAAGCTGGAGAGGGAAAACAGAGCGCTGAAGGGAGAGCTGCGGGGCTGCGGGCGGACAGCGGCGCCGGAGCGGGCAGCGGGGAGCGGCGGTGCGGGCGGATGGCAGCTCGCCCTCGGTGCCGGGGCACCGGCGGCATCCCCGGCATCCCCGGCATCCCCAGCATCCCCGGCACCCCGGGCATCCCTGGCATCCCCGGCACCCCCAGCATCCCCGGCATCCCTGCCGGGAGGCGCCGCGGCCGCTCCGGAGCACACAGGTACCGCCTGCGAGGGGGGCTGCCCTGGCGCTGCCCGTGCAGCATGTGCCGGCCCGCAGGGAAGGGGAAGGAGTGCCAGCTGCCTTCTGGTTAACTCCGTGGAAGTGCCCTGGACTCATTCCGTGCTCACGCCCAACCCACAGCACTGCATGTCTTGCTCTGTGGGCTTTTCAGGGTGCATTGCCCACAGCTGAGCTCTGTGGAGTGTTTTGCTGCTGCTCAAACAAGGGGTTCAACTCAAAGAGTTCAGTTTGCTTCAGCAGAATTTGACTTTCTGCTTTGGGTTTTCGCAGGTGTGGATTCTCCTCCACATGCCTGTCCCCTCTCTGTTCCAGGCAGAAAAGGGCCAAGGCTCATAATCATGCCATAGCCCATCCTGCCTTAGCCAAAAATGCTACAAAAAAAAAAAAATGGGTTGGCTGCATACATCACGACAGATGTGCGGTTTATTTTTGCAGACAACGCAGTTTGTTCTTGTTGAGACAGAGAGGGGTCAATATAAAGGAATATGTTCTCTTCACAATTTTATCAGAGGAGAAAAATAGAAATATTCCTCAGTTGTATAAGTCTGGATGGGACTTCTAGAGGAATTAATGAAGTAGGAGTCAGAGCAAAATGTGGCTTGGTGAGAAGTATTGGAGAAATGGCCCCACAAGTTTTCGTGGAGTCAAATCTGTGTGAAGGAATAAGATGAGAGGCTGACCAGCAGGAATGGATTTTCATGCAGCCAGAGGAGTGCTGTGATGGAACAGTGGTTGTTGCCAATCCCACTGACACAGTGGCCAGGTTACCAGCCTGAAGGCCTCAGGCAGGGGCTGCTGGTGGCTGGGGATGTCCTCACTTTGGGAACAGCTCCATGGTCTTTCAGCAAGGGGGAAAGCTGTGGAAAGTGCTTTCTAACCCTGTGGCTCTTCCTCTCCAGCTGCTTTCTAGGGCAAAGGGTAGGACCTAAAGGGGCTGTCTGGCCTCCTCTGCCTCTCAGCTTCACCACATACAAAATGTTTTTGAGCCTCAAAAAGTGATTAAAATAGAATGGTAGATTTGGGGTTGGAAGGGACCTTAAATATGATCTACAACAAACACCCCTGCTATTAGCAGGGACACCTTCCACTAGACCAGATTGCTCAAAGGCTTGTTCATCCTGGCCTTGAACACTTCCAGGGATGGGGCATCCACAGCTTCTCTGGGCAACCTGTGCCAGTGCCTCACCTCCTAAAATTTATGTCCCCTCATTTAGCTGAAAACTGTTCTCCCTTATTCTAGCACTGTCGGCCCATGTAAAAATTAACTCTCCAAAAATACACTGAGGATATCTGAATTGTCATTATTATTATTATTAATAGTAGTATTATTAGTATTAGTATTGTTTTCATCTCTGCTTTTTTCTCTGCTCCTCAGACACTGCCATGACTGTGAGACGCTACCCCACCGTCTCCCCAGCTCCTGCTCCTTCCAGCACAAGGTCCCACTGGGCTGGCAGGAAGCCTCCAAGCACTGGGCTCCTGGAGGTGCCAGGCAGAGCCCAGCCACCAGCCCCTCCTGCTGCAGCACAGCTCAGCAGGGAAGAGGAGAAAGAACTTGAAAAATCACCAGCCAGTTGTCTCTCCTACAGCCACTCCAGCAACGTGAAGCTGTTTCAGGAGCACGTCTATAAGTGCCAGTAGGTTTGGTTTGCCTTCACAGCATCACCTGCCTGGGCTGGTCACAGGTTTCACCTAATAAGATATGTGAACTTTGCTCTGGGTTTTAGTATGTTATCAGCAAAACAGTTGTTTGAATGTATATGGGCCCTGAGGAGATTGGAGACCTCTTTTGAGGAAGTTGTGCTCCTCCCTGCACTGCATGAGGTTTGGCAGTGGTAGCTGGTTAAATTTGTTATAGAAAGGAGAGGCAGAGTGAAGGGGCCTGAAATCTTTGCTCTGTTGAAGCCAGGCAGAGTTTTGCAGATTGATGTGATGTTCTGACAAGCTAAGCTTGAAAGGGATTTTTAAACTTCGAACAAAAAGCACAGAAATACCAAGGAACTCTGCACTATGCCTTTAGAAGTGTGATTACTGTGGCTCATGGATTTAGATGTATTGTATCATATTTCCCCTGTAACTGAAGCATTACAAGCTAATGCTTTCAGCCTTGAAAAAGTTGTCTGAGGACAGCTTCTAAATTAAGTGAAATGGCTGCTGGACCAGCCCTGAATGTCTCTGCTCACTGATGAGAAGCTTTCCAGCACAGGACAACAACCAGCAGGAATGAGACTGTGATAGATGATAGCCCAGCCACATCCTATTGCTGATATATCCACCTTGGGAATTCATGCTGATTCCTGGGTTCAGCCCAGTCGTGCTGTGCTCGAAAGGACAATCACCCAAATGCCCTCAAAGCATGTTTTTGGGCAGGGAGAAGTCCAAGGCTCTGCCTGCCCATGCACATCCTGGGACAGGACTCCAGTGGCCACCCCGGGGGCTGACACCTGCTGGCGGTTGTGTCACCTGTGTGGAGGTACCTGTGCGTGGCACATCACATCAGCTTTTATTCTGTCCCCCTAAATCCTCAGAGCAGAGCAGTGCCCAGCCCCTTGCACTCCCTGTGCAAAGCCGATCTGGGGAGTCAAAAGCTCTCTGAGGAGCTGCAGAGGACAACAGGGTGAAGCCTTCAGAGGCACCTGGGTTTCCGTGTAAGGGCCTTTCAGGGTCAGACGTTTTACAGCAGTTAGACACCTAAATTTAGTCCGTGGCAGGGAACTGGTATCGTTTTGCAAAGCACCGTGACCCCGTAGCTCTGATCTCTGCCCACACCCCGCTGGCTCCAGGGACACTCGGGGCTCCCGGAGCCCAGGGACACCTCGGGCTTTGCCTGGAGCCAGCTCACCTGGGGGTGAGCGAGGCAGCAAACCTCCAGCAGGCAGGGATGGCAATGGCAAATAGTGCTGCTTGCTCACCAGGGGAAAGAGCTTTGAAAGCAATCCAAATAGCAGCACAGATCTGTTACATCGAGTGCCTGGGGACCTGCCGGGTGCCCCGTGGCCCAACGACAGCAATGATGATTTTATCGCTGCCTTGGCAAGCTGAACCGTGACTCGTGCACTCACTGCTTTAGGAGGAGAAGTGGCTGTGGAAAGGGCTTTGCACCTCACCTCCTCGGTAGGCTGGTTGATATCCTGAAGCACAAAGCTTTGTGTTTCTTACACCAAAAAAAACATTTAGTATCTTTTATGGTCTTAATGGTGGATGCTTCCATTATATACTCAAATGTCTGACACAGACACCAGTCTTAGCTTTTCACCAGTAAGGTAATTTCTAGCAATTAGTTCAGCAAGCTTATTAAGCTTAATTTTTTACAAGGATGACATTTTTACTTTTCAGCATGCTGCTTCATGTCAGGTTTCCCTATTCTTAGTTTATTGTAGCTTCCTCACATTTTGTTCCAAAGCTATAATCCTGTATGTGATATGAATATTTTTGGCTTTAAAATTAACTCTGTAGAAGTATCACCTTGAATTTATATAGAGTGCCATTGCACCCAAGTAATAAAAAAACAGCACAGCTAACAAATCATCTCTAATTTGCATGTCTAAAATATTTTAATTCATATATGCTAAAGTATTATTTCTACCAAGGGATTCCCACTGTGTTTGGTAAGTGAAAAAAAAAAATTAAATATTTAAATACAGAATAAGAGAGGCTGAGAACTCATTTCAGGAGTATTATATTAAAATTACTGAAGGGTTTCTGTGGGTGCACATGCACCCCCAGGGTTCTGTGCACACACAGCTTTGTACACACAGGTCAGGCACTGACAGGGAGATGTGAGGCTCAATGGAAAAAGCACCATGCTTGGTCCTTTGGGATGGCCATGGGAATGGCATGAAATCCTGCCTCCACTATCATGCAAGAGTTGAAAGCATTTACTTTTTCATTGCTGGTTCAGGTTGGTGTTTTGGGTTTTTTTTGTTCTGTTTTTTTGTTTTTTTTTTTTACTTTCTCCGCATGTTTTATACATTTGTAATCCTCATAATGATTTCTTTTTTCTCCAGGGGTAAAGTGAAGGCTGTGAGTTTCCTCTTACCAACAGACATGTCATCATTTGCTGAAAAGCAAGGTTCTCTCAAAAGCCCACAAAATCAGAGCACAAAACATCTGATGACCATCACTGAAAAGGATATGTGAGCTGGTGAATTTTTAAAGGCCCATTGACTCCCGAGATAAATTGGCCTTAAATGATAGCTGTGTGTCAGGTTCCTCTCCTGCAAAACGTTTTGGCAGGATGCCCACAGAGTATCACCCAGCCATGTTTTGGGTCACTGGCCTGATGTTCAGCATGGAAATGGAAGCCACAACAAAGCCAGCTGGAAGCCCAGGCACGGTGAGGAAACCACACAAAGCAAAGGTGCCTCCACCAAGTGCTTCTGTGCAATGTGTCCAAGGACCCCTCACCTCAGGACTGTGAACAGAGTGCTGAAGCTGGGTTTGGTGTGTTTGTCACAAAAAGCAGAAACCGTGTCATCACTTGTGTTTGCTGATGCAAATGACAAAATAAGAACTATCTAAGAGCCTGTGGGGTTTTCTCTGTAGGTAAAACTTTCAAGCTTCACTAATACAGCAAAGTTAAGGAGATATTGCAGAGTCAGTTAATGTTGCCCTGAATTTCTGTAAAGTTTGGCAATGAGTTTATGTCCTTTTGGGGTTCACTTCTAACAGAGCACAAGGGAGAGTTAGTACTTATTGGTATGAAAATGTGGCTACAAATCTGCTTCTTACATGGTGTGCTCATCCTGCTGAAGACTAAAGGCTGGACACCAAGTCAAAACAGGAAGAAGTGTGAATATCAGAATTTTTTAGGAATGGCTTCTCAGCACAGCTCAGACCAAAAATCATTAGCAGATATTCAGCAAGCAAGTACCACATAACTGTGAGACAGAACTACAGACAGCTTGTAAAAAATGAGCAGTGCTTGTTAGTCTGATCATATAAGTGAAGATAACATTCCATGTGTTTATTTTGATTACAGCTATTTATGGAATCAAAATACTGCACACTGCTTTTTCTTTCTGTACAGGAAGCACTGATGATTAAATATTGTATAAAGAATACATGAATAGTAGATGTTTGTACAGATAACATCAAGGAAGATTTTAATTTACTTGTCTACTCTTAAAGTCTTGAGTTTTCTAAGGTGGAAGCAGAGACTTAGTAGAAGAAAAAACCCCTCTGGATTTTCCATGGTGTTGTATACTTCTATGAAATAGTGTGTTTCTTTTTTCATTTTGAATTTCACCATAGTCTTTTATATTCAAGTTCAGCTTTCATATTCTCACCGTTGAAGTAATAATTTCAATTTCACTGCTATTTTATTTGTGTATTTTCATGTTCAGCTTGGATACATGCAGAATTGCATTGTAATGTCAGAAGTAATGAATTAATGCAAATGAGGTTCCAGTTTGGAAAGTTTACTAAAAAACCCATTTTAGAAGGCTTTAAAGAGAAGGTTTTATTAATGTTTTAAGGAAAGCATCATTTGTGGGAATTAAGCACTGCATATATGTTCAATTAAGCACCTAAATCCAGTTGTTTGCCCTCAGAAAAGAAACAAAAGGTTTTGAAAAATCTGGCCCTGGGACCTTTAAGGTACCCAAACTTTTACAGTTAAGGTTTTAACACCAGATTTAATGGGTTTTGGGAATCCATATGATTCAGAAATCTTTCAAAAGTCTCAACTTGTAATTTTTCTAAGCCTCAGCTTCCATGAAGCAGTGGTGGGAATTCTCTTCTCTGCCCTTTTTGTGTCAATTTACTGTAGATATGTGACTGACACAAAGACTGAGCACTTCTCTAGGCCCAGAGGAGAAGGAGAATAGAAAAGGTGGAAGGGAAAAGGGGGACAGGAATCAAAGTAATCACTGACAAATAGCAGCTGGTATATTAATGAAAAGATTTATTTCTGAATTATATTTTTGCAGTCTTTAGAAGTGCCTACAGATTTAAGAACACATGATGATGCACAGGCACATTAATTTTTAGAAGCAGTTGTGCAGATTTGACCCAGCTCTGCACCTCCAGGAGAACCAGATTGTAGCAGATGCCACAGAGAAACCACTGAGCACACCATTTTTACCACAGTACAGCATGAAGTAACTTACCATGGAGAACTTACTGGCAATTAAAACATTCCAATATTAAGCACCCATAGATTGTTCAGAGCAAGAAGGGCAGGTTTAAGCAAAGCAAGTGTTAAATGGATCTCTTCTGGATAAGCTAAGCCAGAGCATGTGCTTATGAGGTGCTCCAAAAGCTAACAGGTGCTCATTGCATGGGACCACACCTGGCAAACCCCCTGGAACACCTCTGTACTGGAGAGCAGCACAGATGGCTTCACTCTGTGCATCCTCCTCTGCTGCTCTAATTGCAGTAATTGTTCCTGTAGACTGAGCTGCCGAGCTCCTGTCTCAGAGATTTGAAAAAAAAATTCTAACCAGGTGAAATTTCATCTGGCTATACTATAAAGAGGAGATGCCTTTCATCAGTCTTAGCTCTCTGCCTGGTGTTTAAAGAGCCTCACTCTTGCTGCAGACACAGGGGTGGAAATATGATGCTCCAGACTGTCAGAGAGGGGTAACATTATCACCTTCTCCAGCAAGTTCTTGCCCAGAGTTCACATTGGTCTCATGCCTGCATCCTTAGTCGATGAATCCACAGCCAAAGGTAATAAATCAGTGTGCAAGGCACATCTTCTGTCAAAGTCATCCACCTATTCCAAGCTCCATTTATAGGAGTGAGAGCACAATTTATGATGCACCAAGTTGTCTATAACCTTTCTATCCATTGTATTTTTGCTCCTCTCTCTGAAATCCCTGACAAATGAGCTTCAATTTTTCTCTCCCATTTCTGATCAGGCATAATCTAAGAATATATCAGCATGGAAGTATTTCAGTTTAAGCAGCCTCTGATCCCAGGTAATGTCGATCTCTAATGCTGTTGTTTTCAATGATGCAAGCAACATTAATTCCAGCACTGACAGTCTCCTTCTGCAGTCCTGAATGTTTTGGGTTTTTTGTCTAGCTGGGGTGAAAAAAATGAGAAACTTGAAACTCATCTGAAGGTCTCAAATAGGTTGTAGGCCTTGAACAGTCCTTCAGTGTTGTGACAAATCTGATGCTTTGTAACTCTACCATTTCCATGTCCTCCTATGCACAGTATGTATGGCTGGTTCAGAGACCACAGGTGCTCTTTTTTACTGTTGGCTGCTATCAAGTACACATTATTCTCTCTCCAGGATGCAAAAATACAGGTTATTTTAGATCTATTCTGCACTTGTACTTCATAATACCCAACCAAAGATTAGTTAAGAAATTAAGTTGTTATTGCAGTTAAAACAGGTGGAATGCTGCTAACCTCACACAGGGAAGTTGTTGGCTGTGCTGGAATCAAGACAGATGGTCACTTCAGGGAATGTTTCTTTTATGGCAAGTGCTCATTTGAGTAGGAATATTTCTAGCTGGATGAGTCACCTCTTTCTCCATTTCTGCATCAGATACCAACACATGATTTTTACACAAGGTTATTCAAAGATGTGGTACAGACTGAAAATCTTCATCTATATCATGCAAAAATGCATTTTCAAAGCATCCTGCAAGGGTTTCTTTCTCTTCTGGGAGTATTATATGGCCCATGTAGATGGATTAAAAAAATTTCCTCCATTGTTTTATGTTTACTGAAAACTGTGATGAAATGCTTTTTTTTCCTTTTTTTTTTTTTACAAAATCATGTGATACTCATATACAAAATCAGTCCCATAACAGAAAAATGCACAAAATCATAATAAAATTTCTCCGTTTAGTGTAAAAGTAAGAAACTTAGAGTAAAGTGCAAAAATTAGAGCGAACATTTCTATTCTGTGGCTCTTCAGCAGCAGGTTTGACTCTCCCCTGGTTTGGAGGACGAGGACCATCATCTGCATGCTGGTTGCCATGGAGACTCCCATCGCTTTTGGAATCACAAGTTTTGCCTGAAAGGAAACACTCCTGCACTGTGAGTTTTTAAGACCAGAGAGGTTTCTGTTTGTCAGCACACCACATACTAGATTTACCACCACATCTAAGCAGGTGGGAGGGAAGGCAGTAAAATATTTTCTAGTAATTAGTGACAACACATTTAGTCTGTTTAAAATCCACAAAACACATAAATAGAACTACAAGACTTGCTGCATTAGATTAGGTTGTTATGGCACCAAATCTGTTATCTCAGTATCAGCTACTTCAAAGGAGAATGAACTTTGGTCACAGAACATGAGCATGGCAATAAATCCTTCTGACTACTGCAGCAGGCAGGAGGCTTCTCTTGACTTGGTAAGGCTCCCCCATAACTACACCTTTCCTAGGAAAAGATGTGTACATGAACAGTTCATGGGTCTGTCCCTGTGAAGAGCTGCCCAATGTTTATCCATTCTATTTGCAGTCCCAGAAGGGCTCTGGGGCTTGACAGCTTTGTCAGCTTCTTTCTCACTAGTGCAAACCAACACCTGGGATCGCTCCAAAGGTGAAATTTGTCTGGCCCTACAGATTGTGCAGACGGGTAATGTGAATATGTTGTCATGAATCTCTGGCTTGACAAAACTATGGTTATTTAGAAGATGAATATAAAGAACTTGCAAGATTAAGCCTCAGTTACTTCCTAGTTCTGTGGTCTTTGTGAGATGCAACTAAATAGTTACCTGTTAAATCTCCAGCTTTCATCTGATTTCTTCTTTTGAGGCTGTTTTGTGCATCTGTGGGGCCATCAACATACTTCATTGCAATAGTTGGGGTCTGGTCCTTCTTTTGCTGAGTCTGAGTAGCTGAAAGAAGAACACAGAAGGACATTTAACTGGATTGTATTCATGCTCATTTGTTCAAGGAGGAAAATACATGTTGAGTTGACTCTACCTGGCTGATGAGAACTTGGTATAGTTTCAGTCTTGCATTCTGGAAAGGACTGAACAGATTCATGGCCAGAATCGAAATCTTTCATTGGCCTTCCCATAATCTCATTCTCAGTTGCAGATTTATTTCTAATGAGGAAGTATGTGTGCATTTTCCCTTTGCCTTTTACTTCTATTTCTCCTCTTTCAGTAATCTCAAAATTCTTGTATTTTAGGCACCTAAAGTATCAGAAGCAAAATGACACATGAAAATTCAACACAAGTAAAAATGACACTGATGTTTCAAAAGAGCGGAGTGATCAAATCACAACAGTCTGGGAAAAAGAGACTCAATTTGTGAACAACTGAGGATTTGTTTAAACTGTTTATTCAAGCCTTCTGTGCTTTCATAGCATTACCCATACAGCCTGATCAAAAATTACTGAATCACATAGTCAAATACTTCAGTAGGGTGGAGGGTTCTTATTTAACAGTAAATAGAAATTAAGAACTGAGGCAGCCAATATCAGCTAGACAGAATTATCCCCAGTCATTTCATCAGAGAAGGCAATCAAGTCTGTCAAGCATGATTGACTAATTTATTTTACATCCAGACTTGCTATTCCCAATTGCCTTTTTCATGTGTCCAAAAATGGCCATTTGATTTTCTCTGGGACCGACATGAGGCTGATCAGCCTGCAGTTTCACCGTGTCACCCTTGCCATTTTTCCATACAGCTGTAGCTTTCTTCAGCTGCTACGGTGCTGACAGTCATGGCCTGCCAAAGCTGACAGCCAGCAGCTCTGCAGGGCCATCACCCAGCTCTCATTACCTCATTACCCTTCTGCTCCCATGTATTTCTGTAGATGGAGATGTCTCAAAAGACCCCTGCTCTGATCCTCTTCCAGTACTCATAGTTCACCTACTCCTTGAACCCTGACTCTTGGTGCAGGGACCTTGAAGATCTCGTCAATGAAGACCAAAGCAAGAGAGGCCTTGAGTAACTCAGCCTTTCTTCAGGGCACTGTCACTAAATCACCTGCCACAGCAGGTCCATGTTTCTTTTTATATTCTAACATTGCAGAGCTCCTCTGACTGCCTTTGAACTTTGCTTCCCATTTCAATGCCAGCTGAGTTCTCATTTTCCCAACATCATTCCTGTGTGCCCAGACAATGTTGTTGTACTCCTTCCTTTGTAGTTTGTCTTTGCTTCCACTCTCACATACACATTTCACGCATACATAAAGTTCTTGGAAATGTAGTATTAATATTTTACTAACATGAGTTTCTGGAAAGTAAATTACAGCATGAAGAGGATAGCTGTTTATGCAGTTAATCCTTAGTAAGTGTAAATGAAACTGTTTTGCTATGAATTATGGTGCTCAGAGAGACTTTAAGCCTTTTATTATTAAATGTTCTAAATGTTCTGTCTTTCTAGAACTTACATTAATTTATCAGTATTTCCAAATAAGTTATCACCATTTTTTTTAATATTTTGCTCTCTAAGATGGAGACTCTCAAACCTCTTCTTCTACCTATAAATACATTTGGAATAATTAGGAAAAAATAAGATTCTTTACAAGCAGTGACTACGCTTTACAAGCTGCTTAAATGAGTGACTAAGCACCATTTACACTGAAAGGTGCAGCTGCCAAGGCAGTGGATTTTAGCATGGGCTTGAGCAGGCGAGGTTTCCCTCCGAGCTACTCACTGATAGGCACTGGAGCTCAGGTGGATTTTGCTCGGGACGCCGTGGCTCTCCATCCGCGAGGCGATATTCACCGTGTCTCCAAACAGGCAGTAACGAGGCATCTTTTCTCCAACCACCCCCGCCAAGACAGGACCTGTATGGATCCCAACTCGAATCTTTACAAAGATAAAACACCCCCCAAAAATGTCACTTGTTATTTAACATCTTTCTTAATGCTATCCAGCTACCGAAAAGTTCATCTCAACACAACACTGGACACCAGGATGATATCAAATACCCACAGGGAGAGGCTCCTCGTGGAAATGTGCCCACGTGGGCCTTGCCCAAAGCTAAAGAGGAGTCAGAAGCAGCTCTTTGAGGTGCTGCTGTAATACATTAATCAGAAGCTCAGCACAAGAAGCAGACAGACACACATGCACCTTTTGTGTTAACTTACTTGGATAGGATTTCCAGAAACTGGGTTCTGTACTCCTTTGGCTGCCATTATCATGCCCAAGGCAAAATTAGCAACTCTCTCTGCGTGAGTGGGTACAGGCACAGGGACCCCCCCTACCACCATGTAGGCATCTCCAATCGTCTCCACCTTTAATTGAGAGGGACAAGCACATGAGCATGCCAGGTGCATCTCACTCAGGTTAGTGTTTTGCTCTTCAGGGCCCTTCTCATCTGCACCAGCTGCCCCTTTCTCTTAAAAGATGCTTCCAGTCACTGAAAAGCTTTAGCACACATGAGTTTCTTTAAGATGGAGATCCTTTCCTTCACTTCACACTAAAAATTTCATCACGTTCTGTCCCTGCTCACTTGACCCACTTTAGATATCAGTGTGAGAGACCCTAAGGAGAAAGGGCTGCTGTGCAAATGTCAGACTGTTTGCCTTCCTCTTACCCAGGGCAGACCTGGGTATAGGCACAGCCTCCTGAGCCAGGAGGTTACCTGATAGATGAGTGCTGTTAATTAGCTCTAATTCACAATTGGTGCTAAAGGTATATTTCTTGTTTGAGAGAGATTTATTTTTTAAAAGTCACAATAAAGCAAGGGAGCCCAATCACTGTTGATTATGATTAAGGGGTTCACACAAAATGAAGGAATCTCCAGTCTCAAGGATCTCACAGAACAGAGTGTGAGCTAAACAATTTGGGAGCATCCTTCCCTACAACCAGCTGTTTTCCCAAAACAGCTGCAGCCTATGAGACAAATGCTGTCCTCCTTCAGGCATCCAGTCTCCTTGAAATACATGCTAAAGTACCTGAGAAATACTTTGCATTTTGTTCTCATACCAGAAATTTTGCTGGGAATAGAACAGACCTGTTTGAAACAGAGAGTCCCTAAATGTTCAAAATTCACTGTAAAAGCATGTTACATGATAATGAAATTTTTTAAACTGCTCTTATGAGGTTTCACTGGCCCATTTATCGTCAATAAAAAAGAGACCTTTTTGATTAGACTAATTGACTTTCTTAAAAATTAACACCAATAGGAGAGTGGAAACATAATTTAATATTTGGGTTTATTCATTAACACAATGACTTAAAACAGTCCTTCACTTCAATCTCAAAGAATGTGTTCCTATCCATGCTTTCTATCAGACAGCCAAACCCACAGTGATGCCAGAAATTTTCTGTAACAAATTAAAAACAACTGTAAAAAGCTACTAATGCAAATAGATACCCTAATTACTTTTCAGCCATAGTAGAAGATTTAATTTAACAAGATTTATTCATAACTTCAGATGTTTATAAGCTTGGGCCAAGTTTCTTTGATCAATGTCACTATTTCATTGCTTTCCCAATTCCCTGCAATAGTAGTCTCATCCTTGCTCTCTGTACCCCAGTAACTTCCTTCAAAATTAATAGGAGTTATATGCAGGCTCCAAAAGGAGATTATTATAGTGACAGATCATTTACTTATGATGGATGATTTAGATAGAATATGATCCTAATTCATCCTGAAATCTGTGGGCCATATCCTGGATTCTTCAATTATTGAATACAGATTCCTTGCCAAGGAAGAAATGCTTCTGATTTCCCAGTACAATTTATTGTGGGATGAACTGCAAGCCTTGCCTGAGCAAAGAACAAATGAGATTTGGATTTCACCCTTTACTATTTCTGCCTTCCTAAATATTTAATGAGGTGAGGACAGACAGAAACTTAGGAACTGTTCTTCAGCACATCCAATCTGGTACCTCTGAAGTGTTAGTAACACTATTGTTATAGGCCAGCCAGGGCTCTGATCTTTCCAGCACAGTTTGGAGACCACATGTACAGTCCAAATCTAATTGATGCTCTGTGGAGGTTAGCAGGAGATGATACCATTGCTGAAGGTCTCCATGAAACAGAAGTCTAGCTATTGTCTGGGTATTGTCAATAATGCTATTTCCCACCAAAAGAGACAATGACAAAGTGACTATTTAGAAGAGATTCAAATAAAAGAACTAGGCAAATTATTTATATTGGATAGGCATTTGAGAAAGGAGGGAGAGAGAGATATATGAAAGAAGAGCCATTCTGGCATTAGCATTGTGGAAAGAGACTTCAGGCTATGATAGAAGTTGTCTTCCTGTCCAATAATGTCCACTTCTCCCTGTTTTTCAGTTTGTGTGGCCACTACAAACGGGTAATATTTTATGGTTTAACCAACAATCATGCTATGGTGAAAAGGATTTAAGTACACTTAAAACCAAAACAAACAAAAACCCAAACAAAGAAACAACAGCAACAACCAAAAACCAACAAAAATTTCTGCAGCCTTTTTTGATCAGTACCTACCTTGTACACATCATGCACTGTGGTCAGTCTGTCAAATCTCAGGTACATTGAATTTAACATGAGAACTATCTGAATTGGCTCACACTGGGCACAAATATTGGTAAAGGTCACCACATCACTGAACAATATAGTGCACTCCTTGAACTCCCCTGTGGGCAGAAAGAGCAGTGGTATTTCTAACGGCTGGACAATCACAGTATCTGTCTGGGATTTGTTTGGAAAGATCATTCTATGGGCTCTCTGTGTGTGATTGTAACAATCACACACAGGTGTCAGTATAAGAGTGTATCAATACAGGAATAATTGCACATCTCAAACAACCCAAACATCCGAATGCACCACATACAGGAAACACTTAACTCATTATCCCTAATTTCATATATGTACTTACTAATAGGATTTAAGTATATTATTGCTACCCTTAATAACAGTGGGAATCATCATGATCCTACATTTATAAATAGCATAGAGGTACTAGGGGAATTTTCTAGCAAAGACCACTTGCTTTATTCCCTTCACTTCTGAGGCCTCGTTTTCCTGTATACCCATGTTAAAACCAAAATCTCAGATTACTGCTGAAACACTGACTTTTGTTCACTGAATGGACAGCTACTACCACCTTTCACCACCTAAGGAACAATTTTGGCAAAGAGCTTCCAAAGCTTTCTTTGAAAGAATAGCCTAATTATTATTATCAACAAAATTAAGGGTCTGTGATCATCCTCCTATGCATGGATGTCACCAAGCAGAGGATGGACTCCAGGGCAGTGCAAAGGGGCTGTGCCAGCACCCCAATCTCTCTATCACCACCCCCTGTTGCACAAACCACACATCCCAAATGGATCCTGTTCATTCACCTGCCTCAACTCGCTTCCCCTCTTTCAGCTGGTTGGCCACGTGCTGGGGAAGCATGGCATAGAGCAGAGCTTCAGTCTTCTTCTTCTCCTCCTCCAGGTGCTTCGACAGGATCCGCAGCTCTTCCTTCTTCCTCTCCAGCTGGCTGGAGAGCTCCATCTCTGCCAGTCGCTGCTGATTGAGGAGAATCAAATCCCTGGTCACGTCGTGCGGGGCGATGTCTGCAATGTGCATCTGCCGCTCCTCCAGCTCGTGCAGAGAGCGGAGCAGGGGTGAGCAGAGGTAGAGCATGCACTGCAGGGACTCCATCCACATCATCTGCCCTGCACGGGACAAGGGTTGGCAAGGCTTTTCAGCAGTGTGCTCAGCATTCCTGGTGTTAATTTCAGGGGATGAGTTCTAAGGTCAGTGGGTTTCTGTAGGGTCTGGATGATCACAGGAATTTATTTCCTAAGAATTTGAGGTGAACTTGTTCAGAGGAGCCAATAGCAAAATTTTGGAACCTGTCATTGCAGGTGCTGGGCAGAGCCCAACTAGGATTCTAGTCCCTCCTCCTTATGAGGAACTCCAGTGTTCACAGCATCTCTCCTCTCCTTTCTGCTCCTTTCCCCATTTTCCCCTCCTCTCCTCCTAGTTCTTGGGCTGTTCCCAAAACCAGCCAGTCAGAATCATGCACAGGGGAACTGGGACTCACAGTGATTAAGCAAAACATTTGAAGTTTCATTTCACAGTGCATGGTTTGTGTCCCAGTAAAGTTAATGACACTTTCCTCCCTGGAAATTGGAGCTTTCAGTTGCTCTCATAATCTAAATAAGCAGTAACAAAAATAAAGGTAAAAGGAAATTTTGGTGGGGAATATAGGTTTTTTTGTTTTGGTTGAGTTATTATTATTATCATTATCATTATCATTATTATAGTATGATTGTTTTCTAAACAGCAATCCAGGAATTCCTATTTTTTCTCCTTCTCCCTCACTTCATCCCCAGGACTACTGGATGAAAAGCTTTAAAACTAAGAGGATTGAAATATCAGAAACCCCTAGAGCTTAAGAGAAAGTACAATTGTACCCATGACTGGTCAAAGTTCCTTGTTTTGGTAGCATACTTTTTTCAAGGTTGTCCCTAAATGCTTAATTTTTTTTTCTGAATATCGGGAAAACAAGATTTGACAATCATTACATAAAGGTGAAAGGAGACACGAGAAAATTAGGTCACATTACATAGTTCAGAAAAGAAAAACTGAAGTCGCATAACAATTAAACTAAATGCCATTGCAGTTAATCACACCAAGCAGAGAATGGTCCCAATATTCAGTCCTCTCAGTAAAAATAAAGCAAATACAGTATCTTTTTTGCTGAGATAATTTTAACTGATAAACTCTTACGTGGCTTTGGGGGGGTGTGTGAAGACAGAAGTTAGAATCTGAAAATGTGCTACAAAAAATAAAAGCACAGAGAACTAATCTATTTTTAATCACACTGGAAACCCAGCCAGTAGCAAATAACTCTCCTCAAAGGCATAAATTAAAAACAAACCATGTATTCACATGTGGGTTTTGCAACATCAGAAAATCACCATATTTCTAAGCCTTTCAAATAGGAACAGAGTTGTTGCTTCTGCCTGAAATTCTTCAAAATCTGGTGAGGTGATAGCAGAATTTGTGTACAAGCATCTACTGTTTCTCTAAACAGAACCATCTAATCTCCTCACTGCCCAAAGGCTATTTATAGGACTTGAGTGAGGTCAGGAGTGCACCTCAGAGTAATTCCTGGTTTAATATGAGCACTTATGCTATTGAAAACACTAAAGTACCTCTTAGCTCCAGCATTGGCCGTTCTTTCCATGACTCAGGCATCATCTCTCTCCTAGTTTGGAAAACAAATTGGCTGTTGATGAATTTCTGAATGCTGGAGATGGTGAAGGGTACTTCTGGGTGAACGATCCTGAAATACTGATCCAAGCAGATGCCCATGGTCTGAAGGCCAGGTACAATCTTCTGAATGCTCACCCCAGCTTGCTTCACTTTGAGCTTAAAAAGAAAATATGGACCAATGTTACAATTTGTGTCCCTTTGGGTTCAGACCAAGCAACTGTTCATACATTTCCACACACTTAGACCTTTTAGAGCACGTGGCTTATTTCTGAGCAAAGTTTCTACCTTGTCAGAGTATTTCTACACAGCCCAAAATGCATGCTCTTCATAGCAAGACAGAGCCCCAAGAAAGAAATGTTGTTAGTAAAGTGTTCCTTCCTGTCAATTGTGAAAAACCCCCAAAACTACCTGCTATTATTCCTGCTTGCATTTGTGTAGGCCTCACAAACAAACAGCCTTACAGGAGAAAATTTGATATACCAGAGTGTCTTGTGTTCCAAAATGAAAATAACTGTGGCATAAAATGCCTTGGCAAATATTAATTTTCTAATAGATGCCATGAGTTACTTTCTCTTAATGAAGTGTAATAGTTTAGTCATTTTCCTTTACTCTGCTGACCATACATAAGCTCTTAAATTCTGCAGACACATTTTTCTCTGCTTGTCATTGGTTATTGAAGATCTGACCTGGCTACCAGTAATGGGTGTAGGAGTTTTCTTCTTTGCACACTAGTAATGTTATTAAATTAAGCATACTGGTCTTCTTGCAAGGTTTATTTTGGCTAATGTGGGCAGTGGCATGAAGCAGATTACATGCTCTGGAATCTCAATCACCATGATACCAAAACATGGTCCCTGAGGGGAATGTATTCAGTGTTCTGCTGTCCCATCCTCAGCTTCTCCTTTCTTTGCTCCTGTCTTAAGCCAATATTCTCCCCACAGGGTTCAGAGCAGGAGGACCTGCAGCTTGGTGGGAACCCAGGCAAGCTGGGAGCCAGCCAGAGGGCAGCCCTGCCAAGGGGCTGCAGAGGTGTGTGCACAGGAGAGGAGACCCAACCCTGCCCCTGAAAGTAAAGAGATTTTTGGGTCCCAGTGGGGCTGCATGCTGCCTGATGCAGTAGGCAGCTGGGCTTTCCCAGCAGAAGCATGTAGGAGTAGATGCAGGGAGCACATGGAGCCTCAGCTGCCAGCAAAACCCTCAAAGCCTTGGGACAGTTTAGTAACTGGGGGGAGAGCAGGAAACTGTAAGTGCAAAGCCAGTTTAAAGGGTGGAACATGTCTCTGCTATATCCAGGGACAGGAAGGTGACCAGAAACCTTGAAAAATTCTGCTCACTATTTGGTAACAGATAAGACTGCTGCAATAAGCCTTGCTGGCATATCTGCAGATGTTTCAGACATGGGAAACTCAATGAATTCGAAGGAGATTCCTATCTGCAGTGATAGAGACCATGCCTTTGTACAGAGTATTTCTGCAAATCCAATAAGTGAGTGTATGCTACACACTCTGTACTCACACACAGAACAGAGAACTGTAGGACAGTCAAAACAAAGGGAAATTACTCTGAGGTTTATGCAAACTAAGGGCCCTGACCACACACTTGTCCTACCTCTTTGTCAAAAACCATATGAAAAGGAAGTCCATTGCAAAATGTTTTTGTGTCAATCCAAAGGCTCTTGGGATAAACAGGATCAAATCCTCTCAGGAGCTTACCTGTAGCGAGATAAATGTGTAGTTTTTAAATCAGGCTGCACTTCATAAAACCAATCAGCATGACTTTTTATACTCAGTGAGACAGGACCCTGTATCATAGTGAATGTAGACAAAGCAAACAGTGTGTGTGCCTAGAAATGTGCACACATCTGTACTAAATGCTCTGCAATGCAATCCACAGCCGATCAGCAACTAATCTGAGTTGGCTGAGTGTTTAAAACTTAAGGACACTAAAAACACAGAGCACTAGATGCCTGAAAATATGTTGAAAAAATAGGATTAGGTGAACAACTGTAGATGTTACTTCTCTGTGAATCTGCAGATGCCATAGCAATATAACACAGATACATCCCACAAAAATGTGCACAGAAATGGATTTAATACACTTTGCCAGCTACTAAAGAACACTAAGGGAAAAAAAAAAACCAGCGTGATCTGGGTTTTAGTCTCTGAGACAGGATTACTGTTTGGTTTCTATTTTACTTACCCTGAGATTTTTTTACAAAATGGTCACAAATCTAGAGTAGTTTTTGTTTACTAGCAGATATTTTTTTAAAAGGAATACAATGGATAAAATATCAAAAAAGCTCATCTTTTAAATGAAGCACCCAAAATCTTTGATCTTCATGGCATAAACTTGGATTCCCGTAACACACCAGAATTAAAAAGATGATAACTTCCAGTGATCTCTTTCCCCCTGAAGGTGGTTATGATAGTTATTCCAGTAAGTTCTGCTGAGAACAAATGTCCAAGTCACTCAGGAGACTGGTGCAAAATATTGCAAACTTAGAACCTAGCTTTTACACCTCTTACTGCTTTCACCAGGGGAAGTTAGTGTGGGTTTTTAATTTATCAAAGTCTGCCTCTTGATAACTCACACCTATCACTAAAGTTGTTTTGGTTTTGGTTTTTTTTTTTAGTAATAGTGCTAGTATAAAATTTTATTTTGAATATATATTAATTTCTTACCTAGTATATCTGCCCTTGTAATGCATGTAACACTGCACCGGGTGAGACCAGGTTCAATTTTTCTCTCATCCCAGAATGCAGTCATCTTGGCAATACTGACCTAGATTCTCATTCCTTTTGGGGAATTAAAAGATCCTAACTGAAAAATCCATTCCATTTTATAAACATATATAAACATCTAACACACAAATGCAAGAACAGAGATTACAAGATTAGCAGCAGACTTTTGGTAGTGGAGGATGCAATTTGGCTTTCAAAATTTACTACAGTTGATAATTTTGGAAAGGAGTAGTATCTACGAAGTTTAAAAACACACTTTTAAATTCAGCACCTTAAACCACGTGACATGAGAATGAAGAATCAAATTCACCACACAGTGGCATTTTATAGAAGAACACTTTTCAGATGAAAGCCCTGCTTAAGAGACAAAAGTGACAGGTCATATTCCACTTAAGTGTCTGTCATTACTAAGCATGCTTATTATCTACAATTCTTTGATCATCAATGTCAAACTGAAAGAAGCTTAACCAGAAACATTTTGAAAAGTTGCAGAGGAAATATAAATGGTAACTGCAAAATGGATGGGTGGGTGGGGATAGGGAGGCTTACTGACTTTCCAGCTGAAGAGACTCAGAAATGATGACAAGCTCCTTCTGAATGATCTCTCACCTTTTCCTAATGTGATTATTCCTCTTAATGTTTTCCAGTGACTTTTCTTAACAGGACAAACAGAGTTTCCTCTGTCTCCATTTGCATTCTTGACTTTTTCAAGGTCCTGTTGAAATAAATCCAAAGGGAAATTCAAGGGTGTTTTTATTTTAAATATATTTTAGTAATGTGGTGATAATGAATATTAAAATACCTCATTATTCAGTTGGTTCTCAATTTGTTTTTCAGAGTCAACAAGACATTGAGATGAGGAAGAAAATTCATTTCTTTCCTTGCGTGGAAATAGAGGGTTTTGAGTGACAAGAAAAACAATATGTTCTTTTTTCCCAGTTCTTTCTTCTTCTTCTGTTTGATTGACTATTTTCATTGAAATTTCAATGTTAAAAAAATCCAGGGCTGCTGCACCGATGATTCCTGAAGGGGAAACAAAATACAAGGTATTGCCAAGAACAAAACCTTTTCAATTCTCCTTTTAGAGGGCCCACAATGGAATTTCACTGTTTCAGAAATCACTTTCCCAAAGAACTCTGGAAGAAGAAAGCAATGATTGTCATCCTTGCTACAGCTGCCATGATGAGAATATGCTCATAGGAGGTCAGCTTCAAAGTTACTGCTGCTTTTACCTTGGCTGAGGACAAATGCTGATTTTCAACCAGGAGCAGCTCAGCAGGATAGCTGAAGAATGTGTTCAAGTAGCCATAGAGCAATAATATGAATTCCCATCAACCTAAAGAGTGCAGGCAGTCTAAAGAGATTCTGCTCTATAGTCTATTTCAGTCATTGAAGAATATTGTATTTTGAAAGGAAGGAAATTGTTTTCATACAGGTGCACAGTCAGTTCACTCATTTCTGGTCAGATATTAGGCAAAATACTGGATATTAAAATGACATCAAGAGCTCTGTCTGAAATTCCAAATAATTCTGTGCTTTCAATATCAAATAAGTTTTGACAAAGGGGGAAGTTTTGATGAACTTCTAAGTTCAGAATCATTTATGAAAGAAAGGAATGTGGTCATCTCTTACAGACCTATAGCTCTCTAATGCTTGCACAAGAACAGCTCTGGAAATGCTGCTAAATGCTGATAAAAGATTCAGTTTGGAGCAGGGTTCAGTAGGAGTTTCACAGACTGGCTGTACTACAGGGTGGATGAATGTCTTCAACTCAACTAGAATTTCTACTGCACTGTAGTTTGAAAAGCACGAGTCACTGAGAATTAATAACCAGTTAGACACAATACACACCATGAACTTGAATTCTTCTCCCAGGGAGGGAATTCTATAGCAAGAATGGACATTTATGGCCTGGGTTTTCATATGCAAAATTTAATCAAATTTTGATGAAATTTACTGGGAGCTAAGAGGGATCAGGCAGTAGGGAAATATTGAGTTCAGAGTCTGGACACTGAACTCTACCAGGCTTCAATTCCATGGCCAGGCCTCATCTGGAAAAAGATAATGAACTCTGAGTGCACCTTCAAATATATGATTACTCTGTATCTATACTGCACAGAACTGTACTCTGCATGAAGCCTCATTACCTGGCACAATATGGCACAGACCTCTTCTGTCTGAATAGTAATGTAAATGCATTGACCCATCTTCATTCTTTTCTACTCTAAAAGATGGTGCATTCATCTCCTGAAGAAAAAAAACAAACAAATCCAAAACCAAAACCTCAATATCTTTTTTCTGGAAAAGTTTGCTTTTTCAGAAAGTAGACTGATAAATTCCACTTGTACAAAAGCATCTCATGCCTTAACAGCATAAACTGTAATATAAATAAGCTGAAAAACAAAACATTAAATATTCTCATGTGTGAATAAAAATTTGCTATGCATTAGAGCTAATGTCATAAATCATTCCTAATGCTGAGGACTAGTCAAAACCAATAATTTTTAGAAATTGTCCTAACATTTGGAGTAACCTCTTTCAGAACATAGCAGAAGAGAACATGCTTTGGTGACTTTTTTCATTATTTTTTCACACCTATGAGATGCTGTTCCTTGTGTTATGAACTCTGGCAGAGTCCATCCATACCTGCTCAGCAGTTACTACTTGGACTTGCCTGGTAAGAAAGGGACAGGTAGCTGTGCAATGCATCCAGGTTCTCTATGAACTCATAGAGATTTCCACCCAGTGTTCTCAGCATGTGGTCATAGCCTGAGCGCTTACAGAATTCAAAGAAATACTTTCCAAACTCCCTCAGAACAATGTCAGCAGGAACACCTGGCAAAATAAAGACATCTTAAGGAATAAGAAAGGTTTGGAAGTTCTTGCAATGCTGTCCGGCGGATTAAGATTGAAGGCAGAAAATTTGCAACATTGGGAAGACATTCACAAGGGCACAGGAGCCAAAACCTGGGCTGCAGTCTCAGGCTTGACCCAGGATGATCCATTTTTGAGGCATGCTAACACATACCTAATACTTTGCAGGCTTTGTCGACAAGCTGCATTGTGATCTCATCTTTGTAAACCTCAAAAGTCAAGAAAGAATCCTGGACTCCAGCCTGCAGCCTACAACAGAGAAGACAATTTTCTTGTCTCAGCAGTGCTGTAAATACAACATGCTTGGGTGACCTATCTGGCATTTCTTAAGTACTGTTTGCTGTGAATGCACTCCTCAACCTCCCTCAAGTGTTATATTGGAACACACTATTTCACATAATGATAAATTTAATATTAAAATGCTTTAAATTCATTAAATTGCTTTAACATGGCTGAATGGTGGTGTCCACCTCACCATTTCTGCTATTTCACATTATGGTATTACACTAAACTCTTTCAAGGATTAGGACATCATACTGTGGGGTGCTAGAGCAAGTGGAGTCTTAGTTTGTCTTATGGTTTGTTGTTCATTGTGGCCACAATATCAAGTTCTTGAGGCTTCCCAAACCTGCTGATTTTTTCTATATTGGCTTCAATAGGAGATAATATATGGTGGATGGATTATATGGCACCCAAGTATCATTTATGTATCTTGGAAATACCATATAGCTCATAAAAACAAGACAAAACCAGAGATGATAACAAGGCCAGATTGAATGGGACTTTGAGCAATCTGGTCTAGTGGAAGGTTCCCTGCTCATTGGAACTGTGGGTTCCAATGAGATCTATGAATCTATGATTTAGCTGTTTTTCTGAGTACTGGAATTAAACTGACTTTATATTAAGGATGACATCTTTTCAGTGTAATTACTTCTCGATACTGTCACAGTCAGCCAGCAAGTCTATTGCAAATTTGTCTATAAGACTAAATGTCATCTTTAATTATCTGTTGTGACAAATTAATTGGGACAAATTAGTATAAGAGGATGAAGTGCTACAAGGCAAGAAAGTCTTGCTTTTGCCCTTTCAGTTACTCCTAATAAGTACTTGAGATACACATCAGCTACCATTTACCAATAAGAAATTATATCCCCTGCTGTGGAATTGCTGAGCACTTTCTTTCAGTGTACTACATTTATGGGGAACACATTACCTTAATTTTTCCCATGTTTCTTCACCATACTTTTCAACCACCAAAGACTTCAGGCACATGTTTATAAATCCATACTGCAAAAGCAAATATATGAAAATGGAGAAAATATACTGGTTTTTCAAACGCAGCCTTTTCATATTTCAGATTCCTCTGCTAATTTCATATTGCAAGAGAAAAAGTAATAATGCCTGACGGCCTAAAGAGAAAGTAATAAGTGTTGGACAGCCATTATATATAGCAAACAGCGCAGCGTTTTCCTCAGCGTTTCACAAGCATTCAGCACGGGAGAGCAAGCAGGCAGTGGTGTTTTGCAGAGAAGGACCGAGGCGGGGCAGGCCGGGGGTGCCCTGTGCCCGGCCGGAGCTGCGGCGCGGGCTCAGCATCCCCGCCCGGCTGCCGCAGCCGCGGGGCCGCGGCCGTGCCGCGCTGCTGCTCCGCAGCGCCGGCACCGCGGAGCGCCGAGAGAGCGGCCGGGCAGCGCGGGCAGAGCCGCGGCCCCGCCCGGGGCCGTCCGAGCGCCCCACGGCCTGCGGTCAGCACCCTGCCCCGCCGCGGGGCGG
>QUSF01000034.1:2044579-2064755 GCA_003676055.1 Chloebia gouldiae | reverse complement strand
CCCCGGGCACGGCTGTTTTCCGCAGACGAGGCGCGCTCCCCGCAGCTGCGGCTGTGTCGGGAATTCCGAGTGATGCCGAGGAGCATCCCGGGGCCACGGCATGGCCGGCACGACGGCAGCTCACGGCAGGTCCCCTGTCCCCTTCCCGCTGCTGGACACTGCCTGGCACGGCCGGGACCATCGGGTCCCAACCTCCGGAGAGCAAAGAGCCGGGATGTTCTTTGGAAGGAGGAAAGGGAAGGACAAGAGGAGATTTCTTGGCAAGGGTTTCTTAGAACTGCCCTTAGCAAAGCAGGAGCAGAAATGGTGGAGTCGATAGCCACCCTTACCCAAGGACAGGAGGTTTGTAGGGAGAAGCAGCACTTTACATTCGACTGCTACTGAGCTGGGAGCTGCTGCCAGAGGCCTGACAAGAAGCAGGAGGTGAAGCTGCCTGCATGTGGCTGCCATCATCCAGGCTGTGTCTGCAGCCACCCAGCCTGTCTGAGAGGGAAGGACAGCAGCAGCGATGTTAACAGGAACGCAGTGATTGGTGTTAGGCACAATAAATTCATGGGGTTTGGTGCTTGGCAGAGTTGTCTCATTTCCTAGGTTTATTTTTTTAATTATTATTTGTAGAGTGAGAGATTTGAGTGGTTTGAGAGTCCTGAGGGACTCAATGAAGATCTGTTTGGGGAAAACCCTTCTCCCCTTGATAAAGATGAGCTTCTGTCCTCCATCAGCCAAACAGGCAGGGGCAGCCTTGTGGGTGCTGAAAGCCCTGTGCCACCACCTCATTGTGCTGTTTGGTGCAGGGGATTGTGTATTGAGCCAGGGCTCTGGCAGGGAGGGTTTTGCTCTTGGTGTGGTGGTTGTAAGGCACTGTGCTCATGGCTCTGTCTCTGATCCTCAGCCCTCCACTGCTGCATGTGTTCAGCAGCCACATCAAAATCTGGGCCAAAGCCCTACACCAGGCTACAGAACTGCTGATTTTTTAGCAATCACAGCCCTCCCACCAGCCCTGTGCTGTCTCTGCCTTCCCACAGCCTCTTTTAAGCTCCCCACAGCCTTTCTGTCCCACATCACCAGTGACTCCCCTGTGACTTCACACATAATAAACCAGGTCTCTTCTCAAAAGCTGCCTCATGAGCCAAAGCCTGGTCAGAGCCAGCCCAGGGGAAGAGAACTAACAAAAGTCTGTGCTCTGTTGTATTCTCACTGCTGTGTGTAGAAGACTAGTTTAGCACAGAAACAGGTACACAAACGCCTCTGTATTTCCTGGACAATATCAAATATTTGTTCAAACGTGCACCTGTTGGAGCTAGCACTGGCAGCACAACAGATGGCCTATCTCCTGGTTTTCCCTCTGTGCTGTGATTCCAAGGGGCACCCATGCCTGCTCCAGGGCAAGTGGTGGTCCTGGACCCACAGACTCAGCCCCACAGCTCAGCCAGCCAGCAGTACCTGAGGGGAATAAACACCATATCATCTAAGAATTGTATACGTGTGGTTACTGCCTTGCACGTATAAATTAATTTCTATTATAAAGAAATGAAACTCATTTTAAGGTTTATAAAACTTGAATCACTGGTGGGATTTGCAGTTACAGAAAGGACTTTAGTATCCTCTCTTCTAGTACTTTAGTATGCTTTCTTTTTCTCATTCTCATTCTCATTTCTCTAAATAAGCAATACAGTGATTTTAGTAGCAAATATTAGCAACTTTCAAAAAGATTTGAAGATGCAATTCAGGTAAGTTATCCAAAATTTACATTAGTAGCTATATACTACATCTATATTGTACACAGTAAATCATACTGGAATTGAATTTATTATTGCTTTAGCCCTTCTTTGGTTAGTGAATTGATTCTATTGGTTTTTTTCCTGGTCCATTTGTGAATATGAGAGAAATCTGGATAAAGAATATTCGAGTCAGGATTGGTTTTTGTGGGTCATTAGGCTGCTCATCCTTGACAGCCCCTGGCCCATAATGTGTCCTCAAGTCACTTCTGTTATCTCAAGTTAGATAACAGAAACCTTCCAAGTAAAAGAGCAGAAATCAAGAGGTAAAAAAAATATAATATACTTCTGATGTCACTAGGGATTCTTTATTCCGTTGGCACAATGTAATCAATACTTCATAGAATTTTGAACTCAGCAGCTATTTCTGTGTATAACTGCCAGTCTTTAATCTAAGACAACATCCAACATGTTTCTGTATCTCAACCCACTCTGTGTAAAATAAAGGAAACAATACTCCCCTTTCCAATCTGTTGCTGTGCTCTGGTGATGGTGATTCTGGTCTCTCTTGGCACAGCACAGTCAGGTCTATACTGGACCTCATTGCAGAGATCTGGCACTGGCCCAACCTGCCACGTCCTGCAGCAGAGCAGGTATATTTGGGGATGTAGAGGGGAGGCTGGCGCAGGATGGCTTTGCTTTCAGAGGGTTTCTTGCTTCCCAGAACACACAGGGTGGCTAGGCATAGGCTCAGACAGAACTGCACACTGGAATTCTCCTGAGTGGCTGAGCCTCTTGTGAAGGGCACAGGATACCTTCAGGTGAAATGTGTCTGAAAAGTCCTCCATGGGCTGCACCTGCACAGAGCCATTCCTTTCTCCTGCAGCCCACTCAGCATCCAGTGCTGATATCCAAACAGCAGCCTGAGGACTGTGCTGCTGTAAAATTCTGTAAACTTCTGCAACATTTCTGCCAGTTTGTGAGTAAGTGTTATATATTTTCTGTCTTTGTGGCAAAAGGTTCATTAATTCAGAAGGGAGGTGCTATGGCCTTGCAAAAAAGATATTCAACCATAAGTGACAATTGATTTTATCAAGAGCCAATTTCCCCTGGCCTTTGTTCTGCTTGTACCCAGTTAGTTGTAAACAGCATCCTTGAGCCCTAGGTAGTTCAGCAAAATAAATGGGCCATCTGCAAAGCTCTATACACTGTTTCTTCAATTAGATGAGAGGTGAAAATATGCAATATAGCAATTTATAACTCCTGGTTACAGCCTTGGAGAATGCAGTCATAGACCGTCACGGGCTGTGTATGCAAGGCCATCATCCTTTTTCTTCTTTTTCTCTCTGTTGTGTGATCATTACCAACAATGCAAAGTCATATGTGAGTTGCCATGGTGGAGGGGCTCCTCCCATGACTGTCTGAGCAGAGCACATTCTAAACGTTGCACCCTGGAGCCCAAAATACCACAGCAGTAACAAAATCCTTTCTCCAAGTGGTTGCCAGCACTGTCTCCTACCAAAGACCCCTAAGGATGCAGGGCTTTTCAGCATACTTCCTTCAAACACAGCCTCACATCCGTTGTTCAGATATCATGTGTTCACATTTGTCTTAAATTAGCCTGCACAGTGACTTCTAAGTGACTCAAAGTGAAAACGAATCTGTCCTTCCACTGATGCAAACCAAAAAGGAAGTTTTATATATATATATATATATATATATATATGCATTGGTAGGCTTCCAGTACTTCACACCACCAAACCATGAAGACAGCTGATGCAGAGTCTAGATCAGGAATAAAAATAAACACAGGAGATGTGCTGTCCTGCATAGTTTGGATGGCTCCAGTTTTCAAAACACATATTTTAAACCCCCAGCAGTTATATTTGAATTCTTATTAAAGACCCTGGGCAAAATTTAAATAACATTAATGTATACTAACTCAACAGCAGTGAAACTGCACAAGTGCAGGACTTGTCCTCAAGAAAGCTTTCATAACTCCAGATCCTCTGGTTATCCATTAAGCTGAGCTGGAGATAGGAGGACATCAATAATATTTTAGAGGAGAATTAAGTAGGAAAGTCATCAGCTCAGGTCCAAAACCTATCCATATGTGCCCTTGAGCACACAGATGGGGAGGGAACTGAGGAAATTCATGATTCCTCCAAAAGCTGGCACAGCTTTCTCTCTCCCCTGGCTTTCCATGTCTGCTGCCATGGAGCTCTGCTCTCCCTGTGCATGATCCCCCTGATGCTCCCCTTCCTCAGCACTCCTCTGATCTGTGGGAGTCAGGCCTGCATCCCTGGAAATGTCTCATGCCAAGATAAAACAGGCCCTGGAGGTACATTTGCATGCACCTTTCTGGTTAAAGCCTTTGTGCACATTCCTCTGGGTATTTTCTTTCTCTCTTCTTGTTTGGCTACTCACATTCAAGAGCTAGGATCTGATATCTTTGTTTTCCACAAAGAAAATGCTCATTGCTTGTATTTTTCCCCCTCTGATTGCAAGTTAATGAAATTGGTTCCAGCTGTAACATCACTGTAGCAATGAGCTACAAAGAAACACTTGTCTCAACTGCCTAGCCAGGCTCATTTCAGCTACAGCTCACAGATGGCACAGCTATCCTGGAGACTGGAAGAATGCAGTCAAGAATAATGCAAAAATGGGTAAAAGCCAAGGCTCATCAATCTTTGGTGCTTTGCTATTGTATCTGTATTGTACTCCAGCCTCCAACATTTGAGCCTATGGAGCTGTTTGGTCAGTTTCTGGCATCTTGTTCCTTTGGAAGTGTAACTCCAAATGACAGGTGCCTGTGCCAAATGAAGAAATAGTGTAGTACCAGCCTGTGCAGGAGGTGCTGCTAAACATGGAGTGTCTGAGGGATCTATGGTGTATTTCCCTTCCATCTCACCAGTGTCCCTCCCCTGTGATTTGAAGAGAGGGCCTTTCCTGGAATATTCATGTCACCAGTTATCTGCCATGTAACTCAAAATCTCCAAAGGCCCAGTTCAAGAACCCAAAGAAGTTTAGCAGCACATCCCTGATAAAGTCAAACCAACAAATTATAAATGCTGGCTGTAGCTTCATTTGTCTTTCATATTGTGAGAGATTGCTCCTTTATTTTGGGAATTATAATCCAGATATCCTCCATTATTGCATAATAAATATCTGGGATTTGTGCTTAAGACTTGGGCTCAGGTTTCCTGTTCCTGTGGGTATTAAGACCTCTAACTGTTAAATTGCAGATCTTATTGGGTATGTTGATGATCCAGTGAGTTTTCTCCTTGGCTACCTTTTCCCACTGAACCACCTGCCACTGATGCTCTTTTGATGCTTCAGAGGTACCAATCAGCTTCCTTGTTGCTTGTACTCCTCCAAGTAGCATTTTGCAATAATATTAATTACACATCATGCTTAGATTTCTCATACCACTATTAGCAAATACATGTTTACTCTAGCTTTCCTTGTTTGAACTGAATCTGCGAACTATATCCTGTGGGGTATCTTTGAAAAATACTTGGAGATCCATTCTATACAAAGGTGAAGCTTAATATCCCTTTCTGTCACTAGGTACAAGCTGTTCTACAGCCTTAGGTCTGAGTTTCCAGAGGATGACAGCTCCCATGATCCCCAAAAGGAACTGGACCTGAGCTTTGACAGCAAAGCACTTTATGAAAAGGAGGAAGTATACAAAAACACAATTCCCTTGTTTAAGCAAGAGAAGCAAAATTTGTAATTTAGTAGGGAATGCTAAATACAGAGTAGTAAACTCTGCTGGAAAATCCAAGTGGAGATCTGTGATGATAATACAAGAGAGGTCCAAAGGCTGAAGCTATGAGGAAACCCTGTTGATTTGTCAAGTAGCAGGGCTCTTAGCCAGGAGTTTATAAATGTTAAAGCCAGAATGGTTAATGATTTAAAAAAATTCAAGTTCTAAGGAAGAAAAGTAAATTCTGTTGAAGTGATTGAAGTTCTAAGGAAGAAATGTAAATTCTGTTGAAGTGATTCTGTTGAATGTAATTTCTGTTGAAGAAAAGGAAGACTGAAAGCATCAAGTGCTTGCTTCTATGACCAGTGTGTTTCAACTTGGTTTTTAAAGGCACAAAGGGATGATGGTTCCTCTTCCTCCGGAGTGAGGAAGATGGCAGATGCTTGCTGGATGTTAGAGCAGCTTTATTTTTTGTAATGGGCTCTACAAGGGGAAAGGGCTTAGCTGGACAATTAAAGTGACACACCTGTCTCTGGTAGGGTGAGCTGAGGGGATGAGACACTCACAGACTAGCTGAGAACAGCTAGTAAGAAGTAGCTGGAGGTAGCCCTGTGTTTCCTCTGTCTCTGCCTACAACTGCAATCTCCTTTTTGATCTCTGCTTTCAAAACTGGAGGTGTTGGTGATGATCTAACCAGCACCTGACTAGCCAGACATTTGTACTTGGAGGGCAGCTGGATCATGTGATGGGGGAGTGGCTGTCACTCTGGCAAATCCCTTCAGAGGATTACCCCAAAATCTCTGTAATTTTCCTTTCAGCCTTAAACCGCCCACTTCCATCTAACCAACAATGAAAACTTGGAAAGCCTAATGTTGAGCTGTTGTGCAGAGAGGACAGGACCTAAAATCTATACTACCAAGAAAACCTGAGAAATGATCCCTTTGGTGCTTGCTGATGATTATTCTGTCTTCTGACTCCCCTGTGTATTTGTATAGACTGAATTTCTATTGGATCCTTCCCCCCGTCTCCAATTAAACCACAGAGCCAAACCAGCCAGCATTAAATGTTTAAAAGGATTCACCACACATTTTCCATTATTGCTCTGACTTCTGCTGTGGCTGGTTGCACTTATCCTCAGGAACAGAAAATACCTTTCTGTAAACTAGCAATATTAAATCTTTCTAGCTTAGGTTAGCAACCAAAAATGCACTGCACCTTTCTGACCTCTGCTGTAGCCATTTAATAGCTCTTGTGGATTAATTTGGGGACAATAGTGGTCTTTATTCTGGTTGTGGTTTTGTGCTTGGCTTTGCACTGATATATACTAAATATATATGATATAAATACACTAAAATTGAGATTTTGAGGGTTTTAATGTAACTGTAGAGCTACAACTATTTGAGATCTCCAGCATTTCCCTTGAGATTGATTTTTCCTCTGATAATTTTATTTTGCCAAAACCAGTGTTTTCCTTTCTTGACTTGAACCATCTTGGTTTCATGAAAACTGGTTTTATATAGTATGTTTCAGAGGCTAGGGAGTAGCTGTGTTGAAAGGCTATTTTTTTTTTTAGAATAAGAACCTACATCTACACCCCTGTATAGTCTGTTTGAACTACTTCTGCCCCAGATGGATTAAGCAGTTTAGTTGTATCTGCAAAGAACTTGTGTAAGATCTGTCAAAGATGCAAGATTAATTGCTCATGCTCATCTCTGGGCCACCAGCAGGATCAGAAGCAGACAATTAATGTATGTGTGTGCTATGCTCCAGTGTAGATGTGTCACACACTGGGAAACTGGCACTGACCTCACAATGGGGGTAGCAGAGAACTGTCCAGAACTCTGGACATCACTGGCCTTTACAAACATGGTTTGCAAGTACAGCTAACTACTTATAGCTGTGTGATGACAGCTTTGCTCTATTTTTTGTCATGACCAGGACTGATGCTGGATTTCCCTGGTGAAAGAAGGGGAATCCAAATCCTGGTCTTTCACGGAGGTGGAGGGACATGAGTTAGTGTGGGAGCTGGCTGTGGAATCAGTGCAGTGGGATGATGTGTACACACACATGGAAAACAGGAGCTCCACTGCAGCACGAGCTACAGCTCGGAGGTGCAATGCATGGCTCAGCAAAGCCTCTGCATTTGTCTGTGTGGCCAGTGAGCAAGCTGCAGTGTTTGTGTGCATGGAACCATTTCAAAGCATGTAGGATCACATTGCTGCTGGAGCAATTTGTCTTCCCTGCTGCATGCACAGCAGTGCCTCTAGCCCCTCAAGGAGCACTGTCAGGCTGCTTCACTAGTTTCCCTTTCTTTGCTCCCCTCTTTTCCTTATTCTCACAGAGTAGCCTTGTGGGGAAAGCAAAGCAGGGTGTTTCTGAAGCACAACAATGCAAACAAACCAGCTCCAGTTTAACCTTGACTGGGAAAATCTGTGCTGCACAGTGTGGCCATCACAGTATGTGTGAGCTGCAAGGAAAGACTGCCAGGCAGGTGAACAGCCTGAAGGACCTGAAGGACCTCACTTCTTCAACAGTGACAGTGTTTGTGAGAAATAGATTTAAACTAATTTGTGAATTAGCACTAAAATGTTAATTTTATCATGCTTGATGGGCATGAGTACTGTATAAAGTCAACACCAGATACCAGAGTATGCTGTGTCTCTCTTCAAAGCCTTGCACAAGTGGTGCTTGTAATGCAGGTGAATGGTGATGTCCACATTTTCCCAGGGGGAAACAGAGAGGCAGTGCAATGTGTAATGGGACACAGGGGTCATGATCCAGCCTGTAACTCCAGAGCTGCTGGTCATCACACCGGTACTCTGGACCCATTTTATTAGCTGAAATAAGCAAGTACAAATGCATAGGTGGTGAGATGTGAGCTTCTAACTGAGAAGAGAACCAAGCAGTTAATTGGGAGGAGGCTAGCTCCAACTTGTACAGCTGTTCTGTCCCAACAGCTTGCCTGATGGTGTAATACATTAAAAACAACGAAAATCCTGCTGTCCAGTAACATGTACAGGCTAGTTACTAGAATCTTAACTGAAGCTGGATGCAGAGATGCAGGAATGAATATCACAGGTAAAGCCAACCCAAATCTATAGTGACAAGTCTTTTCAAGGATTGGTCATTAGGATGACAGAGTCTAAGTTATGTGGGCTTCCACTGCTTCCCAGACTTCCATTTGCTGCCCATAAGTCAACAGTTTAATTCCTCATTTTGCCCTATGGCAGCATACAGCTACCAAAATTTCTAATGCTGTTTTACTTATGAAACTTGCTGGGGTTCTAGGCAATACCTCTTTTCTCACATGAAGACTGATCTCTTTAATGGAATTGAGGAGAAGATACCATTTCCTGCTTCCATGCCTGAAAGTGAGAGAATTGTTAATTGGGTAAGAAATATTAGAGTAGCTTTTGAGGCTATTTTTCTAACACAGGCTAACATCTTCAACTATATGCCTTGGTTTCCATGCTTTGGGGAGAAGAGATGGGAATAGCAATGGAATATTCTGATGCCAAAACAGAGACTGGCCACAACCAGCAAGGTCACTGCTGTCATGAAAACTGCCCAGGCTTTGGGCTCTTCTGACAAGTAATGCCTATGACATGATGCCTGAAAATCCATCCTGTGTTCAGGATTGTTTCTGTGATTCCTGTGTCTTCTTTGTATTGCAAATATTTCCTTGCACAGTTTTTAAAAGAAGGGAAGACAAGGCAGAGCTATTCAACAGCCATCCAATATGAGAGCACTTGGTACATAAAGTAAGCCTGAATAATCTTGTGAATCCATGCATGTCATCAAAATGCATGCAGGATTACCCAACAGAGCTCTTGATTCATGGGACTTGGACTAATGAACACCAGGAAAATAATAGACTGTATTGGGTAATCTGTGTGTTTGGACACCCAATTCTTCAAGCCAAGTCATTCTTGTAGGCCTGGAAAATCATTGAATGAAAAATACTGCCATCATTACAGGTCTTCATTAAAACACAGAGCAAAGTCCTCTGCATTCCACCCACTGTGCAATACTGAGAAGAAAACACTGTGAGTAAAAATCTTACTTTCATCACAAAATTCCTGCCAACAAAAAGTAGATACTTTTTTCCTTGTGGCTGCAGAAACTGAACCTAGGATGAATTTCCTGTCAGCAGTGAGTCTGACCAAGCACTGTGCATCCGACAGCCAGCCTGGCACTGCCTCACGACACTGAACAACTGGGTTTCAATGGGTCTCACGTGCAAGGAGGCCTGAAATGCATATTAATTTTTGATTAAATATTTGACTTCCAGGTTTAGAAGGCCTCCTCAAGATATGTGTCAGTAATATGTATAATGCTATGAATGAGTAGGTAGGTCCTTCCCCTCTAAGAAAAAATATACATATATGTGTATGCATGCATGTGCATGTATATACATATATATTAATGTTTGTAAAGCAAGACATCTGGCCCAGTAACACCTCTGCAGCAATGAATGCAAGCTTCCTGCCTTGCTCTGGTTGCATTCAGTGCTGCAGCTGTTTCACAATGCTGGTGACTCTGGCAGCTTGCTCTGGAGGAGGAGTCCCAGACACTGGTGCAGAGTTTCAATCAGAAAGAAAACCCCTAAACATAATGTCATAAGCTAGTGTTGACGTGTGTGGAAAAAGTTTGGCAGAGTTACGTAAAGGACTGACTGGTGTGGTGTAGATTTCTGTGTAGGGAGGGCTGGCTTAGTTGGGATTTTTTGGTGAGTAATATCTAGGAAAGAGACAAGTGGAAAAGGAAATGAAGAGAGAAACAGAGAGTGCTAATGGTTTGTGCTCTGGAAACTAGAAAGTTTATGTTCCCTGTGAAAAGAATTGCACCTGTTTCACCACATGTTTTTTTCAGCTATTTAGCCCTCTTCAGATCATATGAGTAATTTTGAAGTCTGGCAGAAGGTACACAGAGTCAGACTTTGAAGTTACTCTCCTCTTTCTGGATGCTTTCCAACATCTGGGAAGTTGTAGGGAAAAAAGCAACTCTAGAATATCTTAGCATTTCTTCTCATAGTCAACTGACCATGTTTTCTTGTTAGTAAGCACTGTATGCCACTCTTTCCACAGCCCAGCACTGCAGTTACTGGAACCCATGTGTGTGTGCTAAATAACACCACTCCTGATGTACCAGCTATACCTTAGACAAAACTCCAGTAAATTAGTCACTTTTAATCATTTCTCCTGCTTTTGGAAATGTATTTATGTGTTTTCTCTTACCCGTGGTGAAGAAGTGTTTGGAATATTTTATTAAGGGTAACATTTGTATTTGAATAATAGATGCCCATTCATTGGGATAAATCCTTTAAGTCAGGGTAGCTCTGAAATGTGAAAGCAGCATTAAATTAAAAAATATTTTTATAAAATAAATAAAAGAATAAACACATCCTTCCTGGGTAAAAATCTACAAGTAAATGAATCACCCTTTTAACAATCAAAAATTCTTTAAACATGTTTCTGCTATGGCAACTGGCCCAGCATTAGGCTGATTGATGGGGCTTGTGAAATGACCTTTAGGGCTTTCCAATCTGGTCAAAAATCTTCCCAACTCCTAATAGTCCAGCTGGCCCAGAGATGGAGCGGGGGAAGTTTTCCTAGATCCTGCATTCAAAAATCCTGCAGTCTTCCTTTTGGCAATGTAAGCTTTTAAAATCTTTGGTACTTTTCCAGCCCCTCACTTAAATAAGACCATATACTGAGCACTAAGTGTGAAAGAAATATACATGCCTTTAAAAGTCAACAAGAAAAGTATTTTTGTTTGTTTAATTTAAAAGCTGGCATTATGCCTCATGTTTTTTACAGCTGCTAATAGCTGACAGCTTTGACCTCTGCCAGGCCCTGAAGGGGGCTAGAGATGCTGGGTGCACAAGAGGACAGGATTTACACCTTTCCATTTGGCTGACATTGTCTGTTTTGGAAGAAGAAAACTCTTTGACATTCCTGGTTTTAAGAAATCTGCAGACCTAGGTTTGCTGAGCTGTTGCCTGATGTCTAGGAGATGCTAAACAGTGATAGCATTTCAACAACAAAATGGATAAAATAGCACAAGTGTGGCTCCTGTTATTTCTAAAACACCTCAGGACTACCCTAGAATTTACTTACTTCTATTTTCCTGAATAATCTGGTACCAGAGACAAGGTTTGGAGTTAACATTCATCCCACGTTCACTTCATTAATACACACATTTGTTAAATTCATGTTCTGCTAAGATGCCTGCTTTGCTTAAAATAAAAATAAAATTGGAAATCTTTGAAGAAGAGAATTTCTTAGGGTCTTTAGCTAATGTGAACCCCAACCCTTGCAAGTTAATTAAGAGCCTTTTTAAAGACAGGTAGATCGATGGGGTTTCCAATAAATCTGCATACATACAGTTGTCCTGCATACTGCAAATGTCAGAAATATCCCTTACAATGGCCTTTAAAGTAAAATAGGAAATTCTTTGTAATCTTGATAAAAAATGAAATTGTAGCATTTTAAAAATGCCAGAATATTGGGGGGGGGGGGTTGTGTTTTCACATCCTTTTTGGTTTGGTTTGGTTTTTTTTATACTACACTCATGAAACCAATAGAAAGCAATGAAGCATATAAGTGGATCCATGTTACCAGTTGCAAAAGGTTTCTGATAAGAACATGTGTCTATCCCTAGCTGTGATAATTTCTCAATTAGAAGAATCAGAAAAGTTGGTGAGGGAGATTATGGTTAAGCAATTTGTCTTTTTTTTTTATTCTTCCTCTCACAGTTATATATTGGAAGGATCCCATTAAACAGAGAAGAAAATTAACTCACAGAAATAATTCTTTTTGTCTGTTTTTAATATTACTACTAGTATTCTCTCTCCATACTAAACCAGAAGTGTTTTACAGAGTCATATTTTTTTACAGTGATATCCGACTTGCTGTTTGCTCAAATTAAGAAATATCAATGGTATATGCAATAAAAATTGATTTTCAAGAGGGCAATGTGCAATACAACTCATTTGAGGAATATTGCTTGGCTTATCCTCTGTGGGCAGAATCTGCAGAATGTCTGACAGCATTTTAAATTGAAGTAGTGATTTTAGTAATGACATGAATAAAACATGCCCTACCCATGAAGCTGGAGCCAAATAAGCCTTGAGATCTGGCCACAGCTGATTTCAATCCCTAGAAAGAATTTGGGTCAGAGAGAGACACTAAGAAATGTTACTGCCAACCTGAGTATCACCTTGAAAAGGTTTTATTTTCTTTTTATCAGCACAGGAGGCTTGTGTAAAGTACATCAGTAACAATGAACTTTTCTTGATACACTGTATTCATATGAGGAAAATTTTGCTATGCATCTGATACATCCATCCTAGGAAGATGGTCTTGCATATAGATTTTCATTCAGGTGTATGTAGCTCTTGTTTTTTCTACACTTTGTCTTTTAATGTCTTGAGAACTGTAGCAATTTCATGAGAATGGGTCTATGCTACCAACACACCATGCTTTCTCATGAGGACATTATTTCTTTAGGTATTTCTCTAAGATCAAAAAAACAACTCATTGGAATGCAAAGTTGTTTTTTTGCCTTGCATCCTTGTCATGACTGTTCCAAAAGCCAGGCTCAGCACACGTGGGCCTGCTTTGCCAAACCCACTGGACTCTGCACAAGAGACAAATGCATACCAAGGTGATCTCATGTATGTTCACACCAGGTTCAGTATATCTACTATATGATCTTTTTATTTTGCTCACTTGCTTTAGGCCTTCTTTCAGACTGTAAGGCCAAGGACCATAATGCCATTCCTGAAAAAACATCTTCCTACTCACCACACCCTTCCCATAACCTGCCTTATCTGCATAATTTGCAAACTTTTTTGAAGAATGTTGTCTATTTTTTGAGCTTGTCTAGTGCCAGATAAAAGTATTATTTGTTGGCTCTCAGATGACAGTGTAATAAAGAGAGTAGCAATAATCTTGTGGTTTGAAAAGGCATCTTTTCTGAATTTACTGTCATGGAATAAAAGCTGTTAAAAGATCATTTCTTGCACTGAACTCAACCTTGTGATTTGAAAGCTGTTTAAGTGCTGAAAGACAGTTGTGTTTTTCATGGATGTTTTGTATTTCTTAATCAGAACTAGAAAAAAGTGGGCAGTTGTACTATGCAATTTACTTGACTACTTGATGGTCACATGCCGTTACCATTTTGCAAACCCCTTTGTCTGCTGAAATCTTGCTCTCTCTGCCTCCACTTTTGCATTTTCATCACAACCAGGAGTTACCAACAGCACAACTCTGCCAAAAAGGTGTAGCCAGGGCAATTAATGCTCACTGTGTTTCAGACAAGTTCTGCTGGGTTAGATCAAGCAGCTGCCAAAGGCAGGCTTGACTAACCAGCATGCTTTGTCTCAGGCAGATAGGAAAACTGTAGCACAATTCCAGTTCATTCCAAGGAGAGCCCTGGTTTCTGGGAATGCCCATTCCAGATGCTTGGCATCTTTAGCCTGCAGAACCGGTCTGGAAGAGGATGTTTACCAGGTATCTGTAAAATAATGATTGTTTTCTGAGGCTTCAGTCACATGGTCATTGTAGAAATGGCTTTGTGGCACTTGAAGATGTCCATCCCCAGCCATAAACTGAAAATTACTTTCTTCCTGGTACAGCTTAGATGTCAGAATAAATCATCTGGGCTCTCATCATGGGTTTTAGTACAAAGACAGCAAGTTAGTAAATGCTGGTAGGAGTGATGTGAGTTCACCCACCTGACTTTTCTGCTGGAATTTAAACACTGATTTTTTTATATAGCTTTTTATACTCTGGGTTGACTGTACAGCTGCTGCAGAATGATGACAAACACCTGAATGCTGGTCACATCTTAAACTGGCACAGCTGCTTGGCCACTAAATACCTGATGTGAGACTGCACATTAGTCACTTTACAGCACAAGGCTTGTTGTGGCAGTGTAAAGGATCTGCAAAAGATGCAAAGTGCACCTGGGTAGAGCCTTCTCCCATGCAGAACTAACTTTTGGAACAATGTATACATTTTAGAATAAATGTACATGTGGGAATCCTAGAGTTTTACCTAGGTTTAGAGAAGGCCATAAATGTACCAGGATTTTAAGTATGCAAGGCAAGCAATTCTATGTCACTTAGCAAACAGGAAACGTCAGAATAGCTGAGGCGTGAAAGTCAGTAACAGCCACAAATAAAGTAATCTCTGGTGAGTGTAACCATGAAAAATGTGAAATGTGTTTTTCCCTCAAGCTTCAAAGTAATTTCCTCCAGTCCCACAGAAACGGAATTGGTACTAAGACACTAGATCTCATCAGAAGAAATGTTTGTCAGCTATCTCAGACATTCTCCATCAGCCCTATCTGTGCCACACAAAGCAGTGGGTAAATGCTCCCAGAAGTCTACATTACACACCTGCATCTGCAGATGATGCCAAGAGCTGCTGCTACTATTACTACTAAAGTGAATAAATCCAGAGGTTCTGGAAGAACATGGCATTAGTGGCTACTCCTGACAGAACTCACCCCATTTGGACTCTGACTTGGTTTTTAGCAGGTTACTAAGCTTCATTTGACAGGTTGAATTATGAGGGATCTGTCACATATGTAAGTAAATAGTTGTAAGGAATAATTATCTTTGGTGTTACATTGTTTTTGATCTTGCTTCAGTTTCCAACCAATTTGTCGGGCTCTCTTTTCCTACTAGAATTAAATGGCAGTACTCTCAGAAACCACTTTCCCAGGGGGGTGCTTTATACACCAAGAACAAGTTATCTCTAACCTTTTGGTAGGTGTTTGTGTAGGATGATGGTACTGGTGCAACTTTTTAATTTTTTTTTTTTTTAATTTTACTTGGGTTGGTGCACAGTATTTTCTTCCATGGTTTATCACAGAAAACAGGTTGTTTTTTTCCTGAAAGGTTGCCTTGAGTGTTTTGAAGCATCTGGCTCTTTGAGGCTGTCTTCTGACACAATATATTCACATCCGTTCACCTCTTAAGAGCAGATTGTTGTGATGTGATGGGGAAGATATCTGAACCTGAACCATTTGTCTGACTGCACCACTGCAGATTTCACCCTTGGTTGGAACTCTGTAGCATGATTTTTTTTTCTAATGTGAGCCTTGCACAAACAGTGTGCTTCAACTACATCTCCTGTCACACTGCTGAAAGCCTGTTTACACTCTGCACTTGACAGTGAAGCAGTGGTTTCACAGCTCACAGCTGGGGCAGCAAGCCAGGAGCCTGCCTGTTCCCGATGGGACACCCTCTCCTGTTGCAGCGAGGGCACAGCCACTGACCCAGGCAGACACAGAGACCCAGGCAGGGCGTGGAAGCAGCAGTTGTCACAGAGATTGCTGCCATCAGGGAAGCTGCAGTGCTGGGGAATTAGAGGCCGTGGTTTGCTCGTGTCTTTTGGAGTCACATTGTGCAAGATCGTCGTCAGAGACCTGCATCAGAGATGGGAGTTTGCACTGACACTTGACTTAGCCTGTTAAGAATTTCAGTATTATTCCAGTGATCTTGAAGTGGGTCAGGTACTGAAAGGGAAGCCAGTGGTGTTTGGACAACATTAATTTTGGTTATTATGCGCATTGTCTGGTTAGACCTGTTTTTGAAATGTGCCACTACATGATGTGCTCATTACAGCAACCTCATCATCTCCTCCTGCCCATCCTCAGCACTCTGCTGTAAACAGCCCACTGCGAGTCGGCCGGCACTGCAGGCAGGGCTTGTGCAACCAGTGCTGCTGGAGCCTGCTGCTGCTGCTGGTGTGCAAAGCCATGCACAGGGCTCGGAGGGACAGCCCGGCTTCAGCCGTGCCCAGCTGCAAGGGCTTTGTCTGGAAGTCAGGGCAGGAACAGAGAAAACAGGGTTGAGACAGTACCTCAACAGCTCTTCCTGCTTGCAAAAATATTTGAAAGTAATTTAGTCTGGTTTCATTTTGAAACTGTTGAGCTATTTAGACTGCCATATTTTAGCATTTACTGTGTTTGTGGTGGCATTTAAATGCAACAGAAATTAAATTTAAACACATCCTAGCCAAATGTTCCAAGAAACAAGTTTTCACGAGTGACCAAGCAAATAACTTTATGCTGCTTGTTTTCCTTCTTGTCTTGTCACTCCACAGCCTTTCACTGCATCCCCAGGCCTCTCAACCACCCCTATCATGTCAAAAAAGACCCCAAACAAAACAAAAAATAAAACCCAACAGTGCTTCTTGTTAAAGCAAACAAAACATTTTGTTAAAGCAAACAAAACATTTTGTAAGTTTTTCCAGAGAAGGAAGAAATAAGAAAAAAAACCTCAACAACTCCTAACTTACAGATTTACCTGAAATGCAAGTAGATTTATTGTAGTGACTTATACCTCTGCCTAAGCTCCTCTGAAATAGTGATTGAGGAAGATAAAAACAAGTTTTTTCTTCATCCAGGACATACAAAAGGAAAAAAAAAAGTCTCTAAATAGATAGAGAAATAATAATGTGAAATGTTTTGCCTTGAAATTGTTCTGTTTCTTCAAAGAGAAATGTAATTGTGTCCTGGAAAATCATATTTCTGAATATTGATCCTGTTTCTACAGGAAGCTATTGTCCCTGTACCTAGTGAAATCTAGGAACCCTGTACACAAATCAGTTGGTTGTGATTTGCAGGGAAGGAATTAAGGCATTACAAGCATACATTTATCAGGTTGTCCTGAGCTTTTCTTTTGTGTCACGTATCAGTTATGCAAATCTGAAAGCAACCATCACATGCAAAGTGATGCAGGCACTTACAGAAAAAAAGTGAAAAAAAACCTAGGATTTGGGGTGGGAAAAGCCTTCCTCCTGAATCTGGGCTTTACAGGGAGGGATCTCACTTTTCCCCACCACATAAGGGTTTTTCTTTCTATCTTATAGTGAGCTCAAGCCCTGAAATGTTTGTCCCTGAGTTTGCAGTCAGGCATTTAGGTGCTCTGCAAACAAGGATGTGGTCATTCTGCATTCTTCTGTGATAGAAATACTTTTTTTTCTTTATACTTTTGTATTTTAGTCCCTCACCCCTGCATAAGGAAGGCCTGAGAATACACCTGTATGATTCCTTGGAAAGAATGGTTACTTAAAAACAAAAAAAAATCACAGTGCCTGGCTTTGGTGAAGCACAATTAAGCCTTACCGAGCAGAAAGTCACAATTTGAAATTAAAAAAAAAATCATATTTGCACAGGTATATATTGAATATTTCTCTAGAAGTTAACACAAGCTATGTTCTGCCTAAAGGCCCAATTATAAAAATGTAAATTTAGATCAATTCCAATATAATGTGCTCTTTACATTCTTCTAAAATTTCTGATGCCTTTCACATGATTAAGATAATATGTTAAGATATAAATCAGATTATAAACCCAGTATTTAAATAAAGATTTTCTGTGACCTTCAAGACATACAGGTTAATGCAAAGAGCCATCCCTCTGGTGCTGACAGCAAGGTGGTGATGTGTTACTCAGGTGGAGATATTCTGTGTGGACTGGCAGGCACCTAAGCAATGTCCCCTGTCATTTAGTGAGATCATCAGTATCTAAAATCAATGGACTGATAGGACTTCAGGAAAAAGTAAAACTTCTTAGGATAATTTAGAGCTCTTCTCTGCGCTAGGGTAAATGATTCTGGGGGTGTTCATAGCTCTGCATGTTTCTGTGGTTGCTGTAAGCTGGTTTAAGGCTGCTCAGTGCTCAGATGTGAAATTTCCAGCAAGGCTTACCCTCCTGTGCACAAGAAGCATTCCCTCGTGGCTGGACCACAGAGGGACATGAGATGTTTGGGACACAGCTGGGGTGCCTGGGTAAGCCACAGGGTGCATCATGCTTCCTGTGCTGATCTGTCCTCCTCCTGTCTTCCTTCTGGTTTGACCCACCTGGAATTAACATTATAAGCACTTAACAGACATCTCAATTAGTTCTCTGTGTAAGCTCAAAGGGTAACTTTTAGTGAAACCTCATTTTGTACATTATGTATGGAAATAGAAAATTTGCACTAAAAAATGGTAATTCTCTGCACCTTGGACAGTCACAGAACAGACCTCAGACATGAAAGGAGGAGGTCCAGAGAAATCTGTGGTAGCAGATGTGACACATTGGGTCCTAAATCTGCACCAAAAGAAGGCTCAGGCTCCAAATTCAGCATTTAGTAATAAAATTACTTGTGCTAGTGTGTGGTAGCTATAAACTCATGTGTAAAAGAAAGCTATTTGATGTGAGAATTGAGATTACTTGATAGGAGTATAATTTTATTTTTTGTTGGGCGTTATGTGCCAGTCTGAACAGTGTCTGAGGGTGAGTCAGCACTGTTCCACTTTTAGATAAAAAAATGTGCATTAAGGGTAACTTAGAAGGCAAAGAGGCTGGTTGTCCAGGGCTGCCATAAGCATAAGGCCAGTGGCAGGAAGCACTGAAGCAATCATTATAGAAGTTAATCTAGAGCCATCTGCAGTAATGGGGATGGTAAAAGTTGGGTTTTTTCTTCTTTCTTGAAAGAAGAAATGCCAGTTCCTCATAAATGGATTCTGGGGAAAGTTTTGGGGTTTGAAAAGTGCACTAAATTTGTTGAAGAGTGTTTTTGCAATATTTTCAAAATGAAAACTCTGTGTTTTAGTATAAATTTACTTTTACTTTAGTTCTGCAAACTGTTTTTACAAGAATCAAACATTTTTGAGTGATTTTATCCTAACTGTTATGGACTGGGAAAAACCCTGTATTAACATAAGAGGTTGTCCTCATTTGGCAAAGAAAATACTTAGGAGGAGAAATGACATTGAAATTATATTGAAACAATGTGTAAGCTATATTCTTCATATTAACAACCGGTAATCTTTCCCTTCTCATCTCATCTTTGATCTGCATTTTGACTATACTGTAATTTTGAAAAGGACTGGTTCCTATTGCATAGTCGTGTTGCAATCATTGTTTATTGTGTTACTCTTATATAATACCTACTCTAGGCGTATATACTTAATTCTGATCAGGAGATTAAAAAAATACACCATATATGAACAGGCATAGTCCCAACAGGAACCATCTCCAAGAGACAAAACTGGTGAAATCCCTGGTATAGAAGGTAAACTAACTCAGAGAAGGAATGCTGTTTCTGTGCTCTGCAAATATGTGCAGTGTACAGGCATCTGTAGGAAAACACTAATGATGGAGGTACGTGGAGCAGGATGCAAAATGTGCATCACACAATGCCGTGGTATTCAGAGTTCAGTTCAAGAGTCACCTGAAAGAAATTCTCTTCCGGGCTATGCCACCTCCTTCCTTTGGGGGATCTTGAGCAAGACATGTTTTGATGCACATTTCAACTTCAAAACGCACTAACTTTTCAGTCAGCCCCCTGGCATTTGGGACAGAGATTTTTTCTGGCTGACCAGCCTAACTTCCAGAAGTGCCCCTCTGTTAACTCACAGAATCAGACATTTTCTAACCATTCTACAGCAACTGCCCTTTGCTGAACGACCTATATTTAACTCCGGGCACGTGTAAGCATTGCCTCAGGTGGCACCCTCATTTCCCAAGCATGCACTGCAATGCAGCCATCGGGCATCGCTGAGTACCCCTGGCACTGCACAGATGAAGAGTATCACTGAGTATCCCTGGCACTGCGCAGCCACAGAGCATCGCTGAGTATCGCTGGTAGTGCACACAGAGCATTGCTGAGTATCCCTGGCACTGCACAGCCACAGAGCATTGCTGAATGCCCCTGGCACTGCACACAGAGCATCGCTGAATA
>QUSF01000034.1:1972022-2044569 GCA_003676055.1 Chloebia gouldiae | reverse complement strand
CACAGAGCATCGCTGAATACCCCTGCCTTGCATCCCGGCACTCTGCGGCGGGACCCGCCTGCCGCCGGCACGATTCACAGGGGCAGCACTGGCAGCCGGGAGGTTTCCAAGGGCAAGGACCAGGAAAAGGGGCGCAGTGCTAGGCTGACAGCAGGTACCAGGCAGGGGCAGCTGCTGCCCGGCCCGGGCCGTGCCCCGTGTGCCCGCGGGGCTGCAGCACCTGCGAGGCCCACTGGCACAACCCTGTAGTGGCACCAAAACCTGCACTTTAAACCTAATGGAGCAACTGCCACAAGCCCGACAAGTGGGATGTGGAGCAGGTGGTGGAGTCGCCATTCCTGGAGGTGTTTAAGAGGCGTCTGGGTCTGGCACTGAGTGATGTGGTTCAGTGGCTTAGGGGTTACGGGGCAGCGCTGAGCGGACGGCTGGACTGCATGACCTTAAAGCTCTCTGCCAGCCCCGAGACGCTGCGATGCCGCGACTCCCTGACCCCGTAGCACCGGCGGCACCCCAAGCCCCGCCGGGAACCCGCGGCCCCGCGGCCCCGCCGCCCCTCACGGGACGCGCCGCCCGCCCGCCTTGGCCCCGCCCCCCTCGCGCGGCGCTGCTTTCCGCCAATCAGCGGCGCCCTCCCCGCCCGCGCGCCTTCCCCGCCCTCCACTCCCCGCCCGCCGCGGCCGCGTCGGCCCGCCGGAGACGGGAAGTCTCGCGAGAGCGGCGGAAACCTCGCGAGAGCTGGGAGGTCCCTCTCCGCCCCCGCCCCCGGCCCTCCCGCCGCCCCCGCCCCACCGCGGCCGGATCCGAGCGAGCCGGGCGGTGGGAGGGGAGGGAAGGAAGGGAAGGAGAGCGAGGGAAGGAAGAGAAGGGAAGGAAGGGAAGGGGGGGCGCACGGCCCTGCGCAGTGAGCGATGTTTGTCCGCCATCGCGGCGGAGGCTGAAGGAAGCGCCGCCAGCGGAGCGAGGGGCCCGCGCCGCCGCCTCTGCCGCCCGGCCCGGCCCGGTCGGCCCGGCCTCCGCGCCCCCCGGGGCCGCACTCGCAGCGAAGGCCGCCAGCGGCCTCCCCCGGCCCCGTTCCCGGGCCCACCGCCCCGCCGCGCGTCCCCCGGCTCTGCCGCCCCGCGCCGGAGGCGCCGCCGGACCCGAAGATGTCGAACCTGAGCAAGGGGACGGGCAGCCGGAAGGACACCAAGATGCGGATCCGCGCCTTCCCCGTGAGTACCCGGCCCGGGCCGGCCCGAGCGGCCTCCGCAGGCCCCGGCGCCGTGCGGGCCGCGCCGTGCGCCGGGGCCGCGGGAGCGAGCGGGCCGGGGGAGCTGACAGCCGGGCCGGCACCCCGGGGCCGTGCGGGCCGGGGGAGCGTGCGGAAGGCGCTCCTCAGGGAAGCGGTGCCGCACGGAGAGTGGGAGGCGGAGGAACTGGTACCTGCGACTATCGCTTCCCTCATCAAACAGATCAATTATGAAAATCCACGTACGGCAGTGGGGAGGGGGGCAGTGGGGACCGATTTCTTTGTTTTCAAGGAAAAGGCGTCAAAGAGGGAGCCGAAGGTTATTCGCCTTCATCAACAAAATTAGTTGACCCCGGAAGGTGTGGGAGGGAATATTTATTTACATCTTCTGCAGAGTTTCCTCTTGCTGAATTTATCTCTCCGCTCCATAGAAGAGGCTCTAAGTCGTATGATTATAAAATGTAGGTGGCACAATGCCAGCTGTTCAGAAGGTGTTACTATAAACATGTAGGCATAGGTAACTTGCTACAGGTTCGGTAGAGTCGTGAGCGTGCCTTCGCTTTGAGTTACAGAGGGGAAAGAGCCAGATTATTAATTTGAAGTGCCGTAACGCTGCTGTGTTTTGACAGGCGGTTCAATTAAAGCTTACAACAGAATAACAACTACAGCACGAGTAATGGCGTGGGGGAACGATAGGAATAGGAAAGGTTCAGTCTGCCGGAGGATGACCAGGAAGCGTGTGTGTGTTCAGCGAGGTGTATGTTAAAAAGAAGATACTTAGTTGAGTCTCTGCCTTTTAAGTATTAGCATTGGCTTTTCAGGTTTAGTGTGAACTTTTCAATGCCATGTCTGATCCCAGTAGGCAGTGGTGTAGAACTAATGTGCTCTGCCTTTATAGAGAAACTGGACATACCTGTTTATCTCATTTCACTGGCAAGGCATGTATCAATATATTTGCTTCATCTAAACTCTTGCTGATGAAATTAGAAGATTCTTTATAGGCTCAGCAGCCAACTTTACAGCAGTCTGAGTTATGCTGTTTTACTCTTTCCTCTACTTTTAATTGCTGATAGTTGCATTTAGTGGTAAAAGAAAAAAATGGGCTATGAGATCAGGAATTTTAGCTGCTGATAGGTTTCTCATCTTTAAAAAGCCTTTTCCAAGATTGTCAATTTTGGATTATAGAAATAAAGGAGAAGACTTCCTGCCATGTGGCCAGTTTTATTAACAAGTAGTAGGAAAACCTGTACAAAAATAAGCCATGACAAAAGCATTGTCTATGTTTTGTAACAAACTGCAGCAGCTAAGATAGCAACCTTTTCATTTGATAAACAGATTCATGTATTCCAACTGTGAATATGTAGCTATGGGTCAGACAACAAAGACAGAGTTGACAATGCAATAAACTAAAGTTTGTGTATTTTACCTCTTCTGTATGTGAAACATGTTTTGCAGGGGTGAGAAATGCTCTAACGGAGCCCTGTTCTTGTATAAAGTTAAGCATTGTCAAGTTTTTTTAAACTATTTTTGCTAGCATTGTCTTTCTTTTCAGTTGCTTAAAGAATATCTAGGTTAATATGTGAAAAACAAAGTGTCTTCTTCCTAAAATAACTCAATAAGTCACAAGTCATCAAGGCCTGCAACTATATGGGGACATGTGTTGATAGCAGCTTTCCAGGTGTCCCCTCGGATATTTTTTTTTTTACTTAAGACATTTTGTTGACAATCCTATTGATAAAGTGCTTATAGAAAAGAAGCATGTACTTTGTTGAGAGATTTGGGGGGTTTCCCTTTGTTAATTGCAGAAGTCAGCAGGTGTAGTTGATGTAAAAATCTTAACACGCATTTTGTGTTTGCCTAAGTGGTTGTGAAGCTTGGTCCAGGAAATGACTTGGTGTTGGTGACTGCAGTGGGATTGTTTGTGTCAATGAGGGGCATTTTCGTGGGGAGCAGAGTCTATGTTTAGAAAATGTGGTACTCATGCAGCAGCTATGGATCCTCGCTCCTTTGTCCCAAATGTGGTGGTTCTGCTCTTCAGCTCTCAATTAAGAGTGCTTCCAGAGGTGGTTTTGTAGGCTGCTTCAATTTGTCTTCTTATTGATCATCTTTCCTCAGGAGGTCTTTCTGTTTTAGATTAGTTTCCTTCTTTCATGGAGGTACTTATTTACTATTGCATTAGGCTAGAAATAGCCAAATTGGAATGGTGCTATTCCTGGAGCATAGCAATATTAACATAACTTCCTTCATGCAAGTTCTGTATTTTAAATATTTTACATTTTTATAATGTATTTCATACTTCTGTTATTATGTTTTATAATAGCTAAAGGAATTGAGAAATAATAATTTGCCAAACATTACCTAAGCTTACGTTTTCTACCTTACAAAAAATTGGTTAGAAGTGGACCAAAACTTGGAAAAGCACCAGTCTTCTACCTGGAGATCTTAATACTTAAAATTAGTTTTATTCTAGATTTCTTTTTTGTTATTCTTGTAATTGGTGCCGTATTATCTGTCATCCCAAGTATCCATTAAGATTTTCTAGCTCCTGGTGTGTGCTGTGATGTGCTTTTTCTTACCTTAGGGGCAATGGCATAGGGTACACTGTTTTGCTTGTACACAAGTGGGTTTTACAGTAATCAAAATTAACTGAGAAAAACTGTTTTCTGTATGTTTAACCAGTTGCTCTTTTCCTAATTCATAAATTATCTTACTATAAAGAACTTTGCATTCTCTTGTTCTTCCTGACTTAAAGATGGTGATAAGCTTTTCATCAGAGGTAGTCCAGATGAGGATGCATTCTTTGAAACTTCAGATTTGAGCATATTTCAAACCTAGGAAGAGTAACAGAAATACATTATTGAGAGAGTTTGTTGTGTATTCAGGAAAGCAAACTCACGAGGTTAAACTCAGAAGACTTCCAGTGTGCTACTTTCAGTATCCACTTCTGGTACTTTTAACGCCTCCATATAATCTAACTGTTCCATAGTTATCTAAGGTCTATCCAGAGAGCATTCAGGGTGATGTTAAAGCCAGAGATGGAGCAGTGGAAGAGGGCTTTTCAGAGACAGAAGGTTCCTTTTTCCCAAGCAGTCTTCAGACTTGCTTCAAATTCATACACACTGCAGCAGATATGAATATGGATACTAAAAATAACATTTCAGAAATGTCATGTAATTGTCCATTATATATGTTGACTGCAGTTAGTAAGTTGGGATTTTTTAATTATTTGGAAGAGTGCAGTGGTATTACTGAATACATGTGTAATATATGAAAATGCAAGTTTGATAGAGGTACAGAATATGAATTGCACCTGTTTTGAAGAAGTGTTGGGGTTGTATTCTTCCAGATTTAAAGGTGCTCTCATGGTCTCAGATTGGCTCTCACTTCTTAACTCTCAGTGAGCCCATTACTGCTGGCTACAGGAATAGTTTCAAAGCTCTCAAACAAGTCTGCAGCAAATCTGATTTTAAGATGATCTAGTTGATATGTGGAAAATGGTGCCAAAAATGGTAGGCTTGCACTTAAAACTTTTGGAGATATGTGATTTCTGTAAGGGAGATCTAGAATGTGTAAATTATGTTTCCTGCAAGTGTATTTGAGCTGTTTTGCTGTGACTGGTTAGATAGTGGAAAACTGTAGCCTTGAATGTATTTTGACAGAAAAGTTGTACATAGTAAAAAGAATCTAACTTTTTTTTACACAAATAATTAGAATGTGGGAATTCAGAAAGCATTTGGGGAATTAATTTTCAAAATTTAAACAAGCAACATTAAGCTGTGTTGAATGAACTTCTTTGCAAAAGCTCATTCTTCCCTCAATGCAGGTGTCACCATCAAATTGGTTGGACAGATCTTTCTGCAAGCCAGCATGACCCAGTGTAGGTTATTTGGTTTTATCGTTACAGTTGCAGGGGGGTTTTTGAATGCTTCCCATAATTTTCCTTTCCTGCAGAGATGTCTTTCTTCTCTAGAGCAGTGCTACAAAGTAGTGTTTTGCCAGTTCTCAAAACTATTTTGGTGGTCAGTGTTACACAGTTACATTATGAATTCTGCACAGCATTTAGAGAGATTCTACACCTGTGCTTGCAATAGAACAAGTCTTTAAAAGAATGTGTAACCTTCTGACTAGTTTTATTTGAAATACTTGTGCCCAAGAAAATTCTCATTTTGTTCAAACTTGTGGAGAAAGACAGACAACCTTTAGTTTCCTTCAATAGTTTATTGATTGATGTTACTTCTTCCTCAAAGAAAGTTACATAAACCTAGAAGTAAATAAGTCCACCTGTTCCATGAGAAAGTATTAAGACTTATATTTTCATTGCCAGCACTCATTTCTCCTTGATCTAACAGCCACTTGTTCTAGGCTTTGTGTAGGCAGAAGGTTTTTTTTTTTTTTTCAGGGAGCACCAACTGCTTCTGTGGTTTCTTTTGAGTCTTGGGGAATTGATGATGCAGGTTGAGATGAGGTTTGTTAAATTTATACTTCAGCCTACAATGTGTAGATCTATCAATTCCAGCAGTTGGTGTAAATTTGCTCCATCTTGAGCATCTTAGAGCAGATAGCCCCTAGAAAAAACACTGAAGTGTGGTTACATTTTGAAGCATTCAAGTTATGTAAGCAGTACGTGAGGATCTGCTTTGGCTTGTAAACCTCAGAGCCTGTGTGAGGTGTTGGGGAGAGCAGGGAGAGGCATGGAACGTGGGGAAGAGTGCAATGGGGGGTGGTTTACTGCAGGCTTTTTCAGCTCTGAAAAAAAGAACATGAGCATACCAAGTGCTGTAAGATTACCTGGTTAACTGCATGTTTTACATGCTTGGCTTGTGAATCTTAACTACTTTATGTTCTCAGATGTATTTATGAGAGATCTTCGCTAAACCCATGTAGCGTTCACAGTCATGAGTTCACATTCACAACTCAAATTTTGGTAGGCTTAAAAACTAGGAATAAAACAGACCAAAACACTAAAACACTTTCTTATTCAAAGGAAGGAGGTTTTGTGCAAATTAATAAATACATGGAAATACCTGGTATTTACTGGACATTTAAGCTTATGAAATCCTTCCAGTTTTCATAAATTTTTTTTCTTTAATGAAATGCTGTAAGCAAACTGACTGTCCTAATAATACATTTAGAATTTTTAAAAGGTGAGAGCACTAATTCCAGGGCAGTCTGAGTAGTTAGTTGTAGGTATTTGTTGTTGTATTTGTAACACAAGGTGCATATTATCATTTAGTCTTTGCTTAATCTCGTTAGCATTCCTCATTTCTGTAGCTGTTCAGGTTTCAGTTACAAGTTTTCTTGGTTTTCCTTGTTAACTGGGTTTTAAGTTCTGAGCAATCATCTTTTGTATTTGTATAGAGTTTTGAGCCAGTGCCTCTGAGTGGCTCAAGAAGGAGCAGTGCCATTTATGAATCTTGCTGTATTTGAAATTTGCTTGATTTTTGCACAGGACTGCAAGGTTAAAACTGAAGTGATCTGTTAGGATTTCTACACTGGCTAATTCAATCTGAGCTTTTTCAAGTGCCTTCATTAGGGTTCTCCATCCCTTCACTCAAGTTGTATAGTAATCCATTATTGAACAGGAGTTACTATTTTTCCCTGGTAGGGTAGGTAAGAGAACACAGAGTACCTATAAAACTGATGAAGAGTTTTTGATATTCTACATAAATAATTGTAATAGCAGTATGTAACATAAAATTAGCCCTTTTTCTGTGAAAGACATTAACATTTCTCAAAATTTTCCTTTTAATCTGTTCTGGACAGGTACATACAGCATTAGTGACCCCATTTTTCAAAATTTCAAGCAAGTATTTGGAGGTCTGAGGCTTTGATCTCTAGGGCAGGTAGTCCGAGTGCAGGTGCCTTTAAATTTTCATCACCACAACTGATGTGCAGTGTCAGTGTCCCTGCGTGTGGTGAAAACATTTTGTGATAGACTGGGACAGATTTTTCTCAAGATAGTTTGAGTGAGTCCATTCATAAAACAGAGTGATTGTGTTACAGCCTGTAATGGGTTCTTGACCTTGTACATATGCTCACTGGATCTTATCTCTGATTTCTAGTAGCTGTACAAGTGGAAAAGTAGCTCTTGAGAAGTAAGGTCATGCTTTTCATTCTGAGTCAGGTTTTGTGGAAACACAGAGCAGGAAAATAGCATTGTAGAAAACTCCAGCACAGCCAGGCATACTTACAATCACATGATTATTTTATTTTTCTGAAGGTCAGTTAAAGCCAGTAGAATTTTTAAATGACTGATGTTTCTTTTCTGAAAGTGTAAGTGCTGGCATCTCAGCATAAGTAAATATTGTTAGATGGCTTAACAAAGAACTTCCATATTTTAGGAAACTTCAATATTTTAGGAAAGGTAAAAAGTGCACTTAATACATGAGTACTGCAAGGAGAGCAAAACCATAATAAACACTTATGTGTGGATGGTGTTTGCAGTGGAGTGGCCTCAGTTCTTTAATTAGCTGTGTATAAAATCAGTGTTTGAGGGCTGAAACTGTCTTGCTTGTAGTTTAAATAAGGTATAATACTATGCAAAATGTGAGGAGATAACTTGCTTTATTGGTTTATGGTTATGAAGGAGGTTCATTTGTGGAAAAGCCAATTTTTGTTTAATGCTAATAAGAATAAACATAAATTAAGGAAATAAATTATACATGTGAATGATATAAAATTGGACAAGATTATATAAGAAGTTCATAACATTAATTTCTTAGACTTTGTGTGGTCCGAGCATAGGCTGTGCATATCTTTTTCTTGCCTTTTGTAAGTGAAGAGTCTTTGTTGAAATAAATATTTTACTTCTGCACTAGTTTTGTTTATAAAGTGTTGATGGCATCTGAGTGGACCTCGTTTTTTATATTACACACATGGATTTAATTTTCTGCATGGCTGTGAATTTTTTTCTATTGCTCTCATTTCAGTGTTACTCTTGAGTCTTGCAGGCACTGCTGATCTGTGCATCTGATCATGGTGTTTGCACTGTGTGGTACAAAAATGCCCCAGAGAGAGGTTATTATCAGGATATTGATTATCTGTAAATTTGTAAGAGATTTATTGTGTCTTCCTTCTACCTGAAGTAAGCTGGGGGGGGGGGGGAAGACTCATCCTATGTTGGCTTTTGTTTACCATAAAATTTTATTTTTCTATTCCTGTGCAAGTTCTCAAATTATTCTGCTGCTATTATTATGGAGGAGGAGTTTTCATCAAGCCCCCAAAACCTCTCAAGGCCCTTCAGCCCCCTCATCTCCCTTTCTTCCTTCATCCCCCTCATCATTCATTGTGTTCCTTGTTTTGAAATGACTACAGGAAATGTGTCTGCAATCTGTATAAGCTGATGTGTATTTCACAGATTTCCTCTTTACATAGTGTTGATTTTTGGACAATTGTAAAATACTGAGCTCCTTGTAGGTTAATTGAAAAAAGCCAGAAACAATTCCTGTGGGATTTGCCTTCAGTGTTGAATAGGCAAGGAATGGGCTATTTGTGGTTCAGGGAATCTTTCTGAATTCAGGTCATCAAAGCTGGAAAGTTAATGAACTAATAGATTTTTTTCACTTGGAGAGATGATACCCCTGAGGAGACTTGGTGCCTTCCACAGAAAGTGTGGATGTGCAGAACAGCATTTGACACTTCTTAACTGGGATTGAGGCATGCAGCATTTCTGTTTTTTTTTTTTAAGGTTATTACAATCTTAATATTGTAGAAGTCACCAGTACAAAATATTTGCCAAAAAAAAAAAAACCTAATTAATTTAATCCCTTATTAAATTAAGATTTTTTTATTTCTATTTTGTAATGTTTGTTGGGTAATGGTCTAAAAACTAAATGGACATATGATCACTTACTGAAGCAAAGTTTTAGTCTGTTCTGAGTAGGTTAAGAACAGTATTTCTATTAATTTAGAGTTAGGAGTGATCTGAGCAGTCTGGGGTATATTGGTGCTGCTTCTGCTGACAGTGACCTGTTGTCAGGTATGGCACTCAGGACAACCTGCTGCTCATCACCTGCAGTGCTGAGCTCCCACTGTTGTAAAAGGAAATGAAGAGAGTCAGGGGCCTAAATCCCACTGAAATTTAATATTTCCAGCTATCTTCAGTCTTTGCTAGTAAATCTTGTTAGGTTATATGTAAGCAAACACCTTCCCTTTCTCTTTCAAGTCTTTAGTAAATTGGAAGTAGCTCCAGTGGAAGAGGAAGGAGCCACCTTCCTTGTCCTGCAATGTAAGAGCTGCACATGGCCTCTTATCCCAAGTAAGCAGCTTTGAGGAAATTTGCAAACAAGTGTAATTTGTATAGTTTGCTCACAATCACACAGTCCTCAGGTTTTGTAAAGCTTGTCCTTGGCTCTTACAAGCTTTTATTGCAGTGGAATGCTAGATGGCTTGAATGAAATTTTTAGGATTTGGCCCCATTTATAAATGGGAAAAGCCATGCTTAGTAATTTATAAAATTTTGTGCCACTGTTTGCGCTGTCTTGTCATTTTACTTGCCAAGAGCGTGTTTGACAGCCACAGACACACAGCTGAGCTGTACTTGTCCTTCCCTACACCTTAGAGACCTCCAGGATCCTGCTGATAAGTGAGAGGGATGATTAATTCCCAGAAATCCATATTTTTTTTGTTCCATATTCTGCTGTTCTAATGAGGTTCAAATATTTTCCTTTAGCACCAACTTTGTTTAGCATAGAAACAAAGCTATTGTATTTCTTTCAGGAACATATTTCCTCCTGTTACACAAGCCTTTTTAATTTTTTTTTCCATAGCTTTAGTTTGAGGAAAGTTGTTTTGGGATTACTACTTCTGAAGTGAGTCAGGAGGAGTCTAAACTTCATTAGTATTCAAAATACTGAGAATAATTTTTATTCTTTTGGGTAGGACAGAGGAAGTAGATAGATCTTTAGGTCAAATCCTTATGTTTCTTCCTCTGTTTCACCCAGAATGGGTTTTTATTGAGTTAAGCAATCCTGACACAATACGTTCTCTTTTTTCCTGAGTGTTATTTGCACCATAAGTGACAGTACATCTACTAGAATAAGTCCAAAACTTACTTCAGGTCTGAAAGTGATTCTGTTAATTTCCAAAGCTAAAAGTGAAAGATCAGACTTTCTGAACTGTGACTTAGATCTGGTCTTCAGCTCTGAATTTGCAGGGAGTGAGAGTATAGATAATATATGGCAGTATATAGTATATATGGAGAGTGTATGTACAGCAGTATAGGCAGCTCTTCTTTACCCGTGTTAGTTTGAAGTGCTCTTGGGAAATCAATACTTTCATTGCAGGTGTTTTATAGTCCTCCTCTGTTTTCAGGTGCTGTAGTAATGAGCATTGTAGAAATGTCACTGAATGTTTTTGAAAGGAGCCTTGGTTAATAATATCACTCTTTTGGCTGTTCAAGTACTTCCATTCTGTATCAGTGACAACTGTTCTTTGAGCTAGAACTTCCTAGATTTTGCCTCTTAGCAATTCTTCTAGAATCTTGTACAAAACCAATTAATTGTTTTCTTTTAAATACAACTTCCTAAAAAACAAGTTCCATAATGTAATATCAGGTGGGCAGAAGCTTGCCTCATGGTAGGGCAGATGTACTCATACACAGTGAATGCCTTTTGATATTTGAAAGACATTTAGATTTGTCTGCACATGCTGGGGAAAAAGATGTTATTTAAAAACTTGGATTTTTGTATTTTAATTAAATATTATTCTGTTGTCTTCTTTGGGCAAAGCATGCAACTGGTGGATTAAGCTGTTTAGTGTAAATAGTAGCACCTTAGTTTATGTTGAAAAGAAGTTTATTTTGTTGTGTTTTCTTTGCTTTTCCTCAGTATCCAGCCCTTTTGGAGGACAATATCCATTAATCCTCGCTGAATAATGCATATGCTTATTTCAAGCAATTTGGGTCTTTTAGGAAATAAGTAGCAAGGCAGATGACTGAGTAAGAAACAGAGTTTTATTTATATGATCACAGATGCAGATGTTACCAACTTTATCCCCTGTTGTTACTTAAACTACTGATAGAGATTTTAGAGAGAGCCTTGAAGACTGCTCTGGGTGAATCCATATATATACCAATAAGTGAATGAAAAATGAGGTTGGTGAGCCAGCATTCATTTTTCATTGGCCCACTCAGACAAGCAGTATTCTGCTTTTGTCTGTATTAGCAAGAGTTCTTTTTTATCTGTATTAATAGAGTGACTGAAGGTGCCTTTTATAAGTCGAGCGTCATAAATTGCAAAGTGAATCCATAAGTTGATTTTTGGGGAGTATAACAGTATGTAGTTGCCCACTAGTATGAGATAGTGTTGGGAAAGTGTGCAAAGGTCTGTAAGAAGAAAATTGTCTTTGTTCACAGAATCACCGCTGTGTAACTTCATGTTTCAGTTTATTTGTTTGCTTCTTCAGAATGTCTCTGTTTTTTGTATTTTTTGAAATAAATGAAACAAAAACTGTATGATTATCTGGTAAGTGATGGCTGCTCAGAATTATGTAGTTCATAGTCTTAGTTCAGATGAAGCAGGTGTTTGGGAGGAGTTTGCAATTTTTTCTCAATTTTCTCCCCTTCAGCATTTTATGTTCCATAGATTTGCAAGACTAAAGATGAGGAAGGGCATTTGGGAAAAACAAAGGAACTCTATTAAATGGCAGTTGAAATCTAGATTAAGAGAGGTATATTGGTACTTCAAGATAAGTCTCATCCTTCTGAATTTGTTCCTAAAATATGACAGATAAATGAGTAGCTGATCCTCAGTTTTGTTCAGTTGTCTAAACATGTCAAAATTGTTGATGCAGTATTACATGTTCTAGTAAAGATTTGTTTTAAACTTTTCATATAGGCTGTTAAATTTTGCTGTTGTGTAGTGAAACTCGTCAGGCCTAGCTATAACGCAGGCAAGTGTTACATTTTGAGAGAAGAAACAAATCCTTTTTCCTTAGATTTACTAGAAAAGGAAGTTCCTGGAGCATATTGCATTTTGCTGTAAAGCTCATAACCAACCAGTCAACCTGCCTTCCTCTTCAAGCTCCTACCCCAGACCAGCACGGGTTTTGTGAGACCAGCATGCTCTGAGACGATGCCTTGGAGGTAAACCAAATCTGCCAGTCATGGTGCAGGAGTGACTCCTGCTTTTAAGGAGCCATCACTTTTTAGGCTGCTTAACCCAACTGCTCCATACTGGCAGAACAGCTTTTCAGTGCTGCAGAACCCATTCAAGCCAAGTGGAGAAGGAAAGGGTTTCATCTAAAATACTGCAGTTCTTGGATGTTTCAGTCGAGAAGGAGGATTCCTCTTTGTTGTCACTGCGGGTTCTGCTTGCTTCTGCCAAGTTAAGCCTGGGAAGGAGAGGTGGATTTTGCAATTCCTGGATTTCTGTTACTGATCGAGTATTGTTGTGGAGCCCTGCCTGCAGAGGATCAAGCCTTTCTGAGGGTGACAGTAGAGTTGATTGTTCCCTTGGCCTTTAGAGTATTTCTCTCAGCACTGGTTCCTCAGGTCATCTGCTGAGCCTGGAATGGAACATGGTGCAGGTTGTGGATATTCCTTGCAGGAGGAATGTGGAGAAGTTTAGTGTAGGGTTTGCCCACCCAAACAATGGCAATACTTGAATACCACAGGAAGAGTGAGGAACAAAACACAGGTAGTAAAAATCGTGTCAGTATTTAATTTTGTAAATCACAACTTGGCAGATGTCATAAGCAAGTTACAGGCATTGATTCCCCCTCACCACACACACCCTCTGAGGGAGTATAATACTGTAATAGGCATTTCCTGACACTCCTTAGATGTGTATAATATTGTATTGTCATCTTCAATTGTTGTTAAAGGTCACCTAGGAGCAAAATGTGTCCTACTTATTAGGATAGTTTTGATAGAATATTTCTATGCCTTCCCTGTGACATCTATCCTAAGATGAATAGCCCAGATGCAGGAGAAGAGCAGTGAGACAGGGTGCCCCTTGCTTTCTTCATGCTCCTTCTCTTGGCCTTCAGTCATGCTTTTGGTGTGTCACAGTCAACCTGTTCAGATAACATGGTTGAGGAACCTTGTGAAACTTTGTGGTGGTTTTGGTTGTTCAGAGATAAGTTGTTTTTATTTGTGGGAGAGTGTGTGTAGCCCATGCATCCTGTTCCAGATATACTCATTGTTACATAGTGAGGAAAACTTAAGAACTCAGAAAAGTGTTGACATTGAGTTCTCCGTTTGACATTAATAGGAGTACATTTTATCTGCTCTGCAGTTGAAGAAAAATGTAGTTCCATATCTTAATATGCCATTTTTCAGAGATATTCTTGGAGCAAATGCTAGACAATGTATCTCTGTCATTGTAAATTCTTGCCTTTTAAATTAACAGTATTCAAAGGGTTTATAAAAATTCAAATAGTTATTAGGTTCTAAGGCAGGAAATGTTCTGCACTTGCCCTTTTCTGGATAACCTCAGCCAAACTGCATCCAGAATGAAGGGTACAGGCTCAGGATGCTGAGTTACTGTGTAACAGACTATTTCATTCCATCTTGATGAATGCCTTGTCTTGCAGTGGAAGGGAACAGTGTCCATGACAGTCTCCTTTGCCTCAAGGACTGTGCCCGTGTGGTGGTAGTTTTAGATAACAGGAGTTGGGCCCTTCTCATTTTTTCTGTGGAGAGATAGGAAATGGAGGAGTGAGAATAGGTGGAAATTATTAGGTGCAAATGTTACTCCTGGCACTGCTAACTAACTTTAATTCTTGGTATCCACTCACTTGTCTCACTTCCTTCAAGGCAGAGAGCATAAACACCTGTATTCTGTAATTCCAGTTGGTTCTTGTCCCAGTGCTCTGTGGTATTAGACATGTGAAGAATGTCATGGGAAGGAATGAGGCAGATGGTTGCTTTTTTTGAGGACTTTGAGAAGCCTTGTTCTGCAGTAATCACTTCCAGACTGACATGTTTCACCTGCTAATGTGTAGAATTTTGGTAAACACTCTCCAGCTATGCTGTAGAAAAACTGAGTAGTAGTGTTTGTGACATTTTTGAGAGTAAAAATGTCCTGCAAATGTGTTGACAGTCTGTTAAAACTTCTGAGATTTAACAGTTTTGGTCTGAGATCTTTGTGTGGAGTTCCTAGAACTTGTCTAGAAATTTCTTCTGCATGAAAGATAAGAAGCTGTGTCTGGTCACTGATCTTGGGAGTACTGGTTTGTCTATCTCCTGTTGCTGCTGGTGGACTTCTGGGGATCCTCCTGCTGACACTCTGTAGGACATCTGCTTACCTCTTCCTCGCTTCTTTCTTAACCCCATCTTGTTAAGGAGACTAAATGACTACTTAGAGCTGGTATAAACTATCAAGATTTAAGAAGGCTCCTAGCAGTTTACTTCTGTAATTTTTCCTTGCAATTCACAGCATTTCAAGCATGGTTATATAAGAAGAGTGAGCTGTGTTAAGTTAGGGTAGCTGTGTAGTGTAAAGGGCAAAATGATGACAAGGAAAAAATGACAAATATGGAATGAAGTTGCATTCAGAGGAAACTGTTGTAGAAGTTAAATAGAATGGAAATTATACCCAAAAAGATTTATTTCTCTGCAAAGTAATATGAATTTCCAACAATAGGTATGTTGGAAGTTCCTGAATCTGGGAGTTCTAGTGTTGTTTTTTCACTGTCATTGGTAGAAGCTAGGGAGCAAACACCGGGTTCTACTGGTGACCACAAGTATTTTGTTGTTCACCTTTGTTACTGTACAGTGTATTTCCATTGGAAGAGTGGTACAGGCAGTTTGAAAAGGTCATGTGTCCCCAGGGAGCCCTGGTTTTCCAGCTTCCTCAGCCTACAGCTGTAATGTGTATCACCAGATCACCCAGTGGTTAGGGTTGGAAGGCACTGTGGGAAGTCATCTTGTCCTGCCCCACTGCTCAGGGTCATCTAGATCTGGTCGCTCAGGACTGTATCCAGATGGCTTCTGAATGTCTCTAAGGATGGAGAACACCACAGCCTCTCTGGGCAACCTGTGCCAGCACTTGGTCACCCACACAAGAAAAAAAATTTCATGATGATCACAAGGAATCTCCTGTGTTTGTGCCTGCTGTATCTGCTGTTGTCACTTGCACCACTGCAGAGGCTCGTTCCCTCTTCAGTACACCCTCCCTTTGGATTTTACATGTACTGATTTGATCTCTGCAGGGTTTCTCTAGGCTGGCTCTAGAGGCTGATTCTGTCCTTGCTATGAGAGATGCTCCAGAGGGTTGTTAGTGGCCCTTCACTGGACTGTCTCCAGTGTGTTTGTGTCTCTTATACTGGGGAACCCAGAACTGGGCACTGTGCTCTACGTGTGGTTTTCCAGCGCTGAGTAGAGCCCTTGGCCCACTGACAACTCTTCCACATGCAGCCTAGGATACCATTCATCTTCCTTGCCTCAAGGGCCCATTGGTTTGTCATCAACTTGATGTCCACCAAGACCCTTGGGGTTTTTTTTTCCCAGTGTGCTTGCCAGTGGTGCTCCCCAGCAGGCATTATTCCATGGGGTTGTTCCTGCCCCTAGAGAAGGATGTTGCACTTCTCTTTCGACTACATGTCTAGAAAGGGGCTGATAACAATTTGTATGAAGTTACATGTTGATGAGAAAATAATGAGAATTGAGCTGTTTGCTTGTTCTGATTGAATGCTGTGGTAGGTTACTTGGAAGAGGTTGTGCCTGTAAGCTTTGAGGAGTGAGAAGACAAGGAAGTCTTTGCAGAACTGTTGCCAGTTTTACCTGCTTTACAGGTGATAACAGCAATAGATTGCTGACAGTGATTGTTTATTTGACTTGATGATTTTAATAGGGTAGACAGATATTGTTAAAGGAAGGGGCTTGAGTGTATCTGATCCCGCACTGTGGAATAAAGGACCTTTTGAGTCCTTTGTAGTCTCTTTTTTGTGAAATTATGGTACTTTCTTGTACACTGACATTTTAGTCTAATTTCCTCAAGATGTACTTGTGCTACACTCTGAGTTCAGATGTTTGTGCTCGAGTTGCATCTTTGAATCATTAGCATTTGGGCAGGAGTGTGTGGAAGTTTTCCAACCAGCGGCTTCTTATAAACAGCTCTCTCTCCTGCCAATGACAGACTTGGTCGCTTTCCCATTCCCCAAGAAAGGTAATGTTCAGATAAGTGTGAGTACATTAACATGTTTCCTCTGCTTGGACACTGGCTTCTTGCTATCTTGGTGAATCTGGGTGTAGACACTACTGAAATTACTGGGATTTTGCTTCTGAAAGCCTTTCCAAACCTCTGTGTTTTTTTTCAAAGACCAGCAGAAGCAGCAATCTGCGTTCTGCTTAAATCTGCAAGAATACAAAGACACAAGCAAGGCAATTGTATTCTAACTGTGGATTTCAGTTCTAAAATATAACCATTACAAGAAATCTGGGAAAAACATCTTGGCTCTGATCCTGTATTTGTGGAAGAGGATCACTTACAGACTTCGTTGCTAGGGATCTAGAGAGTTGCATAAATCTTCATTGGTGGGTCAGACTGGGGGATTAGGATTGCAGTTGTGTTGTCAGAGATGCTTTTGTAGAGAATTCTGAAAAATGCCAGTGTTCTAGTAGCATCAACAACTTACTGGTTTTTTGTTTGGATTTTAAATCTGCCTACAAGCCTGACTTAAGGAATGGGATGAAAAGACACAAACCTGTGAGTTAAACCAAGAATATATTGTAATTCTTACATACCTTTGAGAATACAGGAAGATCTCTTCTGCTCAAGTGCTACTCAACTTTTCAGCAGCAGGGAGGAAATAATACCTTTTTGCTCAAACTTCAGCGACTTACTGCCAAATACAATGGAATTATTTAAAGTACTAGGAGTCTTTGCTTTGTTAGAAAACACTGCTGCAAACATGTTAGCTATGCTAGATCTTTTTGGAAGACAGTGCTCTTCTAATGTGATATAGATAGATGGATAGAACTTGATATAGATAGAACTTAAGCAAACCTGTACCCATAAAACCTCACTGATGTTCATCTCAGTCAGAAACAGACTAAGAAGCTGCATTGAAAATCAGAGATTTTAATGCTTAATCCTAAAAGGTAATAAGATAATTTTATAGTACTTTTTCCAAATATTTACCTCATGGAGATGTGTACTTATTAAAATTACCTTCTATCAACCTTTCTTGTGCTGTCAGAGTAGCTCATGGTGTGTCAGTTGTTAAGTGGCAAAAAGCTCTGTGTTTTTATTTGTATTCAGGGGCTTTGGAGCAAATAATATTGCAATCATTCATTCTTTTCTATAGCATTTGGATTATAAGTACAAGAATTAAGAGTTTTCTTTTATCTTTTTGCTGGAGGGATGAGAATTACCAGATGTGCTGCTTTATCTCTGTGTGTAACATACAGAGATGTTCTGTGACCAGCCCAGAAACGGGAGCACTGTAATACCTCTGCAGACTGGTGCCCAGTGACTTGCCTGGTTTATACCGATCATACCTTTGCTCAGAATACAGAGTGCAGTTAAATTGCAGTTGAGATAAAAAGCTTGTGTTGGCTGAGAGTTTTTTAATTAGCAGGGGGAGCCTCTGCTTTGTTTGAAAACAAAACCTTGGGTTTGTGAAAGGAAAGCTGAAAAGCTTTTACTTGGATTGCTGTCTGCAAATCTGAATGGTTGCCTTCATTATCAGTACTTGTGAAATTGCTGGTTCAGGAAGGCTGTAGAAAATAACTTCCCTGAAGGAGCACCATGTAGCAAATGCAAATTAAAAACAAAATTACTGACCTTTCAGTGCTGTGCATAGCAGAATAAGGAAGTGTGGAGGGACCTGTGACATTCCATCCACCATTCCTCTGTTACTTTGGGGCTTTACATTTAGGAGATAGGGAGCAAAAATTCTTTCAACGTGTTTGTGATTTTAATGTGTTTTCACTTTTAGATACATAATGGCACATCTTAAGTTTGGGGTACATAGAGTTTAGTAGTCAAGTGGATCTGGTATCAGAGAAGAGGAAAAAGTAACAATAGGATTATTTTTATTATAAAAATCCTTGTATTTAACCAAAACTCCAAAAGATGCACAGGATAGAAAATTACATGTCTTGTTTTCATTTTATTCAGTAGCCCATTCCTTTCCAAGGCAGTGAGTGGCTTCTCTTTGTTGTGAGCTGTAATTGTTATTTATCATGCCTAGAAAACTTGATATGATATTTTGAAAATACCTGTAAAAATATACTAGGAGTAAAAAGATTCTGCTGAATAATTGCATTTGATTACAAATGTAGTCAAATCTAGTCTTTGTATCTTTCCTCTATTCACTTAATGGGTTCTGTTGGAAGGAGAAGGAGAGGTGGATTATGGCTGGTCATGATTTTCCTCTATAATGTCATGCCATTATTCTTTCCTCTTTTAATATGTTCAGTTCCTGTTTTCAAGACTGCTTTGACAGTATTGATAGACTCTGGGATATTTTCACTTCCCGTAGTAATTCTGGGAATAGCAGCTTTTTCCCGTTCTCTCTTCAGCCCTTTTCTTTAGCTATAAAATGCTAAATCTGTTCCTGACTTTGTATAAACTAAACCAAACTTAATTTTAAACATTGCTTTTAAAATTGGTTCAGTTTAAAAATGTTTGTTTTGTTTTTTTTTTTCATTTGGGTGATAAAACTTGGCTGAATCACAGACTAAGCAATACTGGCATCTGATATTTTTTGCTGTGCTTACTTGCAATCCCAGATACTGCTTTATCTATAAAACATATATTGAAGCACCTTTACACTGGTAAAGCACAAGTGTGAAATGAATCACACTAGGTACTAGATAGAAGTTTGCTGTTGTATTGAGACTATTTCTTATAAGAGTTTTTCTCCTTCTCTGAATCTTCATTTTTTTCTTTCTTTCTATGTATTTACTGAAGTTTACAGCATCTGAATAACAGATCAAGCAGATCCTTAGTGCTTGGTACATGTAATTTAGAAAGGTATTTATTCGTATTTGTGCAAAGGGAATATGTTCAATGCAAGTGTTACTGTTGGGCATTTGTGGGGGTTTTCAATAGTACCTATAATTATTTAACTTGTAGCTACAGTGTTGTAGGTATGTGATTCTTCAGCCGTTAATACCTCAGCTGGCTCAAGCAGATGACCAAGTTTGCTAAATCTGCGTCAGACATTATTATCTTTTGTTGTACAGGTTGATTTGGGGTCTGGTGAAGCAGATTAGTACTGCAGCATTTTATGAGGTGCCAAATAATGTGTTAATATGGAATGAGAGTTAACCATCTATCACTGTTAACCTGTGTAGGAACAGTGAGGAAGAGACTTTTGTCCACAGTTACCTGCCTTTCCACCTCCAAAGGCTCTGGGGTTGGATTCTGGGCATTTGCAGTTCTGAAACAAAGAAAGCATTAAACTTTTGCAAATTACAATTTTCATAAACATTCTTGAAATCTGTACTAGTCTTATAAATACTGGTTTTCTTTTAATAAATTTTGAGAAATCTTGTGATAATGGAATCAACAAGATGGGGCAGAGCAATTACCTCATATTATCTATTTTTTTTTAATTCAAAATAGTAACATAATGTTTTATTTTTACAGATGACTATGGATGAGAAATATGTGAACAGCATTTGGGATCTTCTGAAAAATGCAATCCAAGAGATTCAGCGTAAGAACAATAGTGGTCTCAGTTTTGAGGAGCTGTATAGAAATGCTTATACAATGGTCTTGCATAAACATGGTGAAAAACTCTACACTGGACTAAGAGAAGTTGTCACTGAGCATCTAATAAACAAGGTTTGTCCATTTGTGAATTAAAACAGAAGTGTCTTGTATGAAAGAATTCTGAACAGTTATTTAAATGACAGAAAATCTAACCTTATTATGTTACCTTGTATTGCAGTTGTGTAGCTTCTCTCAAAAATGGTAGCTAACAACAGAGCTAACATCAAGCTCAAATGATTTCATGTTCCAGGTACTGTTTGTTGTAAATTACTGATGGAAGGCAGACCATAGGACGCACTTGAAAAAGTGTAACAGAAAACACGTTTTTTTTGAAGAGTAACTGTTAAGAGCTGTTAATTTTTTTTAAAGGTCTGTGTCATTTTTGGTGGCATTTTGTGACTTTCTTAGGCCAAATTTTGTCTTGTTTGCCAGTCAGTTTTTTTTATCTGTGGAATAAATAAATACCAGTGTAAGAACTTGTTTTCTATAGGCTAATGAGCTAATTTCCAGGTTAATGAGACAGTTGTGCTGGGATTATGCTCTTTAAAGAGGCGGTAGGCACTGTTCTAAAACAGCAACTCAGCACTAGCAAAAGTCCTGAGTAGCTCACATTCTGCCATGTCAGCCTTTGCAAAACCATGTAGGTCAGTCAAAATGACATGCAAAAACTTTCTGAAGATCTGTCATCTTCAGGTCTCGTGTTAAACCTTGGAACCACTTCTTTAGCCTTTGAGAGAAGTTTAGAATTGATTAATAAATATATAAGTGGAAAAAGTTAGAAGTCACTTTTTAGGACTCAGGATAATTTTTCATGACAATAGGATTGTAAGTCTATGGGAGGTGCCTGCCTTACTCCTCATGATAACATCCATAGCAGAGAGGTACATGTCCACTTTCATCCCACATTCTGGCCATGGGTTCAGTTGGAGTATCAAGATTTTTGTCCTGTTTTTACAAGATCTGAAAAGGAAAGTCAGAGGCTATCATGTCTCTTGGATGATTACTTCTGGCTGAATTACAGAGAATGGATGGGAGCTTTATGGCTAAATAATGCAGGATGCTTGGAGACTTTTTTTGTGTGTTCCAACTGGAGTTACCACTGAGGCAGAGAAATGTGTAATTTCTTTTGTAAAATCCTAGTTTTCCAAGGTGTGGTCCAGATAAGTATAGCCTAAAACTGCTATGAATGTGGGGCTTTTTTACTGTGTGCACCAGAGGAGACATCGCTTATGAAGTGGTTAAATAATTTGCAGTTCTTTTCTATAATTGTAGCACATCTGTGACTCTCCACAACTTCTTGTTTCATTATCTGTGCATTCATAATCTGTACTATTCATATAAAATGTGGCAAATGGCTGAGGCTTTTTTTGCCTTGTTCTTGTATGTGTCTGTGCACTTAATAATCGTGACACTAAACTTTTTTTATTCCTAGGCTTTAGTTTATCCTGGTTTAATTTGATGGGCGTCTTTTTATCTTTGTTCCTAGGTATTCTGCCACTTATCTTGGTTCCTAGCTATTTTGCATATTAAAAATCATGCATTTGCAGAATTAATTATTCTGAAGTGTTGATTTTGTCAGGCTGACAAAGGAGCAGAAGATTCTGAGTTTGTACCTTCAGTGCAGAGGCTGAGGTCTGCACAGATAGCAGTACAGAGAAGTGCCTTTCTGATACTTAATATTCCTGTATCTGGTATATTCCTGTATAAACAAGTTTTGTTTAAGCTCACGTTTTGTTATAGAAATTTTAGCAAAATCTTTTATATTTGCTGTCTCTTTCCAAGAGGTTCAGTGGTGGATGCTAGAATTTAGAAGAGGGGGATTTTGCCAACTGAAATACTGTTCATTAAATTCTTCAACTTCAATAAAAATGTAAATGTTCTCAGATGAATAGACTTTACTGAAGAACTTTACTCAGTTCAGGGAGCACTGCTGAGGAGCCTACCCCAAATTTGAAATTACAATAATTGCTGAACCGTAACTGTCATTTGCTGCCCACATCTCCAGGTTATCTTTTTAGAAAAAGCTGCATTCTTGTGGTATTTCAGTCATGCTGGTTAATTAAGAATAGATTAAGAGACTAAGTAGAGGCAGTTGTATATGTTATTGTTTTGTATATGTTCAGTTGTTTTTACAAGTAGTTTTAAAGCTTGGAAAGCACAAGCCTTCATTTTTGGTGAGGCATGGATAAGAGCTGTATTTATGATTTATGCTCATTTAATTGCCTGGTGAAAGTTGTGCTTATTCAGCATTTTAATTAGCAATCAAACACTAATGAGAAAAGTATTTAACTTCTCAACAAGAAAACAGTGCAGTGCACTGTCTTGACAGCTTAATTGTAATTAAAATAATAGATGCAAATGCGATCAATACAAGGTGCATGCAAGCAAGTTATTATGAAAAATGCTTGGTTTTAGACTTGCAGACCCCAATGATTTGCAGTTCTAAATCACCCTCTTCTGGCTGATTTGCAGTTCTAAATCACCCCGTTCTGGCTGTGGGATAAAGGCTGTAGTAAGCCAGGTACTCTGCATCACTGAGACGAGTCAGCTCTCTTGAGCTACCTTGTTTTTACTACAGTGTGAGAGCATGCTAAAACTTGTCTTTACCTGTGTATTGACATCATTATTTAAGTATGGTACATGTAGAGCTATTTAAAAGTACTGCTGAATTTTGAAAGTACTGAAACCTTTCATCTTAATTCAAGTATTTAATTCCTATGCATCTGATACCTCACTAATTTCTCCCTTTCTTGTCTGTTGACAATCTTGTAGCTTGATGTGGATATTCTTCACACTTCTCAAGCCTAGTCTGGTATTACTTCACACAAATGTTAAAACACACAAAGCTTACTTAATGCTCTCTAAACCATTTGATGATAAGCAACGTCATTTGCTTTACAGTAAAAAAAAAAAAGTTAAAGTTAAAAAGTTTAGAGGATAATATTTCAATGTTTGTTTTGTGCATAAGTGAGTGGGGCCCAATAAGGTGCATCCCAGAGTCCTGGGAGGAATTGGCTGATGTAGTGACAAGTCACTCTCCATGATACTTGAGAAGTCATGGCAGTCAGGGGAAGTTCCAGGTGACTGGGAAAGGGGAAATAATTGTACTCATCTTTAAGAAGTGTAGAAAGGAGGATCCTGGGAATTACAACCTGTCATCCTCACCTCTGTGTCTGGGAGGATCATGGAACAGATTATCCTAGGAGCTATAGATGACAGGGAGGTGATTTGGGACAGCCAGCAAAGTTTCACCAAGGGTGGGTCTTGCCTGGCCAACGCCGTGGCCTTCTATGAAGGAGTGACTGCATCAGTGAACAAGGGAAGAGCTACAGATGTCATTTCTCTGGACATCTGTAAAAGTTTTGACATGGTCCCCCGTGACCTTCTTGTGTCTAAATTGGAAAGAGATGGATTCAATCAGTGGAGTTAAATGGATAAGAAATTGGTTGGGTGGTCACACCAATTGGTTGTAGTCAATGGCTCAGAGTCTCAGTGGCCATCAGTGACAAGTGGTGCCCCTCAGGGCTCTGTCCAGTACCTGGAATTTCAGAGTAACAGTACAGGCAGTGAGAGCACCTTTGGTCAGGAGGCACAGAGCTGCTCAGTGCAGGAGTGGGATGCTGGTGCAGGTATAGGCTGAAAGAAGTGTGTCTACTCTGGGACTTAGAAAATTATGTCTGGGGTCCTTTGCAAGCTTTAGAATTTGCTATCTTAGTGTTGCAGAGAAAAGGGAGAGATGACAGTCATCTCCATCAAGGAGTTTGAAATTATTTCCATAACATCAATGAAACAGGGAGGAATGACATGAGAAGTTGTGTAGGAGGCAAATTACCTACTGAGCATTAGAATGAGCCTGACTGGCAATGTATGAAGTGTTATCTGCCTTTTTATTTTCTTAATGATGTTTTCAGATGATCTTGAGCAAGTCTGCTATTATGTGGAGGGTGAAAGGATGTGAGGGAGTTGCTCGAAAGTACATAACTGTTCAGGATCCCCAGTATTCTTCAGTGGTTTCTTTTCCTTTTAGCAGTAGGATAGCAGTTGCAGGGATGAACAGACATTACTAGTAGTCAATGCATTAACCTACTTGGGACTCCTAAGATTTTAGAATACTATCTTTTAGACTACTTGGATTTTTTTAAAAGCAACTCTGTAATAAAAGTTCTGAGAGCTTGAGGCCTTGGTTCAGAAAGTGCTGTTCTGTACTGCTGCTCCCCTCAGGATGTTCTGGCTGTCCTTACAGTAGTGGAAATTACATAACTGAACTATTTGTGCTGCTGCATCAGGCCAGGCACTGTAAGATAGAAATAGTAGGCTAGAAGTCTTCTTTATGTACACTTAATCAAGAGTTATTTAAAAGTATTGAAATCTTATGCCAACAAACTACGCTTATTGGGGGAAGGTTTCTGTATTTCCTGAAGACCTGTATCCAGTAGAAAATACAGTTGGTCCTGAAGTTATATACTTCATCCTTGTAACTATAAGAAGACCTTATATATATTAGAAAGTTGCTAATTTATTTTCAAGTACATCTGTATATCGACAGTCCTATTTAAGCTGGCTTTCCCTGCAATTTACTTCATAATTGCAAATACTGTTACAGAAATCACTACAAGCTCAGCTAGTTTAAAGTAACATTCTGCTGATAAAAATCTTTGAGATTTAAAATTTGCTAAGGCTTTGGCAGAGTATCAGCTGTGTCTCCTCTTTTTTCAGAGAGTATGAGTATGCACTTTTTTTACTTCAGATCGTTTATTCTACCAAAGTGGAGTGACTCTGCACCTTTGCATGGCTAAGATGTTTTGTGTGTTACTGCAGTTTCCCTGTAGTATTGCTGAATTAATGGCCCATACAAGAAATGTGTTGAACACTTGTTAACTATAAAGTTTCTGTAAGTGATAATTTGCTTGGCAGTAGTTTGTAGCTTTTGTAGCAGCTGAAAGAATGGCTTTCCAAGCCTCTCCTGCAGTTTCAAATAAACCTAGAAAATGTAATTGAGGAGCTTCACAGGGTTGCTCTGTACAGCACCCATTTCTGAATTTCCACTTCCAGAAATCCATGTGGCACAGCATATGGAGCAGAGGTGCCACTATTGCAGAATGTGGCAGTGTCTGCTTGGAAGGAAGCTGTCACCTGGTGGCAAGGTTCCACCCCCTTCTGCGTGACTTAGCACTGGCTGGCCCAGCAGGATTAGTGTGATGGATGTGGGATGTGAGCAGTTCTAAAGGCACACTGCCTCTGTGTTGTCAAAGTAAAGGGTATCATAAAATTGATCAGTAATACCCTTGGTGATTTGTGCTTAGAATCTAATCATGTTTTGGTAAATTTTATCAATGTGGATGAACTACCAAATAATGTTTATAAAGCTTTTCCATACTGAACAAAGAAGTGAAAGCAACCACAGTCATGTTTGTTTCTTTTGTTCTGGGAGATTGTGCATATTCTTCACAAGTATGTCTGCTGAAGTTTTTAGTGTGTATTTATGCTTTGGCTAAAAACTACCTGGACTGGGTGACAACAGAATATTTGGGAGACCAAAGGGTAAATGCTGATCATGATCAGAAAGAATGATGCAGTTAATCAGTGCTTATAACTGCATATTATGTTTTCCAAAAGCAAGGAGGGGAGGCCTTACATGTTTGAAGATGTAAGAAAGCTTTGAACAACTTATGCATACCTATATTGCCTAGATGCAGTAACAAGGTGAATATTATTGGGTTAGGTTTCCCCTCTTCCTCATTCCCCTCTTCCTTCCTCTTTCTTCTCTTTTTCCTCCTTCCTCCCTCTCCTCTTCCTTCTCCTGCACCTTCATTCCTCTCCTTTCCTTCTTCATCCCTTTCCTCCTTGAGACCATGGTGTTGGATGATGTTCCACACTGTGTCTCTGGTTTGCTTGTCTGAGTTTGAGTGTGCACAGTAGTGTGGCAGACGGGATTGTTACCCTGATTTGGTCTAATAGCTTCACAAATTGGAATGACAGAATGAAGCCTGTCAGATGATTGCATGAGATGTTGGTGCAGCTTGTGGCTGCCTGGCATGTGTGTTTTGTTTTCCTGTTTGAATCTGTACTGAAATTCACACTATTCACCAAGTATCAGTCCAAATCCGTGAATGTGATCATGCTGTTTGGTTACAACAGAGGGCAGAATATATTTCGCAGGTTATGTAAAAAGTCAATTCCCACATTTTATTAACTTGGGAACAGTTTTTTTTACATTCCCGCAGGTTTCTCTTTGACGTTAGTTTCAAGTTTGAGCACTGCAGTATACGCCTGCTGGAAAAAAAGTCAAAGTAGGAAACTGGATGGGCTTTTTTTATTAGTAGTCAAAGTAGTGGCAAAGAGGCTTAAAATCTGAAGTTGATGAGACAGATTAGCTTGCAAATTGCAAATACATTCATAAAAAACAAAGATGGCTTTCCTTTTTCTGTGAAGTCTTGTTGGTATTAATGCAGGAGTGTGAGCTCTACCCAGCAATTGGTTCCTTTCAGAACTGTTGTTTGCTGTACCTTTATGCCATCTCAGCTTGTCTCTCTAAATGTCATCATGGCCAATTTTCACCTGTACTTGTTCCTGTTTGTAACATTTACTGTACAACCCAATGTTCTGAAATTACTTGTGATAGTAAAATTACCAGTAATTGAAACGCTGTAACACAGGAAATGAAAGCCTTGAGGAGTCGTCAAAGACTATTTTTAATATTTGAGACTTCAGGAATTCCTTTGAAATTTAAAACCCGTGTTTATTTTGTTTCTCTTGTTTCTAGCATAATTTTTCTTACTTATTTTTCCACAGAAGGGAAATATGAGGTAGGGATAGTCAGCACCAAGGAAGACCAAGAGCCTGTTTGCACAATTCAGGTCCATAGAGGAGCCAGAATTCTTGTGCTGAAGCTATGTTTAAGATTTAAATGCTGCAGGAGAAACTTGAGTTTATGTCAATATATCCTTTGTTTTTTCTGCTTCAGGTGCGAGAAGATGTACTAAACTCCTTGAATAACAACTTTCTACAAACACTAAACCAAGCATGGAATGATCATCAAACAGCAATGGTGATGATTAGAGACATTCTGATGTACATGGTGGGTATTCTGCTATTTCACACATTTCACAGTATAATAAATTGTCCTCTTATCATGCTTACCAGTCTTCTTCCAAAGACTACTTTCTGCTCCTTGTTTTCAATTTTCTGTGTGCATGCAAGACTGCTACAGGTGTTTGATAAATTGTAATTGGATTCATGTTTTAGGTTATCTCATTATCACTTGAAAAATTGATGTAAAATATAGTTGAACTTTACAGTTCTTAAAAAATAAGCTAGTCAGACCCATTTGGGCAGATTTTAGATGTTAGTTCAGGTAGTGGTGTTTTCTTACTGTGGAAAGCACTGTAATGTAAAGCCTTCTGAAACACTTCCAGTGTGGTTGTTCTTTAAGCTTTAGGATTCAAAGAGGATAACTTTGTTTAGGTACAGTGTGTGCCCTTGAATGTTAAATTGTAGTTGAATCCTTTGCTGTTCAGGAAGAACTTGTGCAGAAGTTTAACCAGTGTACATAAAATGTGATTTTTGGTTGCATGCTTGCCATTTCTCACCTTTAGCAAACAGGAAAGCCTTTTTTTTAAGAGAGAGGGCCTAACATTTTTGTGTCTGGATTGTGGTATGCTTTAGGTAGTTGGTCAGTATTAAAATTCCCATGGTACTGGTGATGTTTTAGGATGCAAGAGATGCTTAACTTCTAGTCAAACGTTTTGACTTCAAAAGGAAGTGTTGAGATGCTGTGTTTTTTTGTAATTTTTTTTCCCTCCAAAGTACTTGACAGTGAAGGACAGACAATAATGGACTTACTTGGTCCAAAAAGCAGATGAACTGGAATTGTACTCTTACTTGGTAAACAACAGGAATTAAGATCTTGTCTTGTGAACATCTCATGCTGTGACATTGACCATTATTAGCTGTGAAGTGCTCTTTGGTCAATAAGCTACTACAGGTTAAAGAATTTGAAGTAATTACACAATCACAAACAATTATTTTTAATGGATTTACTGACCTTCATGTTGGAGGAGTTGTTTTATTTCAGCAGGGAAAAGACCACATATCAAAAAATAGAGTGCTGGATAATATGCCATCAGTGACACTGAATGCTTTGTGTGCCAAAAGGAAGATGCACAGATTGTTTTGAAGATGTACTGTCCTTGCTGTGAGAGATCCTGGACTCCCTAATCTGTTTGTGAAGAGGACAAATACAAATCAATTGCTGTTAGCTGCATCTAGGCATATTCAAGAATATTTAATAATTAGATTAATCTACCAAAGGCTGTGGTGAATTTTCAGAGAAGTTAGAAGACGGAATCCAGAGCTCTCTAGGGGAGTAGCTGTTGTGTTTTAGCCCGATATTATATATTATTGCAGCACAGGAGGTGCTGGATGTTCCAAAGTAATGGATAATGCAATACAGTCTGCTACTCTTAAAATCAATAAATTTCTGATCTTTCAAACAGTGGCAGAGTAAACTGGCTTATAAGCTTTCCTTGTTTTAGTGGCTTGACGAGTATATTAAAGGCCAGAACCTTTTCTCTTTGAGGAATGGTTGCCTGCTTCAGTTACCACTCCTGGGGGAACAGGAGAGCTGTTTCCTGAGTATTTTTTGCAGTCAGAAGAGCAATGCCTTGACTTTGTTTTGAAGCCTAAGAGTGCTGTTCAGACATCCAGCCAGCCTTCTCTTTTCCACCAAGGTTCCAGGAGGAGGAAATCCGCAGCATTCCTTCAAGTGTAAATTGAATCTCATCGCTGTCTTTTAGATTGAGAACAGAATAATAAATCAGTTTTGAATCCTCTGGACTAGGTAGCCTTCTGTGTGCTGTTTGACAGTTCCTAATTATTTCAAGTGGGTGTTCAGTTGAGCCCTGTGACTATGTGACTCCCACAGATTTTTTTTTCCCATTAAAAAATATACCACAGAAAGAAAAAAAAAAACTATTCCACAAGAAAATATATTTCTAGTATAGTAGTAAAAATAGAACAAAATTTTCTTTCAAAACGTTTATGTAAACTTAAAGGCACTGATGTTTGTTTTTTAAACCTCTGTAATGTAATATGGGGTTTATAGTTTTAATTTTTATTACGTAGAACTGTCTGGTGTGAAGGTCTAATACAATGGGCAGTCTCCCTTCTTTGACTTGGATGGACATACGACAAATTGTCAATAATACATTTTTTGATTACAAATTAAAGAATAATTAATGATTTACAACAAGGCTACTTTGAAAGATTTGGAGTTTCACCTTTGTCACTGGGATGTCCTCTTGAGTCAGACATAATTTTCTTCATTCACAAAAGACTAAGAGTAAAAAACTTCCCAGTCTTGAAAATGTGCTCATTCAAAAAGTTTGGGAAAGCTGCCAGTACCACAGAATTATAAAGCACCTGTGAAAGATCAGACCTGACTGCTTTTCAAAGAAATAATTTTCAAGAATTTTATAAAATGATGATTTGTCCTTATTTTCCGATGTTGAGTCTGACATGTAGGTTTATAATGATATGCTTATGTCAGAAATAATTTACACACTTCTGTTCTAGCAAATATAATATAACTGACATTATATTATTTTATCTAACTAAAGCACCAAACACTGTATAACCTGAGTCACCAGGCATTGTAAATTAATATGCTTGTGTTCTAGCAGGAGAAGTATCTGCAATTATCTTATGTTTGTAAGTAAAGCATGACCCAATCCTTCTCTTGTTTTGTAGGCCATCTCGATTACACATCAGTTTCAGGAAATGTACCTATTGCCCAACAGACCACACTGTGACATCAGTGAAAGTAAAATATTTAATTCCCTCCTGAATTCTGGTCTTACTCTCTTGAATTCCTGCTTCAGCCTAGTGATTTTACATCTCAAACGAAATTGTATCTGTTTTAATGCCATATTTGTTTTCCAACTTTGTTTCACCCATTGGCTGCCATATGATTTAAGTCAAAGCAAACACCTTTCCAACCCACCTTAATTTCTTTCCTCTGTTTAATTTTTCCATTTTTTAAAATAAAAATCAATACAAATTGATTTGAAGGCATGTGTTTTATACAGTGGTTTATGCATTATGATGCTTAATGACTAGAACACTTGCTGTTTGAGGTTATGGCAGGATTTCATTGTTCATTCAGAACATCCTCCACAAGACACTCTCAGGTTAGCCTTATAGTTATGTTTTTAAAAATGTGTACTACCTTGTCTCTTGTGATTGCTCTCTGGTAAAAGTGTGATGCTTTCATTTCTGTTGCAGGTGTAGTATGTGGTTTTTGCAATCTTTTAACACTTACTGTGCAAGGTTTGTCTTGATTATTTTGAGACATTACAGATTCCCTGACTGAATTTCAAGTTTATGTAGTTCCACTGGATTTAGTTTGATATAGCATGAGCTCTCTTCCTTTTTACACATTGAGACTGCAGTAATTGGTGCCAGAGTAGATGTAATACACTGTAAATTCTTGCACTGTGTGTGACAAGCAGTGAGGCACTGAAAAGCAGCATCTTTGAGTCAGGTCAGCTACTAAGATTGAAGTAGTGAAGTCCATTTGGGCATATCTGAAATTCAGCTTCACAGTGGCAGTGCAGGTAAACATACCTACAGTGGGCTTTATTTAGCTGCTCTGTGGAATGGGAGCAATGGAGGTGGAGTTGTTTGGGCTTTCCTTCAAGCAGTGTGAATGTGTGTATTCTTAGAATGTCAAATGGAAACTGGGTTAAACTGGATTCTGTGGTGTCTCTATTACTTGTGCTTGCTAAATTTAAAGCAATTTCAGGTATGCAAGTGCATCAGTCACACCCCTGGCTGCATTACAGGCCTTATGGGTAGTGCCAGTTACACACTGTCAGAAGTGAACAATTGCTATTGCAAATACAGCTGTAGATTTCTCAGAGGGCAAAGCATTCCCTTCTCATCTGTGCTGTGCACAAAGCTGGTGTCTTTTTTTTAGGCCAGCACTGACAGGTTGGATATGTGAGTTTTGACAAATGTCTCTCATTGTCCATGGCTTACACACAAGGTAATAGAGAGGAATGTTGTTTTTATTTCCAGAACTAGGATCAAAGACACTTGCTGTATACACAAGGGTGTATGAAGGCTCATGCATCATCCAGGCAATGCATCCGTGCAGAGATGGGTAAAATGTGGCTACTGGTACCTTACAGGAGGTGATTTCAGAATTATTTTGGAGTGTAAGCAGGATTGTAATTCATCAGTAATTGCTGTCTGAAACTCCATCCTTGTCTCCAGAAAGTCACTCCTACCTTTAAGCACCCACTGCTTCTCCCCATGGGAAGTGATTTCTGTTCAGTAGTGTGTAGCCTTGTCAGTCAAACCTGTTCCCAAATGGGGCTCTCTGTGATTTCCTTTTTTTAGACTGGGAGAGCTTCCAGCAAATGATCTGTTACCAAGGGTGAGCAAATCAGCAGGATCAGAAATGTTAATGTTGCTGCTCTGGTTTGGGTATTGTTTAGAGGTCTGGCTTACTACAGAGGCTGCTGATAAACTGAGAGGAGTTACTCTTTCACAATGGCAGTGTTCAGCACTGCCACAACAGAAGCTATGCAGATGAGTCATGGCAATGGCTTTAATCCTTCTAGATATCCTGCTGCCTGTGCTTCAGAGGCCTGAATATCTTCTGGAAATAATAATTATGTTCTTTACTCTTCGAGTTATAGTATTAGACACTACATTTTAATTTGTTCTTTCATCTCTTTGACAATGTATTTTAAGCTTGTCTTGCTCGAGAATCACATTTACTTCGGTTCTTGATGTGTGTAAATAAGGAAGTGAAATAAACAACCCTGTTTCCAAAAACAGGAAAGCAAAAGTAACCTCTTCCAAAGATTTAGCTCAGCACACATCACTGAACTGACTTTGTGAGAGCAATTAGTAAATGTGCTTTGAGACGGCTGAGCTTGCTTCAGGAACCACAGAGGAAGCATATCTGACATGTCCCCATCTTGTTTTTTCATTTAAATTCAGGGCTGCCTGTCTGAAGGCAGAGAGTGGGAAAATCATACATTAATTGCTGAACCCAGTGTTTTGGTTGCCTCTGGTCACCACGTGGCTATCTGGCATACAATTAGTATAGGGAAAATTTTGCCGTGTCAATACAAGTGCTAAATGCTGGGCTGTCCCTTCTTGTTTTTTGAAATTGTGGAATTTATGTAAACTTTCAATTTTGGAATATTTTCCATAGTCTGAAGCACAACATTTTTTATTTTAATGGCTCAATTTTCCAGGTGTTTGAGTAGCTTTACTCTTTAATTCTGTGTGTGATAAAGCACTTAAGATAGTAATGGAACCAGTGGAGAAGCTAATCTTTATACTCAATTTCATAAATTAACCATCATTCTTTATAGAATTTGATTATTTTTTAGTATTAATGTTTTGTTATAGCTATGTACATCCTTACAAAACCTCATCCCAGTCAGACTTGTGAGTGGGTACAAAACTCCTAGCTTTTAGTAATGTCATTGTCCTGATATGTAAATGGTAGCAAAGCAGTATTTTTAGTAATTGCCCAAACTATGATATTAGAGGAATGGATTATGCACTGACAGAAATTAACAAAAGTAATGATTGTTCATCTCAGAAAGGGGTTGTAAAAACTCACATTTTTTCAATTCTTTATATTGTTTTAAGTGGTCTGACCCAGTAGTGGCTATTACTCAAACACATGCGTTTTCTGTCCACTAGTGACTTTATTAATAAATTTGTTTTTTCAGAGTTAAGTTGGGAGAGAGGAATAGGAAAAGAGAGACAATTTTTGGGGCATTTCTTTGGGTAACAATAAGAGACTTGGGGTCTGCTTTGCACTCTCAGTCAAATCTGTATGATGGATTCTGGGCTACGCAGTCTTAAAAATGCTGATCTGAGGGTCAGCATTTGTTTTTAAATGTAGGTGTATAAAAAGTGGGTAGTTGAGGAGCTTGATTCTTCCCACAGACAGAGATTATATATAGAGATAGAATTTAAACATACATGGAAAAAGTATTTTCGTCTCTCCCTCTTCTTTTTTGGGGGGAGGAGGTGGTGCATGGGTGAGATTATAATGAAACATAATAAAGTTTTGAAATATTGCTCAAGTGGAATGAAAGTGAATTTGGGGAGGGAGGGATGCCTACAGAAGTCTTATGTACAATTTTGTAGTACTAATCCATAAAGATTTTGATTGTAACTCTTCTTGCTTTGGTTCTATATTTGGTGTTCTTTATATAATGATGCTATTTCAGGAAATTTCACTGAATATTGGATATCTTTTGCCTAGAAGGAGTGGTAGGAAGAAGCATGGAGGGGAGGGGGAAGTTAAATCATTTTTCTTAAAGATCAGAAAGAGATGGAAAGGTTTGAGTAGGTAAGTAGAACCTCTTGCAAATTGTGCTATGCATTTAGTGAGTAGATGGAGACTCCCCTGCACCCAGATTAAAAAGTGGGAAGGCTGTAGATCTGTTCTGGCATGCTTTAGTCATAAATGCTGTGCTTATACTCCTAAGCCAGATAGAACTTCCAGTGTAAATGAAGTTTTGGAAAATGCGACTGATTTTGAATCTTGAAGAGTATACATCATTTCTTTCTATTAAGAAAAGAGATACATTTGGTCATATTTCCACAGTAGAGAAGCAATCGATCTCTTGTATTTTTGAATAGCATTGATGCACTGAATTCACAATTTTCTTGCCATTCATGCCCTTGCTGTAGGACCGAGTGTATGTGCAACAGAACAATGTGGAGAATGTCTACAACTTGGGCCTGATAATTTTTCGAGATCAAGTCGTACGTTATGGCTGCATCAGGGATCACCTGAGGCAAACTCTGCTGGATATGATTGCAAGAGAGAGGAAAGGAGAAGTTGTAGACAGGTAAGATGTTTGTAAGTGGAGTCTTTTGTTGTAAATAATAGCTGTGAGTTTTTGAAGAGTGACTCAAGAACATACACAAATAATTCATTATTTAAGATCACATTTGTGACTAAAATTTCTCCATATTCTGGAGTAACATATTTCCTTTTTGTATTATATTTTAGCATAATGGTAAACAGGGAAGCTTGTTAATATAATTTTCAGTATTTTCCTTGCTACTCTGCCTGCATTTGTGTGACTAAGATTGCCCAATGTGCAATTCAGGACAAGAAAAAGACTCCCCAGCTACAGCTGTATATTGTCCCCTACTGCCAGAAGGTGGAATCTTTTTCTAGATGTAATTCTTTTGTTTTCATTAATTTGCTGATATATTTGAATTTTGGTGGCATTTATTTTGTGTTCAGCTGGGGTGTTGTTTTGTGTTTTGTTGTTTTTTTTTCTTTTTCTTTTTTTTTTGGTTTTTGTGTGGGGTTTTTTTTTAAACAGCCAGCCATCCAAAAACCTCAAACTTTGCATAGCAACTTCCACATGTGCAGTTGTTTTGAAGTTGCAGTTGCTCAGTTCTGACCTATGTGTGCAGTTTTCTTTGAAGTACTATTTTGGGTTAATTTCTTATATATTAATATATAGTCTTCATAATTTTATGACCTAGTAGAACTTGAGCCGTTTGTCCTTGTCATTGTATTTAAAGTACTTAATAAACATTGTCAGCCCTTTAGTTTTGAACAAAACATACAACCTTACTCCTGTAGTGTTCTTGAAAATGTCATGTACCAAACAGATTAGAATGAACTTTCTATTGGTACATTTTATTAAAGTTAATATTGTCTTATGAGTTGTTATTCTGCTGTGTACTCTCTTACAACCTCGTAGATTTCTCAAGTTGTTAACAACTTACTTTTTGGCAGAGGCGCAATAAGAAATGCTTGCCAGATGTTAATGATTCTAGGTCTTGAAGGAAGGTCAGTCTATGAAGAAGACTTCGAGGCTCCATTTTTAGAGATGTCTGCAGAATTTTTTCAGGTACAGCAATATTCTAATACCATATTTGGAATGCTGTTCTAACTCTCAGATCTCTGAACTGTTAGCTTTGGTGGTACTTTACAAACTTGTTGCTTTTTTGACGAGTATGTCCATCTCCATTAAATGAAATAAGAAAAATAGTCACTAACTTTGCAGGGGAAAGTAACAAAGATTTTACAGAATTAGCATAATTTGAATGTAGTTTTACGTTATGAATGCCAATAACATGTACATTAATAAATCATGGTAATCTTGTGCCTCCTTTAAGTTATTTCATGTAACTTAGTCTACATCTACTTTGCCCCCACAGTCTTTTTGAAATGCCAGCAGCATGAAAGGTTCAAACTGTTTCAGGCTTGGAAACCTGTCAAACTGCCTTTGAGGAAACTTTGATACCTTCATAGTTTCCACATTTGTGAGGTTTTTGGTTTTTTTTTTTTTGTAATAAAATAAACCAAGTCAAGGAACTAAGCATATCCCAGTGGCTCTCCAGTTGTTGATCAGCCACCAAATAATACATTCCAAATATTTTCTTAGGGTTTTTTTTTGTGAGATACTTGTAGGAGGAAAGCCAGTTAAGTGCTTCTTGAGTGTAATCATGATCATCTGTTGCTGGAAATTGGTAGAAATTTTAAAATCATGTTAAAAATATCTAGATAAGGTAATTTGTGAGTCTCCCCTTTCTTATGCAGGATCAATTGTCATATGCTCTGATCTCCTAACTTTCTTGAAAAGCAGAAGCATATGTTGTACAGCCATTTAAATGTCACTGTTCTGTTTTTCACTGGTGCTTACATAAAATTAAGATAAACCATTACTTTCATTTATGTTCTATTACTTAGCTTTGCCTGAAAAATAAGACATCTTTTCTCCAAAGACTGCTGACCAGTATTAATAAAAACAATTTGACATGAAATAATGTGCTCAGCATTGTCACTAATGAGAATAAGGAGAAGTACCATAAGTTGGTATTTGGAAGGAATTTTTGTTTTCTTTGAACCTGTGGCTAAAACTGTAGCTGGAAACTAAGTTGGCTTGGGTTGTTTTACTGTGAAAAATACATTGTTTATATTGCATGTACCCCCTTATGTAACGTATTTAGTATAATAGAAGCTTTGTGTTAAGTGTGTATGTGAATCTTGGTTGTGTTGGACATGCTGTTTGATTTGAACTTGCTTATAAATGCTGATCTGACATCTTTCTGCCCTTTACAAAAACGTTTAAACTCTTAATTTGTGTTAATCACAGATGGAAAGTCAGAAATTTTTAGCTGAAAACAGTGCTTCTGTATATATAAAGAAAGTAGAAGCTAGAATTAATGAAGAAATAGAGCGGGTGATGCATTGTCTGGATAAATCAACAGAAGAACCCATTGTGAAAGTTGTTGAGAGGGAGCTTATTTCCAAGCATATGAAAACTATTGTGGAAATGGAGAACTCTGGCCTAGTTCATATGCTGAAGAATGGGAAGACAGAAGGTAAAACTGCATCATTTGAGAGACACAAATGCTTTTGATACTGCTTATTGTCTTTGAACATGGGATAAGTCAAGCTTAACATCTGTGTTTCTGTATAATTGTGGAAACATTCAGTAACTGTTTCACAAACATCTGAGAATATTCTGTGACTATCAGATGGCTCTTAACACAGAGCCCATACACTTAACTTGTTTAGTACTAGATACAGGTAGTTTTTTGGTAAACAAAAGTATCTGATAAAAAAAAGCATAAATCTATTGTAGTGATTTTTGCCATGAATTGACCATGAGCCTTTTTATTTTATTATTTCCATTCATCTAATATGTATTTGTGGAAATGCTTCACACTTTTTTTTGGCCCACAGGTAATTATTTAAAAAGTACTTGTGTAAAAGACTTAAACAGAAGCATTGCAGGACCAATTCTTGGGGAGGGAGCTCTGTTGCAGAAAGGAGTTGGCTGTTTCTAAAGGATAAGAAGCAGCTTATTGAAGTGGTTGAAACAGAAGGGCTTGGCTTGATTTGCTTTTCCTAATAGAGGTTAACGTGGGACAGAGTGACTGAATGAAAGTTATTATGGAAATAGAACCTAAGTTTCTAAAGCAGCATAACGAAGAGAGGGATTGTAGTATCTATATTTAGAAGTCAGTGCTCACTCTAAAGCCATGAGAATGGGGAGCAGTCTTGCTGCTTAGATTAATGGCCTTTGTTCATTAAAGCAGCTTCACAGTTACTAGGTGATACTCAGAGCACAAAGTGAGCACATTTCCTAGCTGTAAAAAAGAATTACTCTGTTGAAAAAAAAAGTGATAATACTATGTTTAACACTTTCTTCTTTAATATCCAGTTTAGATAACCTTCAGGCTGAGGGTGCAAGGATATTGAAGGGTATTGATAAAATACAGGAATTTGTTTAACTTTTATAGGCCTTGGTTTGATTCAGTTAACTAGTAGAGTGGAAATGCTGCTTTGTGAAGTTGAGATTTTTCATAAAGGTACAAGGATGGATTGTTCTTTTGGAAAGCTGGGTTTAGCCTAAGCTACTTCTCATTATTTTAGGCAGATGAAACATAGTAATGTAAAAGTATATGACTGGCTTTAAAACAAACTCTGTAAATTAAACTCTAAATTTTTACCAGTTTTTGCTTTTAATACAGAAACAAGGATCTCATTAGTGTTGTCCTATTTCCTTTAACTTGCTTTAAAAAAAAAGTTTGATGCAGCGCTTGATTTTGGGAATGATAATCTTGGAAGCTAGTTTCTTAAATACCCATGGAAAGCATAATCTTACTGGAGGTCTAATAGGCTCACTATCCTTCAGAATGAGCATCATCTTTTGCTGGCCTGCAGGTCAGCAATGACAGGTTCCTTGCTACAGACAACATAGAATAATTGAATACAGTCTTTGCTTTTCATGTTGATGCTGCTGCAGTCAGCATCTTGTCAGGGCTAAAGGAAAGAGGAGATCAGAAGAATCTGGTGCCTGAGCTGTTACAGAATGCTTTCTGTGGCTCAAGAGGCTGAACTTCAACTGTCAGCTTTAGCTCTGAGATGAATGAGTTACAGCAGTGTAACACACAGAGGTGTCCTGCATAATCTCTCATGCTTCCTTGCAGACCTTGCTTGCATGTACAAGTTGTTCAGCCGTGTGCCAAATGGTCTGAAGACAATGTGTGAGTGCATGAGCTCATACCTGAGAGAGCAAGGCAAAGCACTGGTTTCTGAAGAGGGAGAAGGAAAGAATCCAGTTGACTACATTCAGGTAGTTAAATACTTTAACACTTTAACTTCCTTCTCTTTCCCCCATTCCCCACATTAGCAGTTCACCACATACACAATTTATAAGGTATACCTTAGTACTGTTTCAAAAGGGGTTGTTATTAATAAGCTAAACTTTTAAATGTTTTTCAGTGTACATTCTCTGAATCTTCAGACATGTTTAGAACTCTTACTAAAATTGGTTGGAAAATACATACTAAGTTTTTGTGCTTTTAGTAGTTGCTTTTAATAAACAATTTACTCAGCCTAATTATCTAACTGCTGGGAACTTCTTGGGTTTCCCTAAATGCTGTGTCTCCAGAGTGAGTTGTATGTCTGCTGACAAATACCTTTATAGTGTCCACTTTGTTTAATTTTATGTAACATTAGCTATCAGTGTGTATTGAGGCAAAAATCACATGGTAATGTTTCATGGCAAGCTTAGCTGTGACTGAGAGGTGAATGTGTTCATCAGTCATAACAAATTACTCATTCCATTCTCTGTCTCCATAAGAAACAGTGCAGTTCTGCATGTTAAAAGATGTGAGTGTTCTTTCTTGTTCTCTCCCACTAAGTAATGTGTACCATTAATTTATCAAGATCACAAAATATGCTTCAGAACTATTTGTCATCTTTTCTCTTCCATTGTCTCTGAGAAGATGGTTTGAAATTTGCATATAAAACCTTTAGAGTTCATTGCACCTAAAGCTGTGTTTCTATAGCTGGAAGATGTTTTATATTTATTGTGAAAGTGTGTATTCATTAAACATAGCAGTTTTTTAAATGTGTGGTTCAAGTCTTGTGTCTGTTCTTCATGAGAAACAGTTAATGTATGTCTGTCAATCTCTGCTGTTTTGTTTGAAGACAATAACTGTGCTAGAACTGGTTACTCTTTGAAGAAGCCATTTGAGTACAAAAACATTTTTGATTGGATTCTTAATTTTCTGGCAATGCTGAAGCAAACTTCTTACCAGGCTTACACAATAATCAACTCTTCAAGGCCTGGTAAAAAGAAGAGAGAATGCCCTTGAAAAATTATTAGCTTTAATGATTAAGGACTCTTACATTTGTGGTGGTGTGATTTAGGGGAAAAAAAAAAGGGGGGGAACAGGGGACATGTGCAAATTATGTGGCAAATAAGGGTCTGGATTACTTTGAAGTAATTTTAGCTCTTGATGGGCCTAAAGAGGTATCATAAAAAATTTAACTGAGAAAGACAGATCTAAAAACTTAATTATAAAGATAGTATCAAGGTTTCCTGTCACAAAGGTGGAAAGCAAAATGAGCTGAGGAAGACTGGCCCATGTGCTTTGGCAGAGCTCAGTCCCTCAGTATAGACTCCAGTATCTCATGAAGATGTCCTGGGGTAGGGATTGACATTGAGTTACTGAAAACCCCCCTGAAAGGTTTATCCACCACTTGCACTGAGGGGGTGGAAGCAGAGAGGAATATCTATGAATTGAGAAACCACCTTGTTCTTTTCATCTCAGCCATATTCATGTGAATCTGTCAAGAACAATAGCACTAAGGAGACAGACATGGAAGCTGCATTAAGCCATCAAGAAAAAACTCCATCACAGCTCAGCACTGCTTCCATAACATGACATCACCCTGAGCATAATTGGTGAGATGCTTGCAACAGCATTGCCAGGGGATTAGATTTAAAACTTTGTATAATAGTTTGAAGGGATGTTGAAATGCTTTTGTAATTCAAGGTACTAACAGTTTCTCCTGTTTAACACCAGGTTGTTCAGATGGTGTACTCCTGGAGAGGAGACATGAGCTAACCTTGGTAAACAGAGAGATAGTGGGATTTACTTTGAATTTAAAATTTCTAATACGCATTAATTAGCCTGTCTAAAGATCATTCCTTTAAGTGAGATGGTGAGTTCCTAAGAAATATTCCTACTTCTTTGAGTAATTCTTGAATGGCTTCTTTAAGTAACCGCAAATGAATAATTTCTCAAGAACATGAAAATGTAAATATCACTTAACTTGAAGAGTTTTTGCAGGCAGTGGTTGTCCATGACAAATCTAACTCTCAAGTGAAATTCTCTCCCCCTGCCTGCCAAATGCTGTCTCAGTTAAAACATGTGTGTATCATATACTTAGGAAGGTGCTCAGGTGATTTGAAGATGCTTCCCCCTTCTATACTCAGTTGCTTTAACCTGAGTTAAGGTTGGGTGGAAATCTAAAAATTATGCTGAGAGTTCAATGTTTTAGTTTAGTTTAGAGGAGGTGGTTCAGTTCAGGTTCCTGATGCATGTATCTAACTTTCATATACTCCCAGTGTCTCCTAATGATCAGCAAGAAACACACAACTGAATAATGCAGAACATGTCCTTGGATTAAATTAGAGAGAAACACAAACGCTGACAAGTTTAGGCCTGTTATTGCAGTGTGTTTTCTCCTCAAACTTGTTCAGTAGCTCTAGGGATGCACTTAATGGGTGCTCAGCCTCAGCTTTCCCATATGCTGTGTTTATGATACTGACTTTGTCCATGTTGTTGAAATAGAAAAGGCTTGATGAGTGCAACGAATACCTCCTTTAAGCTGTTGATTCAAAAATACAGGAAGTCAACCTGTTTAACAAGGGTGTTCAAAAATCTTTCTTAATCTGACAAGTGTATTATAACAAACTGCACCAGTGTTTGACACAATATTTTAGCCAGTTTATATGAAAATTGCTTCTCTAACAGATTCATGGCAGCAATAGAAATTTAAAAAGGCAAATGGCACTTCAGATACTTTCTAACAATTCTGAACAGAGAGCATTGCAGAACCTCTGACTGTAGATCTGGTCTTCTCTATGGCTTCATCTATTATTATTGCTTCCCAGCTTACAACTTCACACCAATGAAAATGATTTTGCTTTCTCCTCACTTTTGACAGGGTTTACTGGACTTGAAGAGTAGGTTTGATCGCTTCCTTCAAGAATCCTTCAATAACGACCGGCTCTTCAAGCAGACGATTGCGGGTGACTTCGAGTACTTCCTCAACCTCAACTCCAGGTCTCCAGAGTACCTCTCATTATTTATTGACGATAAGCTGAAAAAGGGAGTCAAGGGAGTAAGTATAAATCAGCTCAAAATATCATGCTTTTTGCTCTGTAAACTTGGATGGAATTCAACCAAGCTACTTTTCTACTAATTATTTTTATATTAAGTGAAATGGCAATTTTATGTTCAAAAAGGTGTATGTAACACATCTGAGCTCATAACAATTTAGATCTAAACTTAGAGAAAAATCAGACATAAGAGATCTGTGTAACTTTTCACCTACCTCTGAAGCAGCATACCTGAACTACTTACAGCAGATACTGTCTCAAAATACAATTAGGTTGTGGTAGATTCAGCAGCTCCTTTCTTTTGAAACCTTACATATCATTTCCTTAAGTATATTTTTATAGTTTGGCAACTATTCTCATTATCTAATAATTTCTTCTGAAAATTAATTTGGTTAGAGAAAAGGGTTTGTCTTTGCTGCTTTTTACTGGTTTTACATACCACAGAACTATTAGCATATCTGTCTTCTAATTCTGAGTACATCTGTTACCTTCAGTCTTAGCTTCTTTCATGAAATTTTCTGAGGTACAGAATCCAGAACTGGACAGGATGGTTCAGCTGAGATTTCAGTTACTCTTAGTATTAGAGCATACAACTTATGCTGTAGGAATCAAATAATAAACTCTGTTTTTTTATAAAACAAATAATAATTTTATTTATGTGGCACTAGACAGGCTTTGCAAAACATGTCTTAACAGTTAAAAGCTTTCATTCCAAATTGACTTTCCTACTCCTAATACTGATTTCCTTCATGCTTTTTTAAACTTACCCAGGAACTTTTGCTATATTTATCAAGGCATCTACCCATTAATTGTTTCCCTTTTCCCTTGCTCTTGCCTTTCCCTTCATTTTAAATCTATTCCTTACTCTGCTTTATTGAGTTAGTGCGCTGTTCTTTTGGCTGTCAGTCACATGTAGGACCAGTTTTGTTGGCTACTGTTAGACCATCTGCTGCTGTGAATTACTTTAAGTACTTAGGTTGTGTAAGACACTTATGCTGGAAGATGAAAACCAGCAAATTATTTCTTTTACAGCTAACAGAGCAAGAAGTAGAAACTATATTGGATAAGGCAATGGTTTTATTCAGGTTTATGCAAGAGAAAGATGTTTTTGAACGCTATTACAAGCAGCACTTGGCAAGAAGACTTCTCACAAATAAGAGTGTTTCAGATGACTCTGAGAAAAATATGATCTCCAAATTAAAGGTAAGACAGTACTTGCATACTTTTTAGGGGTTTTTCTTTCTTCTTTGTTTTTCATAAATATGGTTTCTTCTGGTTTTATTTGAGATGTACAGATAAATTTAATCTTGATTGCTGCTGAATACAGAGTTGATTTTGAAAGCCCCAACAGAAGATGCAAAAGGTTTTTTGACTATTTTCATGGAAATAAAAGGAAGGAAATACTGAAAAGCCCCTATGATGAGAGTGTAATCTAGAAAACAATTTTTTTTCCTAAGTTTTTAAATAATGGGACAATTTCAGTGACTGATTTTGAAGACTGGATTTTCCGTTATTCATGGTATAATTTTGTTATTGCTTGTGGTGTTTTTTAGTTGTCTCTGTCAGCAGACTTCTGATAATGCTCAATTCCTTTTTGATTAAGTGGATGTTAAAAAAAAAAAAATCTTCATATCAGTCTCTAGAAGCACATTTTCCTTAGCTGGTTAAATACTGATTAAATAGACCAAGAGGCTGAGAAGAAGTTAAAACCTGAAGTTGAATAGACCTTAAATGGAGTTCTATTGCAGCTTCTCAAGTTGCATGATAAATTATTAGAGCACTTCAGAAGCAGAGGGATCCTAAAATGAAACTGCACAGATGCTTCTTTTTCACCTTCATATTCTATCAGAGTGTAGCCTGCTTGTATCAGATTTCTCTGAATTTCTCAGTATTAATTCCTTCTCAAATACCCCTCCACCACTTTTAGCCTGGTGATTCAGAAGGCACAGGGCACACACGCATTTGTAAGATAAATCAGTGCATATGCAGTGCCCTCTTTTCTTACAGAACTGCAGAGTGGTCAGGATGCTGAAGCTAGAGGCTTCCTTCCCCATGCATTCACAGTATGTGTTAGAAACGGGCACACAGTCCTGCCTGTGCACATCTGTCTGTGTGCAGATGTTCCTGATTGTCACAAGGCCTGGGAATCTTGCTGGGTAATCTGCAGTCAGACTTCAAGCTCAAACATGCCTAGGACAACAGGAGTTTCCTTGTGATATAAATAGTGTTCATTCCCCTTTACAGAATTGTGATAAAAGCAGGTGGAATTATATGTCTTGATTGGTAAGCTTTCACAATTTTTTAATGTGATATAGAAATCTCAGACAAAAATACAATAATGGAGAAAAGGAAAGTAAGTTAACGTGTGTAGGGTTAGATCTTTATATAAGGTAGGAAACTTTTCTGAGATCTGAATGTAATGCAAATGGAATTCCAGAAACTAAAAGTACAGAAGTGTAATTTTGGGGATTTATAAACTAACTTTAGTCTTGCAGTTTGCCTATCAGAAGCTTTGTTTTCATAGTGCTGGTACAACAAATTATTTTGTGTGTTTTTAGACTGAATGTGGATGTCAATTCACATCGAAACTGGAAGGAATGTTCAGGGACATGAGCATCTCAAACACAACGATGGATGAATTCAGGCAACATCTTCAGGCAACAGGGGTAAGTGCTGGGGTTTGTGTGCTTGATCTTTTACTTCAGTACAAACCCTGCCCGTGTCCACGCTTGTGGTTCTTCATTTGTTGGTAAATCTGTGTGCTGAGAAGGATTTGGTCAGCTTGTGCAGATTGTTCCTTTTTATACTGTGTGTCTTATATCATAAACTGTATTAGCATTTCCTGAAATGCCAGAGTTGGTTGGGACTTCCACCCACAGCTTGAGTAGTGCCAGTTCCATTCCATAAAATATATATATGCCCAAAATGTTGCTATTGGACAGAAAATGAGTACACAGAAGCTTGGTCATTTCAAAAGAGAAAAAGACCCAGTTTTAGTCAAACATCTGGTATTTATAGAATTCTAAAGGTGTCCATGGATTAGAGGATGGAATTCCCACCTCTCCAACCACACTGGTCCAAAGATCTATCAATCATTTTTTCCACCCACAGAGAAATATGTAAAGTATTCTATTTATACATGAAATTGTGTGGGAACTCTGACTCTCAAATATGTAAACACTATCAGAAGGCTAAAGAAGTTTTATGAGACCTTTAAAACTTTCAAAATAACTATAAAGAAAACACTTTTAAAACTCAGGGCAACCGCGAAGCGCTGGGCCGTGGCTGCGCGGCTCAGCGGCTCTGCCGGGCGGCACCGCCAGGGGGCGCGCTGTGCCCGGCCCGTCCGCGCGTGTTTATTTCCCCAAAAAGCCTCCCAAGCTCCATCTCCAGCTCTGATGTGTCTTTTGTGCCAAGAGCAAGAAAAATACTGCATGCTGCACGTATTTGCAAAGCAGACCATCTCGTGTTGAGCTTTCCTGACACAGTGCCTCTGCGAAAACTGCTATCCTGTTGCAAATTTCAAAATTTAGTTTTTGAAGTTTTCTTGTAAATTGTAAAATATTGACTTAGTTGCTCAATTAGAAAAATTACACTGTCTTGTAGCAGTACGCCCCTGGAATATTTTAGGGAGACATCATTCTTTTTGAAATATCCGTTTACTTGCTCTAAAACTTAGTTTTTCTGTACTGATACTCAGTAGCACTTAATAGTGTATAATAAACAGCCAGGCAGTTCCCTGTGTGCAGGTAAGCACGGTGAATACATTAAACCTGTTTGAGTCAGTTTCAGAAGTCTGAATACCAGGAATATTTTCATGGATATGCTCTGTCCAGTATCCCTGGTTGTGCAAGGTGATATGAAATCTTTGTTGTCTTGAAGCATTTGGCTGAAATCCTCCTCATCAGCATTCTGTGACTCATCATGAGTAGGAGAACAGCATGTTCTCTAAGGGGATTCAGAAAAGGATGGAGAGGAAGTGGATAAAGGTGTTTTTGGACAGGCAGCTTTACTACTGGTTTGTTTGGTTTCTCTGCTTTAGGGCCCAGTCATATTTTGCTTCTGGAATGCTTGAAATATAAATTTCAATAAAAATTTGTTGGAAAAATGTTGTTCCCATTTTATTCAGTAGCATGGCAGGCTTGGACACATAGAGATAAGAGGGGGTTGTGCTTACAGATTCATGTACTTTATGTGACAGTCTTAAAATAAGTGAGTTAATAAATTATATTTCTATCTTCTTTTTAGCTATATACAGCTAAGATGATGAATTTAAAATGTTAACAGATGTTCTGGTAGGCTTTATTTGAAACTCCATCTTTCTTTTGGCAAGACACCAGCAGTTCATGTGATGGTTTCCTTGTGGTCAGCCTAATCATAGCCTTTTAATGAAATTTCCAGAAGTACTATTTAGGAAATACAGGAAGATTTGGGGGATTTTCTTACTGTTAAATTGCTGGTGATACTGTGTTTTATATTAAATAGTTTGTTCTGCTCCTTTTAAACAGTTTCAGTACCTTGAATGTGTACAGTGTCTCCTAGAGGAGTCAGGCATCTGCTTTTTTCTAAACAATCCCACCTGCAAAGTTTCCTTCTGGATCCTCTATCCTGAGATATAGGCAGTGCCAAGGTCTGTTTAGATGATTGCTTTGCTCTCAGAAAGTGAAACGCTCAGTACCAGGGAAAGTCCAGGCTTATAGGTTGAGAAATTTCTGTAACTGTGATCCTGGAACATTTCTTGGAGTTCTGTAAAGACTGGGTCACTTCAGGGCACTTTTCATTAGTTCATACCATTTTTATGCTGAAAAAGCATCTTGTAAAATAAAGTACTTCCAAAACTTTTTTGTGTTACTAACTGCTTAGTGCTTATAATCTGTGATGGGAGGCATTCTGAATTAGTGCTGTGTTCTGGCCTGGCAAAGACCAAAAAATTTTGGGAAATCGTTGCCATCTCAGCTCAAATGTTTCAGTTCCAGATAAATATATTTTCTGTATCCTTCTGTCTGCACTGATGGCCATTTCCCACACTTTGGCTGAAGGAAGAAAACTGTTGAAGCTTGTTTAGGTTTGTCAGAAGTTTCCTGGGCACCAGCTGGTTGGTGCACACAGGCATTCAGTACACACAATACAAAAACTCTTCTGTAGTGCATGGGAATGCCACTGTGCTATTGAATAGTGAAAGTTTGAGTTCAGGTGACAGTTTTTGACTTTTTAAAACATAATGTGCTCTGTTTCTGTGTAGTGGATTTATACAAGTTGCATATTGTATGCTTTGGGGTTTTTTGTCCCTAATGTGTGTTCTTTGAAGGTATTGGTTCTACCTCCTAAAGCTGAAAGTAGTCAATTTTAAGCTTAATAATGCTCAGTTTAGTTGGGATACCTAATGAGGATTATGCATCACTGGTAGCCAGACCTTTGTCGTCTGCCAACACATCTTTATAGATCAGCACTTGAGCTGGGGAATGTTTCCCCACCAGTGCTGAATATTCAGACATGGCTGTCCTTAGGGAAAGAGGATAGATAGGTGGGCTGTGCAAAAGTGAGTAACTGTTGGCATTGCAGTTCACAGATAACTGTTCCCTATGGTTCAACATCAGATAGGCAGTATTTCCTCTCTGCTTCCAGAGAGTGCATTTAGAAAGAGTTATTATAAGCTGACACGTTTCATGCAACCCAGCTTTATTGCATGTCATCAGAAAACCTATTTACAAAGATTTGTTGTACGTATCACAAGTTCTGTTTATGATCACAGACACTTAGTTCTTGATTAAGAATTCCTTTTGTTCAATTCTGTATGCTCTTAAGTGCCAGAGGGGAATAATGTAAAGGATTTTTGCTGTACCTTCTACTCTGATAGTGATGAATCAATGTATTTGTCTGGTTTTGTAAAAAGAACATATACAGATACGTCTGTTTCTTTTGTAGCTGGACAAAATTCTAAGTATTTTACACTGATGGAGACAGAGTGGTGAAACATGGTCTTGTTTCAAAAATAATGTATGTTTTCTTCCAATTACCCTTAGGTCTCACTAGGAGGTGTTGATCTCACAGTGCGTGTCCTCACAACAGGTTACTGGCCTACCCAGTCAGCCACACCAAAGTGCAACATCCCTCCAGCTCCCAGACATGCTTTTGAAATATTTAGAAGGTATGTATTACTACAGATTTTCAGGTAGAGGTTTAAGAAGGAACTTTCTAAACTTATCTGTACAGATTTTTTTTTTACCTGCACAGATGTTTTTTTAACAGCTTTACTGTTAAAGATCTGCTGGCAAACTGTTCTTTTACAGCTCATGTGAAAATTGGAGAATGCAATACTTGCATTATGATGCTTGAGGTTTTGGGAGATATTAAATAAAATTCTGACAGAAATTAATGTTTTGAAAAGGCAAAAAATTATAAATGTTTTAAGAATGTCCTCAATAGCTCCAAAAGGCTATGTAACTTCTAAAATGTATTTCCTCTTCATTACAAAATGCAAGCTACATATTGTCTTCATTTCAATTCTATTACAGATTTTATTTAGCCAAACACAGTGGGCGACAGCTGACACTCCAGCATCACATGGGTTCTGCAGATCTCAATGCCACTTTCTATGGCCCTGTTAAAAAGGTAGAGAATCAAGATTATATAAATATTGTATCTCTTGTTAAAATAAGCAAATACATTTTTTTGTAACTTCGGAATTTTGTGAAATAAAAGCAAACCCACTGAGAATGTAAGAATAAGAAAAAGATGCCTTCCATCAGCCTTATGGTCTGATTCTTTTTATGCAGTAGTTTTGCTTTGACATTTTTTCCCCTCTGAATTTAACTTGAATGCATCACTTGGCATCATCTTTTACTTGTAGAAAAGTAATAAATGTGATCTTGAAGGGATATCAATTGTTTGAGTGGATTACTCAATTGTTTGAGTAATAAATGTGATCTTGAAGGGTCCTCAATTGTTTGGATTTTTTTTGACTGTCAGTGAAAAGTGAAAAGAAACTTGTTACTTATTTTTGCTAAGCCAAGTTTAGCCTGCTTTTATATGCAGAGTGCAATGTAGACAATATTTTTTCAGAAACAAGACTCTAGCAGAGATTATAGAAGTACGATGCTTAATTTGTATGTGTACAAGAAAGGAGTTTTATAGTGATTAGACCAGTACTAAAATGCTCAGCTAGAACTGGTAATAGTATGATGCTTGGGGATGTAGGAGGCAATGCAAAATGAAAGCAAAATTATTACAACAAAGTGTTAATAACATGCACTTGTGAGGATGTTGAAATTTTGTTACCGTAGGATAAATAGGTTGATAACTTTAAAGATAAGCCTAAGAAAACTTGGAGGGTGGACAAGTAATGGATCAGGAGCCTCAGAGGTGGTGAAGTCTCCATCCCTAGCAATGGTTGGTGGCTGTAGATGGCCTGGTCTGGGCTCTGTATGAGCTCAATCTCCCTGGCATTGTGAGGCAGCTGCTGGAGGAACACCCTGGTCATGCCCCTAGATGTTTGCTTTTCTGTCACTTCTGTAGGCTGACCTCCTAGAGAAATTTTTCATCATGAAGCTTTGATCTTATCAGGATAAAACATTTTTCAGCGAAGAATAATCTAACAGTAGTTTTGGAATTTTAAAATAGGAAGATGGCTCAGAAGTTGGTGTAGGAGGTGCCCAAGTAACTGGCTCAAATACACGGAAGCACATATTGCAAGTCTCCACTTTCCAGATGACAATATTAATGCTATTTAACAACAGAGAAAAATACACGTTTGAGGTAAGTGGTGTGGGTTTCTTACCTGATTCTAAATAACTGGTTTGGGCACTTTGTCCTCTTGAGTTAGGCATTTGAAGATCAGGTGTTTCTCATTCTGAGTATTGATCAGGCCAATTAACACAAGCAGCAGATTGTTAGCAATGCACCTGGGAAACAGTTCTAGGGGAGGAAATTATTTGAGAGCTGAAGTTTTCAGTAATGTTTGAGAATTGTGAGTGGGGTTGTTCTAGGCCATTGGGCTGTAGAAAAGCTGAAGTTTGCAATGCAGCAGGTGGCTCCATATCCTCATTTTGTTTTGGAGAAACTGGATTTAGAGGCCAAAGGGTGGAGAAGGATCCTGGCTTCTGGACTAGCTAAGTGAAATTGGCAGGCTAGACCAAGCTGGAGCATGAATCAAAGAACTTTCAGCCTTTCTCTGGGCTGGTCAGCCAGAAAGGACAGTGAAAAAGGGTCTGGATAGATTCTTAACAAGGAGACTAGAAGGGTGTTGCTGGGAAAGGTTGAAATGTCAGCTAAGAGATGATGATGATGAAGAAGGCTTTAGGAGAGGAGGAGGATCATGTGTGTTCTTGTGTGAGCACTGTATTGTTAAAATAAATTGATAGTTTTGTTTTGGACATTATCTTCTGTTAGAGAGAGCATTGGCAGCCTTGAAAAGCAGTATGGGTGCAGTTTGAAACAGTTGATTTCCAGGTTTTCTCATCTGCTTTTGACTGTGCTATGCATAGTAATCATCTGCCTTTTTGTTTGGATTGTGTTTTCAGCTTATTTGGCATACTTCTAGCATGTTAATAAAGTAAGTGTCTTTGAAATGGTCTCAGTAGTGATTAAGGAAGGCAGAGTTGATAAGAGACTCTTAATACTGACAATTTAAAATGTTATTTTAGAACACAAAGTCCTGTGTGTTATGAAATCCAGCGCAGGAGCATTACAGCTTTGAGTACTTTGCAGAATATTTGAGGGAGTGAAAACAAGGAGGGGTACTTAACAGCTCGTTTTTTTCCTTGAAGCTAATTTTGAAATTGGGCTAGTAGCTGCCTTTTTTCACCAAATTGCAGGCTTAATGAGTAGTAGAACCTTACCCATATATGAATAAATAACACTTGGGAGAGCAGTGAAAAATACTGTTTTTAATACATGCTCTAAATTATACTTTATTTTACCGAGACCAGATGATAGAGAAATATGTCCATCTGCTTTTAGGTTGTATGTTCTGTTTATTTCTCTCTGGGGAATTCTTAAGCTCTTGCTTTGTGTTCCACTTGAACTAAAACATTAAGGAGGCATATTTGTGTTGTTTGGTTTCTTTGGTGAAGTGTGTGGGAGTTGTCTTTAACCCCAGCCAGGAAAGCTTATGAACACTTCAGATGAGAATGAATTTTATGTTTGTTCATTGATTACTGGATACCCTGATTAACTGCTGAGTGCTGGGCAACCATTCCTTCTCTGTTGTGTCAGATGAGTGCTTTCAGTGCAGCAGAGCTCGTGAGCTGATTTGTGTGTGCTTGTGTATCCTAAAACTCTCTGATACACAAGTGTTTCTGCAGATTCACAGCTCAACAGATTCATCTGAAATCGCCTTCACAGCTCAACAGACTTTGCTGTTTTATTTTGCATTCAGTGTGATTACTAATTGCAGACTTGATAAGATCCTTATAATAATCTTAATAGTCATTAGGCAATGTGATTGAGGGAAAAAGTGGGATACTGATAATGCAAAAATTATCCATAAAATACTATGGAAGTTTAAAAGATTGTTGAATAGAAAAATTTCTTCACCAAAAAAATATGTACATTTATTGTAGTCCCATTCAGCAACATTTTATTTGTATATGCAAAAGAGCTATTGGCCATATAGGTGTAGGTTAATGCTACTGAAGTGGAAGAGGAAGAATCTTCATGCAGGCCTTCAAAGAATGCTAATTTTTTCTACAAAATCATTTTCTAATCAGGTCTTATACCCAACATATCTTTCAGTTGATTTATATTACAGGTCAGTATTTTAAAATGTGAAATGCTCACTTTCTGTAATGGCATCAGAAATAAGCATGGTTCTTTATGTTTAACAAGCAAGAAATACAAATGTGACCATAGTAGAAGTTAAGTTGTGGAATAATTTTTAAAAAATGAGATATTAGAACTGTAAATTAGCTTACCTGTTCCCTTTTTGCTGTCTTCTTTGGAAAGTACACAAGTTGCAGTCCGTCTGCAGTCCAAATAAAACTAAAAATACTTTTCATTATTTCAACAAAATGGCAATTCTTTTCCTTTGGTTTTTACTGCATATTTTCCTTCTAATAATCTGTTTTCCCATATAGAATTGACAGAGTTCTATACCTGGAATGATCTCTTTTGTAGCCCCCTGATAGAGCTATCACTGTGATTGTGTAATTAATACTACTCCTGTGTACAAATCTAATGTGTTTTGTAAAATAAGGCATTTTTGGAGATGAGGAAGAAGTATACATTTCTCACTGCTACATCAAATATCTACATAAAATAATGTTCAGTAAAACATTATGCTGCAGGCTGATGGAAAGAGAGCACAGGAACATCTGTTATTCCCATTTACATTCATAGCTGCATTTTTTTAATTCAGCTTGAAATTTTTGGCTCCTTCTGAGGCAGCATATTGCAGTGCAATTCTTTGTGGTCCTTACTTTAATGCTGGCTTATAAATTCTAAAAATGAAATGGTTTGAGTGTGTTCATGGCTCAGCTGCAGAGTGAATTACAGCAGCAAATAGTGGTTTATATAAGGATGGGTAGCATGAAACCCCCTCAAATTCCCTTCTGGCTCTTTGTTTCACTTTTGTTAAAAGCAGAGTGTATATATATATATATGGCCTTGTAGAACTGATCCAGTTTTGAAATTATTAATTTTAATTGTTGATCAAAAATCAAAGTTTAGGAGCCTGCATGTCAGTGGCATTGCATCATTAATAAGCTGGGTTTGGTTTGTAGCTTTTAAGGCTTTTCATCTATCTAAGCTCTAAAATCTTGCACCTTCCCTTGGTTTGTTAAATTTTGTGCTCATCAGTCCATTTCAGTAAGATTTTTTTTGTTGTGACCATGTAAAGGATTATAGCTTCTTAGGATTTTTTTTAACAGTACTTTGTACTGAATCTGAAACAAATGTGTGAAGGTGACAACTGTGTTTTAAATAAAGCAGCAAAGGAAGAAATAGTAGCTTTCTATGTGCATCTTGGGAAAAAACATTTTTATACTAGGAAATAGTTACGTTGTAAATATCCACATATTGTATTTCAAATGGTATAAGTATTTCTGAATGCATTATGCTAAGAATGCTCGAGGGGACATTTTAGTATTTCCAAATCATCTACAGCTAGAAAGTACCAAAAATCCTGAATTTTTTAAACTTTGGACTGGGTGATTTTATTCTTTTTACCTCATTCCAGTTCACTTGACCTTATGTCAAAAACAGTTCTGCATGGCTTTATGTAAAGTCACCACTCTGTGTGTAGTGTTGGGTCAAGTTAAAAAATAATGCCTATGTTGTCTGAGCCTTGGCATCACAGAGAGCTGGTAGTGACATGCTGTGCATGAGGTGCAGTCTAGTTCCTGATAAAAGTCTGAGTCAAAGCCACTACATCCAAATTATTTTTATTCTATGTTGTCAGTGGTGCCTGATAACAGAAATGTGGCTGTTTTTTTCTGGGTTGATTTAAGAAATAACTTGAGTGTACTCAAGAAATAACATTATTTGATAGAATTTAATTTGATTTTTCTGTCACTCTTTAAAGAACTTTTAACAAGTTGTTTATAGTTCTTTACTGATCTTAGCATTTTGATCACTTGGAGTTGTTATTGCTGTTTTTAACCTAACATTATCATATATGGACTTTTGTGCCACAAGAATCAGGAATTTATAGGGACAGTATAAGGGCTTAATACTACACTTGGAGCCAAAGTTGGGGAAGCTGAGAAAGGGACAGCTCTTGTGGACAGCTGCATGTCTGTGAGGTTTGTTTTTTCTCTTTCGCTGCTACGAGTCCCTCAAGAGTCTGAATGGGAATGTGAAATCAGAAGTGTCTGCAGTTTCCTCAGGCTAGAAATAGGAAGAAAAGAAATGAGAAGAAATGAACTTCTACTGAATGGGAGCTCAGTAAACACATTAGGTCTGAGAGAGCAGCATAGTTGGCCTTCTCCTAGAGCATATTAAGGCATCATTCTGTATCCAGTGTAATTTATTTACTAGCTCATGACCACTGTTGACTTGCCTAACATCCATCTCTCAGCTGACTCTTGAGAGTACTGACAGAGGTACACCAGGTTATGTGCATGTTTTACTAACAGTCTTCTTCAAAGTTCATATGTTTGCTGCACTATAAGGGGCATTTTTTTATTTCACCTGGAGAAGTCCTAGCCAAAGGCATCTGGGCTGTAAATAAATTGTTGGAGCTATTCAGAAGGGAGGTATGATGATCTAGAGTATTTGTATGGTACAGTGAAACCAGACATTGTTTGCTCCATTTGTAAGGATCTTTTTAATAGTGTGGCTGAATGCAAAAGTATTTGTGCAGCTCTTGGTCAGGAATGGTCATGAATATCATGGATGTTTTCCATCACTGAGTTAGTCAGAAGATTTGGTTTCACCCTGTTCAACAAAGCCTTGTAACAGTTAACAAACCCTTTCAGCCCTCTCAGAAATTGCAGGGAAATGAAAGAGCTGGTTATTCATTCTTCTCCTTCCAGCTCATGGTGACTGTTCATTTGACAGAATTTGCTGAGTGCTGACCCAGGTGGATCATTTTGCACAATACCCACTGAGACCTTGCTGCTGAATGAGTTCTGACCTTTCAAGTGCCACAACTGTCACAGTATTACTTTTAAATAATCCCTGATGTTGTGTGCAACACACAATACTTCTGCCACAACCATAAGCTAACTAATTATCCTTCTTTAGGAAATTCAGCAAGAAACTGATATCCCCGAAAGAGAACTGGTTAGAGCCCTACAGTCCCTTGCATGTGGCAAACCAACACAACGTGTTCTCACAAAAGAGCCCAAGTCAAAAGAAATAGAAAATGGTCATATATTTACAGTGAATGATCAGTTCACATCTAAACTACACAGAGTCAAGATTCAGACGGGTAAGTCAACTTTATATTCTACTCTCTTGCAGTCTCAAATCTGCCTTAAAACTTCAAATTATCTTTTGCAGGATTGATGTCCAGAGAGGTAGAAGGAGAAAATTTTTTTTCTTGGTGATTAGTTGCATCAAAATGAAAATTTAAATGCCAAGAACAGTGTGGAAGTCAGTTAAGCCTTTTACTTTACAAAATCTGTAATTATCTCTTACAGGAAATACTGAAAGAAAAATAAAATTCAAATTAAATAATAAAATGAAAAATATGCTACTGATTGATTCAGAAATAGGAAAATTGCCTCATAAGTTGCTGTACTGAAGTGAAATGAGTGATGTTTTTAGCCCATGATACAACAGCCATTTTCAAGTACCAGGTAGCTTATAATGGTTTCGGGCAATGATTTGGGTTTAGCAAACAAGGGAAGCTGAGTGTGTAATAACCACTTCATTAACTTAGAGAAGTGCTGGTGCTTGTGCCTGTAAGCAGATTTGAGTACTGTTCAAATTTTAACATAGTAGTAATTAAATAACAGTTTGTTATCTTGTCAGTTTCTATCAAAATATGCCAGGAAGTGTTAGTATGTTCTTGTGGCTGCTTTTCATTTAAAAAAAAAAATCAACTTTGAGAATGTCAAAACTCAGGAAAATATAATTTGATGTATAGATGAAATAAATAGTGAAGCTAACACATAATGAAATGTATTTTAATTTTGCTAACATAATTTACATTCTCTATTTTCTTTAAGTTGCTGCCAAACAAGGAGAATCTGATCCAGAAAGGAAAGAAACAAGGCAGAAAGTAGATGATGACAGAAAACATGAGATAGAAGCTGCTATAGTTCGGATAATGAAATCTAGAAAGAAGATGCAACACAATGTGCTAGTAGCAGAGGTATGCTGGTACAGAGTCTTGCTTTTGCTATTATCTCATGGAAGTTGCACAGCTCCTACTAACATGGTCCTGAAAGGCTTCTGAGAGATGCTATATTTAACCCATCCTTTCTTTTCTCTACGTCTATCTGGACACACACCTAAATCCTTACCCTTCACTTTAGGATGTACTCATGAGTGTATCTAATTTTCCTTCCTACTTTTAGTGCTGTTACTATGTTAAATTGCTTCAAAAGCAAACCAGTGTGCTTTTTTAGCATTTTTTTGGCTTTGATCATGTTAGTGTCTGTTGGGTCCAGGTTTGAGAGATTTGAACTCTTAGCAGAGAAGCAGTCCTGCTGCTTTTCACTTCTAAGCTCACACAGCTCCAGGACATTACACATTTTGTACTCCTGAACTCCCTTAGAGCTGTGAAATTCTCAGGTTGTGACCATGCCTCTGTAGAGCTTTGAAACATAACCCAACATGATCCAGCAAGTGGAGGGACTGTCAGAAGTCTGCAGGCTGCATTTTATGCTTTGTAGTTGTCACCATCTGTGTCTTAATACATTTTTCTGGTTGTTGTGTTTTGTTAGGGTACTTCAAGATCTTACTGTGATTTTATATTGTTGGGTTTTATTTTGTTGTAGGTAACTCAGCAGCTGAAGGCCCGATTCTTACCAAGTCCAGTTGTTATTAAAAAACGTATTGAAGGACTTATTGAGAGAGAATATTTGGCACGAACACCTGAGGATCGCAAAGTATACACTTACGTAGCATAAAATGCGTTCAGAAAATTTGATTTATTCTTGGACTATACTCTTCGCATGAACTGGGAAGTTCTTTTAAATCATTAATATTAAGACAACCATCTTCTCTATTAAATTACAGTACATGTTCTAGACCAGATCAAGCCTTTTACTCCTTTTGAGAGTTTTTGACATTAATTAATTGAGCTTCAGGCTTTTCAACGTTATCCCTGTAGAGATCATCCTTACAATTCTTCGGGAAAATGTGAATGTGCTGCGTTTGTTTTCAATACTGTATGAAAACAGAGAAATAAAAATGACTTTAGAAAATACAGCTCATTTAAAAAAATAAATTTGTTGGAATTTCATTTCCCCAGATCTTCAGTGTTGATGTAAATGTGTTTCTGTAGTGTTGCTTAGCACTTCGCATTGTATAAGTTGGGTTTAAAAGAAACCACAAGTGGTAAGGCAAAATTCCCACTTACCTTGCTCTGCTTCAAATGTTTTTTGTTTTTTTTTAATTAGACATCTTTAATTTAAATACTTGCTAATTTTTTGAAGACCCAAGAAGACAGCTTGAGCATGCTTCACTCTTCCAGGTGCACTCACTGCTCCAACAACATGAATCAGGAACTTCCGGGGGCTCAGAAAAGACCGAAATAATTTTGGCTTTCCCTTCTGTGATTTGAGTTCTTCTAAATTAAACTCTATATTGATTAGGTTTCTTTTCTGGTTTCTTTATAGGAAAAAGGATAAGATTTTAGTGTGTATAAACTGTATAATAATTTTTGCTGTTGTACTCACTGCTGATGGTGGATTGTACAGGGCGATGTTTTTATTTCACTAAATGTAGACAAAATAAATTTACAATAAATGGATTTAGTGTACACAAACAACTAATTCAAGTGTGTTAGAGTACAGGGTTGACAATTTTTTGGAACTAAATACTGTCCCCTGGAGATGTACTGGGATTATATTTTGTTAATAAACATAATAGATGGAGCTGTAGCCGCAGGACTTCCCATCATAAATGCATATTTCAGGAGATTAAAGTGAAGCCAGCGTGCACTATTTGTTTTTAAAAATGCATTTTAAACATGCAATAAAAAATTGTTACTGTAATGAAATTTTTAGTTCTTACCCTGGAACTTTTTTCTTCTTGACAGTGTGCTGCAAAAATAGATTAAAAATAGCAGTTTGGTGGCATCATTCTTCTCAGTTAGGAATTTTTGAGTGTGCATTGTACTGCAGTTTTTATTAAACCATATTTCTGACATTCCAATGCACATATTCTGTGCTTTCCCAGCCACAACTATTTTTCTGCTTTAATTCAAAATAGTATTTTTTGTCTTGGTTCACATTACTTTTATCCGTAGATCTTGAAGAACATAGTTGGGATGGGCTGTCCAATACGAAGAGCTGGAAATGAAGGAAAAAGAAAAGCTTGGCTGTAGAGCATCTGCCAGAGCAGTTCTTGATGGGCTGTGCTAAACAAGTGTGTGGTGCTGGTGCAATGTTCCAGTGTGACTGGAGAGTGTTTTTCACAATGTGTCCACAATTTTACCCCTCTCCAGCCTGTTAAGGTACAATCCTGGCTGTTGTTCAAGAGTAGGGTATTTTTTCTAAAGAGAGGGACTGGAATTAGGATGACATTTTAGCTTGACTATTTGGAAGCTTTTTTTATGAAGCTTTAAGTTTACTGCACACCCCCAACACACCTACACACAGAGAGAATAGTTTTTGAATCTGCAGGAGGTGGTGGTGGCTGAAGAACTTCCTTTGCCCTTGTCCATCAGGAGTTTAGCCTCAAAAGAAAAGAGCTGGGCCATTGGCCCTATTGAAAAAGCGTTTGCTGGCTGTTACTAAAACACCTCCGTGTCTGCACAGTGTAGGCAAATCTTCAGTAGAGATGTGACCAGTTTTTAGCCAGTACAACAGTACTAAACACAAGGAGCTGAGATGGGGGTTTGATTTTGTTTAAAGTAATCGGAAACATCTTCCTCAAAATGTAAATCACTCTTCCATGTACCAATATGAAGGTTTTCTTTTATGTATAACTGACTCTGTTAGCATCAATGTTGTGATATTGCATGTTAATGTTTTCCCATGTGCTTTGCAGGGAGAAATGGGTTCAAGTCCTTTTCCCTGTGAAGTTTTCAGAGACATGAGTGTTATGACTGGGGACAGGAGGTCTTTGTCCTGTGCAATGCCACTGTACTGTTATAGATCAGCTGAAGTTTCCCACTTCTGGTGGCTTTTGGAAGCACTGAGGCTGAATGTTGTGTGAATGACTGTGTAATTAGGTGTCAAGAGTGTTTTTAAAAGCTGTGTGGGCAAGAGTGCCAGAATAACAGCAGGTGGTGATGGCTGTCTTCAGTCAAAAATATTAAGAGTATAGTTTCCATTTTAATAGAATTTTAAAGACTATTCAGGAAGAGACTTCTGCTGAAGTCAGATTTCAAAAATATGCCCTTTACCATTGAACGTGAGGTAGAGGATTGAAAAATGGAGAATGTGAAAGTTCCAGTAAGAGGGAACAAGACATCACCAGGACTGTGCTTAAGGTGAGTTTGATGTTTACATGTTTGTATGTTAGTGAGATTTCATTTACAGTCTGTAGTAGAATTCTGCTAAGCCTTATCTAATTTCAGTTCTTTATTTCTACATAAAGCTTCTTTGTAATTTTGTTAAAATTTTGTTAATAGGATTGTAGTTACATGTGTGAGTGCAATTATTAGTAATTTTGGTTTCTTTGCATTAATGTGCAGCTAAATGCATTAGCAAGACTTAATAAACATGGAGTTTAATGCTCTAGATTTTTTTTAAATTAAAAGTAGGGTTTGAGTTTTATAGCTGTTTGAAGATGTGTAGGCATGTGCTTTCCTTGTACATTAGTTTATTTAAAAGGATTTAGAATATTCCTCATTTACCACCATAACAAATACGATAATCCTGGTGCAGATCTTGATCTTTTCCATGTTCACTACCTTTACAGCTTTGATTTACTCTTTGTGTCCCCTAGAATTAATCCATATAATTCTGGCTACAGAATAAATGAATGCCAAGCAGACCAAGTCTGTGATGTTAAATGCAACTCCTGAATGCAATGTCTTTCCTCTTTTCCAAACACAAACTTTGATCTGTTGACCCTTAAGTTTCTAATGCAACACAATTTGTTCTACCTGTCACTGCTCATTGAGAATCGGCCACTGGTGTCAGATTTTCCCTCACCCATATGGAAACAGAAGCTTTGGACTAAATATGCTGGATGGTTGAAGTATTTTTATTCACATGTATTGCAATCAAATTGTGTAGTACCTGATGGGTGGCACTTGCATATACATATATATACACACATACATACATATGGTAATAAAGCCTTTCCTAATGCATCGTTTTGGCAATAAGCTTGCACAGAGATGGGGTTCCCATCTTTTCACAAGTACCAAAAACTGGAACTAGTTGTGGCCTCTGCATGTCCAAAACTGGCCAGAACCTCTATAGCTCAATCAGACCCTTTGGCTCTGCTTTGTTCCTTGTGGTGCTTAGAGCCGAGCTGGGCTCTGATCCTGAGCTCCCCCCTCCATGGAGCTCTTCAGAGTGAGGGTTTGACAGCCTAGATTGGACTTGGTAGTGTGCACAGCTGGCCACAGGGATCATCTTGTGTGAGTTTCTGTTGATACACTCATTTTGATAGCTTGGACAGTAAATGTAATAACCATTGTTTTCAGTCTGAAGTGTGAGTTTAAAGGTTCCTCTGCCCTGTGGAATGTGTCATTTGAAGACTCTTAAGATGCAGAACTTACATATCCAACAGAAAGCTGGATAAAGGTACAAGACAATAGTTCATGACTTTTCTGTCCTTTGCTGTGCAGGGAAGTGTTCGTAGATTGTGCCCCCAAACTGCATTTAATGTTCTGAATTTTTCTGCTGTGGTTCGTGGTTGGTGTAACTGCATGGACATGGCTGGACCTCTTGCCCCAGGACAGTGCTTGTTGTGCTGACATTAGTATGTGTCAACTCTATAAACAACTTCTGCTCTTTCCTTCCTTCCTTTCTTCTCCAAACCTGGAGCTTTCACAGGGAGTAAGTCAATGAGAGCCCTCCCAAACTGAGTATTACTGAAATCTTGGAAACAGGGTATTTCCTGTGCACGAGTCATGTTCTTTGAGTGATGGAATTTGACAATGAACTCTGATTGTTCAGCTGTATAAAGGTTCTTACTATGAAGTGCTGCACTGGGCAGAATGACTCTGGTACTGCAGCTTGCTCTCCAGGCTCCCCAGCCAGCAGTGAGCAGCTGGTGTGATACCCAGAGGGGACTGTGAAAGCAGAGGCAGTCCCGATGCAGCAAGCATTGTCACCTGCTGGGTTCTTTAGCACTGAGCTCTTGTAAGAGCCCTGCTCTGGTGTGCTCACCTCAGGTGCTCGTCTGCTCTGCTGTATGAGCAGTGCTATCAGCAGCAGGGTGGCCAGCACCAGTGCTGGTGTTTGGCTGGTGACCCAGCCCGAGCTGGGAAACTGGCCCGTGACATCTGCAGGAATTCATCCCAAACCCCAGGCTGCATGATGGAGTCCTGGGTGCTCCACAAAGAGAGCTCAGCTGCTTGTTCCCTTGAAGAAATTGCTACTCATTGCACTCTGGGATGAAGCTGGGAATTGTGTTCCTCCGGGGTTGCAAACTTCACAAAGAGGCAAATATAAATTCTGATTCTAGGAATTGTGATTCAAGTGAAGCTGTTGGTCTTTCTTAAACTGGAACACAGGTGAGGGAGTATTGTCTGAAACTGCACCACTCTGCTCTTGCCTGCTGATTGTGCTATAGAATGATATCAACATGGAATAATGTATATTTTCAATCTGCTCAGGAAATAATGGCATCATAAAAGGAAGAACAACAGAAAAATGGGCTTTTAGGAATTGGTGAGTAATAGAAAATAGTGAAAATACTATCTCAAAGAATAGGAGATAGGCTCCAGGTTCTCAAATCACTCTGCTTCTATACTTTTTAGCATCTTTAGCTTCTTTGGCATCTTCTGCACTTTAGCTGCAGTAACAAGTGTGCTCTGAAAAATCCATGGATGTGGTCTTACTGCCCAGGGACAGTCATGCTTTTTCTTCAGGTGGGCTGTTAGGATCATGTTTCGTCTGGTGGGATTTTTATCCTCTTGTTTTTAATCTTAGTTATTTATTTTTATTAGGCTAGTACTTGAAGCCTCAGTTTTGACCACACTGTATTTATCCAATATGTGGAAAGCCACAGCATTAGTCCTTGCTTTAAGGAACTTAGATGTAAATATGATAATGTGAATGTCTCTACTTTTTAAATCTTTTAAATTAAGCCAAGTTTTTCAAGGACAGCCCAGCTTTTTTAGGGAAGTGCACAGACTGGTTAAGTGCACTCTGCCCCATTCCACTCTAAGCCACAGAGGTTTAGGTGCTTCTGGTCTTCTCGGACACAATCTGACTTTTATTTTCACGCACCCCTCCCCCCACCCCCCCACCAACACCACCGGTTTTACCTGCAAAAGAAAATCTTGCAAATGTGTATCTGCTTGGGTCTCCGGCCAGCCTGACAGTCTGCCTGCTCTCAGCAGCTGTCTGTGCTAAGGCAAGAAGCAAATTGCTGCTCAGGAGGCCAAGGCCTGTTTCACCTCCCTCTGTCCAAACTGGGATAGAGAAGGTGCAGCTTCCAGCCCCTGTTTATGCATAGCATTCATTTTAGCAGTCCTGTTTTTGGAAAGAAAATTCACAGTAAGAAGTCCTGAAGCTCTCAGAGTGATTCTACATTAGAGCCTGGTGCTGCCTTACTAATTTCGAGTTCATGTGCAGATTTTCCTTTTCAAAGTTACCAGAACATGCCACAAATCCCAGTAATGCCTGAGTTTCCTAGACCTCGGGAGCCACTTCTGCTAATATTTGCTGGCTGTTGGGATCTTGCTTCTTTTGAAATTCTGTTAAAGATGAGGCTAATAATCTCCTGCAGCTTGTCTGTCACAGCATTTGGTATCACGTTAATTATGCAAATGTACAATTCCAGAATAATGCCAGATCCGGGCCAAGCCTGTTTTAATTACAAGTTTGGGTGTATTATTCTGTATCTCAGGAAGGTTGTCTTCAGAAAAGGGAGTAATTGGAAGGCTTCACCGTGCGTGGGTCTGACTTGTTCCTTAAGCTGGGGCTTGTCCTTGCTAGCGAGGTCACCTCCTGGGGACTCGCTCTTATTAGCACTCGGCAGGGTGCAGTCACACCCGGCTCTGCTGCTGGCCTTCCAAGAATTCTGCTAAATGTAAGCTGATTAAACAAACGCTTCACTGGACCATGCAAGTCTTGGGTTTGTTTAGATCTGCCTGTTTTCTTTTTCCTGAAGATTTTTAATTGAGGCGTAATGTATATAAAAATTGCTGGGTTAAAACTCTCAGAAATGCATCCTTGAAGCCAGGCACTTAAATTCTCATGTAGCAGGCTGACTTTCCCCTTGTCCCACTCTGATCTGTGGAAGTGGATTGACACTGGGGACGTGGCAGAGGGATCCTGGAGATGCCATCTTGGGTCAGTGCTGGATGTTGGCTCTTCAAAGTCAAGACACCACAGGAAAAGCTGAGAGAGTTGGGCTTGTTCGGTCTCAGGAAGGCTGAGAGGAGATAAGATTCAGAGTCTATAAGGGACTGGAGGGAGGGTGTCGAGAGAATGGATGAGGCTCTGCTGTGTGGTGTGAAGCAATAGGACAAGAGGCAATGGCAGAAACTGATGGCCAGGAAGTTGCACCTGAATGTAAGGAAGAACTTCTCCACTGTGCAGTGACCCAGCACTGGATCAGGCTGCCCAGAGTGTGGAGTCTCCTCTCACCAGAGATATTCCAGAACCCTCTGGACACAATCCTATGCCATGTGCTCTGGGCTGATTCTGCCTGAGCAGGGAAGTTGGACCAGATGCCCCACAGTGCTCCCTTCCCACCTGACCCATTCTGAGATCTTTGTTACCAATGCTTTGTTACAAAATACTTGTTTTTGCTATAATCTCCAATCGGCTCATTACATTTAGTGGGTCTTGGGTTTTTTAAAATATTTTAGGCAAACTGAAAACTGAGGAAAAATGGAACTGTCTGCAGGTGCTCTGTAACTGGCTGAGGACACATAACCTGCCTTTGGTGAGAGATGAGTATGGAAACCAGCCAAGGCCATGCAGTGCCTTTCTACAACGTATTTATTACCACTAGGAAGTTCATCTGTGTGTCTCGGTGCTGCTTTCAGCCTTGCCCTTGCCCCAAAGCCTGCTTCACCTGAGGAGAGCTTTGTTTTCCTCTCGTTACTGTAGTCACCGGCTGCGCAGGGAAGATGTGGTGCAATCCCTGCGTGCTGCAGTGCCGAGGCTCTCTGCATTTTCTGCCTGCTGACACACCCTGGCTGGATTGCTACTTTCTGATAGTTGGCTAAAAAGAAGCAATAAGAATAGCTTGGGAAAGAAGTTTCCTTAAATCAGTGTAGTAAGTTAGATGGGGTTTTGGTCTTTTGCTCATTGGGTCTTTAGTTCCTCCAAAGTGGTGATGAATTAGAGTCACAGGTTTTGAAGCCAGAGACGACCTCTGAAAAGATTTTTGTATTCAAGTAAGGCCTTAATCTTGATTTTTATCTCAGTACTCTGTATGATGTATATAATTGTCATCTATAGCAGGTTAATTTATTAGTTTTGTCCTTGTTACAGGCAGAGCTTGAGATTGGGGTAAAACAAAAAAAAAAGTTTTTAAAAGAAATTAGGAAGCCTGAGTCATGTATTAATGAGGCCTTCTCCCAAGGTGCTTAGGTAATACATTCTCAGTCTCTCTCAAATTAATTAAATTCTAATAATCCTTGTAAAGTACCTTCCTTACAGATGTTGCTCTGAACTTATTAAATCCTGTGATGCATCATCAGTTTTGGTGGTATCAGCTGGAGCAAAGGGCTCTGAACAGTGCAGAGGACTAGGCACAACTTAGGAACTGATTATGAAAAGGAATTTTTAATTATCTTGCTGTGCCTTTCCACTGTAGAATTTTAGACTTTCAGCAAACAGTATTCTCTGAGGTTTCATACCATAAAGTGTTTATTAGTTGTTTATGTTTGGACTTTGGTGCAGGGCTTACCGGTGTATGCATTAGTGCCAGTTCATATTTGTCTTGCTCTTACACACAGCTGGAGTGCCCCAGCAGCTTCTGCTGTGTTACCAGTCACTGCCATGTGGGAATGGGACCCCAGTTTTTTTGAGTCCCCTATCAGAATTGTTCACCCCTCCTCCCCTCAGCAAAGTGACTTTTCACCTACGATTGAGCTGCTATTTTCCTAATCTCTTGAAGAAATCTTTCTTGGCGCGTTCAGTAGGTCACTATGAAAAATGTGCTTTTCCATTTGGCAGGCAGACTGGGAAGCTGGGGGAGGGGGAAGCAGAGAGGAAGACAAGGACTCATTCCATTCAGGGATCAGAGTGAAATCAGCACTTTGCTTTCCTTAGAAGATCCAGCAAAAGCCAGCACTTTGTTCTGGTGGCAGCCATCCCTTTTCCCCCAAGACCCGCAGTGGATGAAGGGTCTTAGCTCACCAGGCTGCAGCAGTGAGGGCCATTGCACCCAGGCTTTATCCCAAGGTTTGGGGGGGCAGTAGACAGGAGATGAAAGGAGGGCATGAGGATACCCTTGTCCAAGGCTGAGGAGCCTGGTTTGAGCCCTTCCCCAAGGACACTGAGTTGTCAGAGCAAGTGGAAGAGGAACAGGAGGGTTTGGCTGGGTGGTGGGGCTGCCCCCTCTGAGGGAGAGGGTCAGGCAAAGACTGAGCTTCAGCTGCTCTCATGCTCCTTGCAGGAGGATTGGTGGGTTCTCCTGACCCAGAGCTGCTGGAGAACTGAGAACCAGCCCTAAAACTGTTCTCCAGGCAGCTTCATCAGGTAGAGTTTCAGAGCTGAGATTGTTGCCCTGTCTCACCCCTGCAAGCACAGAAGAAACACATGGTGGAGGGTTCAGGATTTAACCCTTTTTGTGAGCAAGACTCAGGTTTTTGGCTGTTGTAAAAACAGGAGAGGTGGTGCATACCTTCAGCAGCCTCTGTGGAAGGCACTTGCCCATCTGGAAAACGATTTGGTTCCCCCAGCCACAGTGGGGGCTGGAGAGGGCCAAGGTTTCTGCATCATTCCCTAAGCACCCTTACTCTCCACTTGCTCTGCAAGATTTCACATCCCCAGTCCTCTGTCACCTTCACCACAGAGCTGCAGCTGCCCACAGGATTTTATCCAGCAGATTGGAGCAGGGCTGGGGCTGAGAGCTGCCCCAGCCAGCAGTGATGGCACTGCAAGAGGAAAGCCTCCCCTTGCTGCCTGTTCACTGCCCTGAGAGGGAGCAGCGTGCAGGGGCAGCTCCCAGGGAGGAGGGGGAGTGGAGCAGGCACTGAGCTGCACCCCCTGGGGTGGGAACAGGGGAACCTGCTCATGGCAGCTGCTTCCAGCCACAAACCAAACCCTGATGAATTTACCGAGTTCCAGGGTTTTCCTGTACTGGCAAATTCCCCTGTTCTTCACAGGCAGGAAGGCAGATGACTGCCTGCCCCTGCCCTGTAGCAAAGAGTTGATGAATCATTTCCTTTGCCATATTATAGTGAAATGGTGTTGTTCAGAGCTTATCTAGAGCATTTTAATGCTTTGAGCACTTGCACTCTTCACTCTCTTCCTGCAATTGTCTGAAGGCTGGATTTTGTTTTTGTCTCCCTCCCAACAGCAGTTGTTACTTGCTCAAAGTGTTGCAGGTGGGTGCAAAATCATTTTTTTCTCATTTTCTAGAAAGATTTTTTTTACATTTTTATTATACATAGGGGTCAGTGTATCCTTTAAAGCATGAATGTGAGTTTCTACCAGTGAGAGAGATCTCCCTAAAGGAAACCAAGGCACTGCTGCTTATACCTTTAGACCTTGGAGATTTTACTTAGTTGAATATAAAGTTAGGGTGATATTAAAAAACTAGTTCAGAATTTTGAATAACAGACTTATTAATGCTGGGATTTCTTAACAGTGAACCACTGCTTTGTGTGCTTGGCTGTTTGAGAGGGAAGTTGGCATGTCAGCAGAGAGAAATGTGCTGCCCTTAATTAGATGGAGCTGGACACATCACCAGAGACCCCAGTTTTGATTTAAATACAGGCTACAGTGTGGGCAGCTCTGTATAGGAAGTGCCCTATGGCTTGACCTCTATTGTGCTGCTGCTGGGCTGTTAAACAGGGAGATGAAGGGACAGTGTAATTTATTGTCCACACTAGAAGAGACCTGGAAAGCAGTGTATTTTTAGCATTCCTATTTTAGCTTATGCAGTAAGCTAAGGATCAACATGTAAACCCAAGGAACAAGAAAAAAAAATCCTTGGACTTTGATTAAGGCTGCTGATTACATGGGTATCTCAGGAAAAAAAATATATAAAGGAGGAAAAAGAAGCAAAGGGGGCACTGAAAATGGGAAGCCTGGTATCCAGCTTTTATGGGTGATGTACAATAACCCAGGACCTGGTTTCCTGGCAATTAGGCAGCGAGTTACATGTGTTGTGAAGGGTGTAATTACGAGTCAAGGTTTTTTCCCAAAGCTCCTCTTTCCTGATTTATATCTGCCCTTATTGTTATCTGTCATATTCACATGGTTGGGCTATTTTCTTTTGTTATTTTGTTTTCCTTCCTTGTTTTCAAAGAATAGCTTATCTGTGTGCCCCAGCAGGGTGGGACTCACAGAGATCACAGGCTTTTTACAATGAGCCAAAGCCAGCCTGCTGACTACAAGGAAATCTGCTGAGGGTTTCAGCCACGAGTGCCACATGGGCTTTGCAAAAAGCAGTGATTGCGCCGGTGGGACTCGGCTGGAGTCCGGAGCGGCCGCTTCCACTGCCAGGAGACCGGCGAGCATCACCTCAGCCTGGAAAATCGCTGCTTGTGTTCCAGTGCTGTGCATCTCTGCCGTGCTGTGTTGTGGCCGGCAGCAGTGCTGCTCCTGCACACCTGGGTCGCAGGTACGGAGTGAGCCTGAGCCGAGCTCCGCTGGATGTGAGCTGGGGCCGCTCTCTGCACCTGCCCCCTCTGCACGTTCGCTGTGCTTCAGCTGCTCGCTGCAAAGCCTGTAGGAGCCCGAACTCCTTCTCTTCAACGCTGACAGTACACACGGGTGTTCCCGAGGCAAAGAGTAAAAGGAAGGCACCAATTCATCTGTTTTAATTTTTTGCCTGGAGTCTTTGCAATGGATGATGGAGCAGAGTCTCTGATGACTGTGCATCTCCTCACCCATTTGGGACACTCATTTCCTCTGCGGCAGACTCTGGATCGGCTTTTGGAGTGGCTCTGCCTGGACATTCGCCTTTTCTTGGTGTCTGAGAGAATTCCTCCCCTGAAATACTACGAGAGATACCGCAAGAGGAGCTGCAGCTTTCCAGGAATATCCGTCCTCCTTTATCTGCACGAGGACTGGGGAGAAGAACGGATTTTCCAGGTCCACGAGCAATTCCAGCGCCCTCCCTGGCGGTACCAGCGTGCCCAGTTTGCCAGCGGGCAAAGCCCCCCCTATGCCCCATCCCACCAGGACTTCTACAGCCTGGATGAGCAGCTGCCCGTGTGGGGCATCCGCCGGGTGCACTGCGGCCCCGAAATCCTGCGGGTCACCCTCTACTGCAGCTTTGAGAACTACGAGGATGCAGTGAGGCTCTACGAGATGATCCTCCAGAAGGAAGGCACTCTGCAGAAAAGCACTTTGTGTGTCTTCGTGCTGCACGCCACCCCACACGTGGCCGTGCAGCTGTGCCTGAAGCAGCTGCCCGTGGGGGTGACGGCCGAGCCCCCCGACTCGTCAGCCCTGCAGTTCAAGGTGCAGGAGATCGGGCAGCTGGTGCCCCTCCTGCCCAACCCCTGTGTTCCCATCAGCAGCACCAGGTGGCAAACTCAGGACTATGAAGGAAATACAATTCTGCTCAAGGTATGTCTGTGGTGCTCTCAAGAGGAGGGTTTATCTACTTTTTTTTTCCAAGGAAAGCAGGTCTGGTTCAAAATGGAAATTATGATTTTGTTTGTTCATGTTTCTTTTGAATTTGTGAATGCAGTAATCGGTGTCTGCCAGTGCTGTGATGCTGTTGATAAATACAAGCACTGATCCTTGGAATGTTTTTATACAGTTAAATTAACATCATTACTGCTTGCCTGAAATGCAGATTATTAATGATTTCTAGGGCACACTAGCTTAACATCTTCCCTCCTCTGCCTCAAAAAAATGATTGTAGCAGCCTAATCTTTTTCTGATAAGACATTGCCATATAAACGTTTTTCAAAGCAGATTTTTGGCATCCAAAACCAGAAGTTTTGTAAGTGTAATGTTGATGCAGCACTGCCTGCAATTGAGGTTGTGAGATCACAAGTGAGTTGCAGTTGGGCAAAAGTGACGAAGAGATGTGTCCTAGGAAATCTCTGCCTTGTCTGTTGAAGTGTGCAGTCCAGAGGTTATATGAATACAAATTAAAAATTTAAAAAAAGACAAAGTCTGTGGTGAGATCATATGTAGTGACAATTACACATATGAGTAGAATGGAAGCTTGGCTCAGTGTGCTTTCCTTCCCCTCCCACCTCTGGTTATTATTTCTTGTAATTTAGATTTTAAATTATTTGCCCTGGCTTTTTCCTCCCAGAAATCCTCTGTTAGAGGTAAAGTTAATTACTTGGTTCAGCCTATTTGTATGCTATTCTGAATACTAATCTTGCTGCCTCATTCAATATCAATTTACAAACTGGTTTTCACCCTCTTGGATTGGTCAAGGCCCTGGGTATCTTCATGTAGCTTTGAAACTGGTCCTACCTCCAGCAGGGCACTGGGCCAGTTGACCTCCAAAGGTCCCTTCCTAAATTACTCTGTGGCTGTTCCTGCTGTAGATACAAGGCCTTTGAGCTGACAGATGTACATGAATTCACTGGTAGGAAACTTGGAAGCTTTTTTTGGGGATGTGACCATGCTGCACTGTGCTTCTCACAAAGGAAGGTGTAATCCACTTGAACTCGAGGATGTATCTCGTGTCCAAGCTGCAGACAGCAGGCTGACAGCCAGTGTCTCATTCTGCAACTCTTCAGCCCATACTATAAATCTTTGTTTTGAGTACCTGCAGTTTACCCCCCTGCCCAGACCTTCTGCCATATTGCAAACTAAATCCCAGGCTCTGCTCACAGACTCCACATGGCGTTGGCATTTCCCCCCTGAAGCCCCTTGTGGTAACTGGCAATGGCTCTCCTTTGCAAGTGTTTATCTAGGTTCCCCTGGAATGCATGTGGATTTTTTTGTATCCACAACCTGCTTTGGCAGGTACTTGCCCAGGTGTGCTGGCTCAGGCTGCAGGTGACCCCAGCACGGCGGGGCTGGGCGCGAGTACCGTCATTAGTCAAGCTAGGAGTGTGTGATAACCGGGTTCTCTCTAAATTTCAACAGGTTCAACGCAGCTCCAGGACCCTTGAAACAAACATCGGGCTTCGCCAGCAGCATAACAACGCAGGCAGTGGAAGAATCCCGCAGGACGGTATGCCAGCCCCCCGCCCTGTAAAACGGGGCGATCCCGGGCGGAGGAGCCAGGAGGTCAGAGCTGCGAGGGGTCAAACCCAGCGTGACGCAGGAGAAGCGCTTGTCTCCGAGCGGGGCAGCAGTGCCGCCCAGGGGCTCCGGCGCTCCCCGGCCGTCGCTGCGGGCCCCGGGAGCGGCCGCTGCCCGCCGAGCCGGCCCGGGAGCCGCGCCTGCCGCCGCCCGCCCCGCACGGAGCTCGGGCAGCGCCCCGCCGGGATGCTTTATGTGACTGAGACCCAACGTGCCTGATGGACTCAGCCTTGCCAAAGGACAGCGGAGCGCTTCTGGATGTGCCGGGACTGCTGCTGCCCAGCGTGTACCTCTGTCGCTGTGACATCCCGCTCGGCGTCACTGAGGCAGACTGAATTCCCATGGAGAGATGCTAAGGAGGCTGCGGGGAAAAGAACACTATTTACAGAAAGCTGTTTTTTTTTTGTGGGTTTTTTTTTTTTTTTTAATTTAACGCAGATTATGTGAGGGGTATGTTGTGCAATGAATAGGAATAAACCGTGCGGCTCCCACAGCTGTTCTAAGAAGCTAAAAAATAGACAGTGACATCTTCAGATGGGTTTTGAAGGTGCAGCTTGGCTGAGCTGCCCAAGCAGCTGGATGCCCCCAGCCGTGGGGACTCACCATCCCTTGCTAGGACTCACTGGAACAAGCTCCTGGCATGGTCACAGTGGGCCTGCTGGTTTTCCTTTGTGTTCCTTCTTGCTTTCCCTGTTGTTGGTAATTAAAATCTATCAATTTTATGCAAGATTTGAAACATAAGAATATTCTTTTAAATATTTCTCAGGAGAAATATTTCTAGCAAGACCTTTTTCCCAACTCAGCACAGTACATGCAAAAACCACATACTTGAAGAGAAGTGCCAGTAAAACCTGCTGCTGCCTATTCATGTGACACTTAAAATAAACACAGCAACAGGCCAGGCTTTGTTAAACCAATGTGCAATTAGAAGGAAATCCTAGCTGGGTTTTAATTAACAGAAGACAAGAGAAGTTGAGAGTCTTGGAGGGAATTGCTAAATCCTCAGGAGTAAAAAGGACGGGAGAAATGAAATCATGATTCAGCATCAACAGATGCTGAAATAACTCCCATCTTGATCAGTTTTCTTTCTCAAGTAGGATTAAATAAATCTCAGTGGGAAAGAGATGGGAAGAATATGAAGGAGGGATGAAATTATTCAAAGAAAAGCCATATCTGGTAGTACTTACCATCCGAACAATACAACAAAGAGGTATTTTCTCCCTTAAATATATCTGAATTCTGGAAGGGATATGAGTAAATCCCTGCTCTGGGCCCTTCCAGCTGGTTCTGCCCTGCCAATTAATGCTCATGAACTCTTCAATTTGGGGACCAAAACCTACAGAGCAGGACACTTCATTCACTGGACACTTACAAATATCCCCCAGCTTTTCACAAGTCCCGCAAAAATTGTGGCCTTTCTAATGAATCCTGCTGTGATATGTTACATCTATGAGGATGATTATTTAATCTCTCCTAAAAACTCAGCAGGGCTTTTCAGAGCTGGAGAAAATGACTGCTCAGTAGGGAAGCAGGCAAGAAGAGTTTGCAGGGGCTGGCTCCCCGGGCTGCTGTGGTGTGTGCGGGGTGGGCTGGAGGCTCACGGGGAGAGGAGGGGCTCAGAGCAGGGCAGGGCTCTCTGAACACGAAGTTACAGACCTGCACTGGGCATGGATGGGATAATCATGAACCTGGGAATCAAGGCAGAAGTGGGATTCCTGGGAGAAACAGCTTTAAAGAGAGATTTCATGGCATTCTCTCTACTCTCTCATGCCAAAGGTACTTGAGTGTGACTATTTAGCATAATCTTATTTTACCTAAAAGAAAGAAGCAGAAGGTCAGTATCTAGCCTGGGGAAAATGCTTCATCATTTGGACAAAAAAAGGGACAAGTTTCTCCTGCCTGCAACAAATCATGGAAAAGGGCTTTGAGTCAAAGGAAAATGGCTCTGAAAATACTGCTTTTAACAGTGAGCATGTAAAAACATTGTATTATAAGCACAGTATATTTCTAGTACAAATTCTGTATTACACAGGAAGGTGTGCAGGGTGTGCTGGGTCAGAGGGCACATTTCTCCATGGACAGATTCGGTAGTGAAAGGTAAAGATTCACATTTTCCAGACTATTCATATCTCTGCAGCCTCTATTTTATACTTCTTCCTTGCACACTGTGTGATTCCTTTGATGGGCAGCTCTAACCGAGATTCTAATTTTGAGGTGTGCACTTTTTTGGGGACGGTGGGATCCTGCTTTGTGTCAGCAGTGCCATGCCCAGGAGTGGGGACATGGCCCTGGCACTCCTGTGAGCCACGGGGTGACCCTGTTCCCTGAGGGGGCAGAGATGCTGCCATGTACTCACAGGGGATGATCATGAACAGTCTCACCCGAACTGAAAGGATTTTCTCCTGGGTCACTGGCACAGTCTGGGTGTGGAGGGAGGAAATCTGTTCTTGCAGGAGCCGTGTGTGTGCTGAGAGAGCGAGCTGTGGGCACTGGGGTCACAAGAAGCAGGAGAACTTGCTCTCGGGTCAGTTTAACATAATCTGAAGGGGTGAGTGCTGTTGCTTTTTTTTTTTTTTTTTTTTTTTTTAGCCCCTGGAAACAGAAATTGTGTTTTTTGTCTCCACTGAAGCAAGCACAGTGATATTTCTGAGGGATGAGTTGCCGTGGAGCAGTGGGAGCACTCCCTGATGCCTGGATACGAGCACAAAGGCAGGGGGTGCTCCCTTGCTCCCCACTGGTGCCAGGAAACCCCTGCCATGGTCAGTGAGATCACAGCCAAGGCCTCTCATGTTAAAAAGAATCTGGCAGACTCGATACTTTTGGGGAAGCAAATGCTGAAAGCAGTCTTCTTTCCTGAATTCTAGGCCAAATCCAGCTTTCGTGAATGCCTTGGTAAATCCTGAGGCAGTTCTGTGAGTGCAGCTGAGCTTCCCAAATTTACACTGGTGGGCCTGGGGTGGGACTTTTATTCTCTTCACCTGTGTTGGTGCCGTGCTCTGCACTCAGTACAAACAAAGCTTCGCAGCCACTTGGGAGGGGAGAATAGATGTTTCAGAAACCTCATGTTTGTAACGGGAACCTGTGCAGGGCAGGAGCACTGATGGTCACCTCCTCTATTGTCACCTCTTGGGTTTTGCAGATTTTCCAGATTATTGCTGTTATTGTTATTTTTCGTATTACCGGTGTTATTATTGTTGTTGTTATTATAGTTGCGTTTGTTGGGTGTCTGTTGTCCCCGTGTGCCGCGGCTGCGCTGGGACTGCGGGGCCGGTCCCGCCTGTCGCTGTCACAGCAGCTCCGCCTGGTGCCGCACACGGCGTCCTTCCCGTGCGTGTCCCTGTCCCC
>QUSF01000034.1:1908899-1971922 GCA_003676055.1 Chloebia gouldiae | reverse complement strand
TGTGTCCCTGTCCCTCTCCCGGCCGTGTGTCCCTGTCCCTGTCCCTCTCCCGGCCGTGTGTCCCTGTCCCTCTGCTGTCCGTGTGTCCCTGTCCCTCTCCCGGCCGTGTGTCCCTGTCCCTCTGCTGTCCGTGTGTCCCTGTCCCTCTCCTGTCCGTCTGTCCCTGTCCCTCTCCCGGCCGTGTGTCCCCCGAGCGCTCCCCGGGGTCCCTCGGGGTGGGTGATGCTGCTCCTGCGGCTGCCCTGCTCCGCAGAAAGACGGGAGCTGCCAGAACCAGCCCCAGCCGCGGGCTCCATCTGCTCTCCTCTCCCCAGGCTTTGCCTTTCTGCACATCTCCAAGCTCAGCCGTGGTCCAGCGTGTCTCAGCTGCTTAGGGAGCTTCAGTCCCTGTCCCCTTCCTTCCAGCTATTGCGGCTTTTAATCCTCACTTTCACAAACATAAAATTAACCTGATAGATGAGGAAGCAGCAGAGGTACTAATAACAAAGAAAGCCCATTTCTTTTTCATTCATTAATTTTCTCTGACAGTGAAGTAGTTAATTAAGGAGATCTGTTATGTAAATGACAGGGGAAAATAGAGTTCTTAATGTGTTTTATTGTTTTGTGGCAGCCACAGTCACTGATGCTGTGCAATGTCATGTGCAGTGGTTACTGTGCATCTGCTGTGTGTAAGAAGAGTAGATACAGTACTGACAAGCTTGTTATAAAAATGTTTTACTGAAAAATACTATGAATTCTCCCTTTTCATCAGTAGTTGAGCACTGAAGGATCACTCTAGGACAGGTGTGATGGAGCAGGGCAGGGATGAGGTGAGGAGTGGGACCTTTGCTTTGGCAGGGCACAGCAGGAGCAGATGCAGAGCATTGCAGGTCATGTCTGTCTTTCTGTGTGCCTCGCCTACAAAGTGAATTTTGAAGCTCAAAGGCCCTGAGGCTTTGCTTTTCTCTAATCAGGAACAGGAAGCCAAAGTGAACACAAAGGAGAGGCGAGGGGGACACAGAGGGCCTGGGGTCTCCCTGTGGTACCCTGTATGTGTGGCACACATCCTTCTTTTTGCTCCCATCATTCCATGTAGGTTGGCAACCAGGAGAATTCTCTGCAGCCCCTTTTGCCCGTGGTGCTGCTGACACTGCTCAGGGGAGGAAGGCCACTGCAGCCTGGAACTCTCTGCCCATCCTTCCTGGCACCCCCTGCACACAAACTCGGCTTTGCAGCAGCTGTTTGGGCTTCTGTGGTGATGTAAGATCTTGCTGCTGGATTTTGCTGAGTAAACCTCCAAATATTAATCCTGTCAGTCTGACAGACCATCTGGGGTGGGACATGCAGGAGTGGAGCACATACATGTTAGAGCAGGGGGCTCAGCTGGGATGGAGCTGCCCAGCCTGTGCATATTCCTATTGGAGCTCTGCTTTGTCCCCTTCTCAAGACAGTGTTTTCCTGCAAGGCTTGCCAGCATCTTTCTTTTGTCCTCAGGGAAGTGAAAATTAATTTTTCCTTCAGTCTTCAGGGCCCTGATGCAATAAGTGTGAAGGCACATCCCTGTCCCAGGGTGCTGCTTGCTCGTGGACAGCAGGGAACAAGGGAGGAGGTCTTGGCTGCAGAAGCTTCCTGAGGATGGGGTAGGATGCACAGGAATGGCCTGAGCACCCTTGGGCCTCGGGAAGGAGCCTGGGGGATGATGTGTTTCCATCTGGCCACGTGCCTGCTGGCTGTGGGCTGTCTCCCACCCTCGCTGTGCTGGAGGTGCTCTGCTGCTCTGCAACCCCCGTGGCCATGCACCATGGAGGGAAAACAAACGTCAGAGAACAAAAATGCCTTTTGCAAGACCTGCCTGCAAGAATGTTCCTCTGGGTGATTGCTTTGTTGGACCTCTCTTCTGCCATAGGCAGGTGTGCCTGCAGCCTGGGCTTCTGCAGCAATCTGCATCCTGGAATTGTGCCCTTCTCACTGTTAGCTGCTCCCCATCAACTTTATTTTCAGGAAAAGTTGCTCATTTGCAATGCAATATCCTAAATTGAACACCCCAAATGCTTAGTACCTCACTGAAGAGTCAGAGATATTCCCCACCCCTCAAACCCTAACAGCAGTAATACAGAATACAAAATACAGCAGATGTTACAGTAAGAGCTTTTTTCCTTTTCCCATGTATTCATCTTCTTTAGGTGCAGAGGATACACCTGATCAACCTGTACTAAAAATTCAATTACCCTATTTTTTAAAGAGAAACAGGGATCACACCCAAGTTTGGGAGGGTCTCTGGAATGAAAAGTCAGTGTGCCAGGAAGCAGTCAGAATGGATCTGTTGTCCCAGGCACTGCCAGGAGGCAGGTTTATCTTCCATGGAATTTCTCAACCTCCCCTTTCAGCAGACTCCTCCCGACAGCACAACTGCATTGCAGTTTGGTGTGCTGTGTTTCTGATGTTTAATTCTCATTATTTGAGAGAGGTTTTGAGAGGTCTTCATCTCCCACTGAGCACTTGTATTAATATTCCAGTTCAGGATCTCAGTTCTTCTGCTGATTGCAGGCAGGGACAGATCCAATTCCTATTAGGGTGTATTTATATTCTTTAAGAGTCCCATAAGCTTTCTTCTCCCCTATCACCCTTCTTCAGGCACTGGCAGCCTGGCTGTGCTGGGAGGTGATTAGGTTTGTAAATTTGTTCCTGCAGACACTCGGTGACACTGTTCATTTTCTCATCTCCCTCGTGCAACTGAAGTTGTGACAGCCTCACTTCTTTAATTGGGATCATCTCCAGCAGCATCTCTGCATCAGAAGAAGCCTCACAGGGTGCAGGTCCAGAAGCACGAAGCAGGCAGGAGCTGCTGGGGCTCTGAGCTGCCACAGCTGGTGGAGATTGATCCTGGCTTCCCAAAACTGGAAGAGAGGATGTGAAATACCCTGACAACTGAGTGGAGGTGAAAGATGCTTGCTGTGAAGTAACCTCATCCCTGTTGGCCTCACTGGGTTTCAGCACCTTGGTGGGGAGAAAGAGGAGAAAGTCCCTCCTTGTACTCCTGGCTTAGGTTTGGGTCACTGCTGCTCTCTTGGGAGTGGTGTGAGAGATGGAGGAATGATGAGGCATTCCCAGCCTCGCAGCCCTTCTAACAGTGTCCCTTGTGCCCTTGTATCACCGTGCAGGGAGCTGGGATTGTTCCTGCTGGCTGTGGTGCTGCTTGGCCAGAGGCTGCAGACACAGGAGGGCTGGCACCAGCCTCCAGGTGGGTCTGCCATGCTCATGGCCTTCACAGGAGTGCCTGGATTGGGAGCCCAGGCCATCAGTGCTCGTCCCTGATCCTTGCTCAACTTCCCTCTCCTCCTGGCAAGGAGTGACTGTGTGAGCAATTCACTCACAGGTGTTGGGCACACACCTGAGCCATCCTGTCCCCTTGTTGCTTTTTGAACCTGAAGCTTCACCAGTGGATGGTTGAAGTGGAAGTGTGGTTTGTGGCTTTGCTTTTGGTTTACCAGAATTGGCTTAAAATGCATCACGGATTCTCAGTTAAAACAATAATAAAAAAAAAAAAGAGATTATACTAAAGGAAACTCCCAGCATAACACAAAAGTTGCTGAGTGTGCAGTGAGTACAAAGGGAATGTCTTTTGACCATTCCAGTGGCTGGAAGTTTTATTTCCAGTCTGGCAGCAGAACTAAGTAAGCAGATCTTGGTTGTGTTCCTGTCCCTCCCTTATTTTTTGGCCATGTTAGATAGAAGCATCCTCTCGGGATGACCAGATGTGCTGGGAACAGCACCACCAGCAGCTTCCTTTGGATGCAACTGATCTGAAACTGGTAATGGTCACTGGGTTGGGTGCACATAATTGGGATGAATAAATGGGTGTTATGAAACCTAGTGCTTAGATGAAATGCAGCATTTCTTGGCCCTGATATTCCACTTCCCTGGGGGCTTCCTTGTCTACTGGGCATAGTGGTTGTTGTGTGGCCTGTGTGGCCTCCAGCCAGCTCTTCAAGCTGTTGCTGCACTCTCCAGAAGTGAGTAGTTGGAAGGTGACTGATCAGGTTGCTCCTGCCACCACCAGAAGTGTCTTGGTGGAGCAGATGTGCAGTGACACTGCCTGGGCTCCACTGAGGGTCCTACTGGGTCCCCACTGGCCTTGGTGGGGTGGTTTGGCCACCAGCTGGTTTCACTTGCAGGTTCAGTGGTTCCACACTGAGGAGGGCACTGGGCTCCCAGCTCTGCAGTCCAGCTCTCCAAAATCTACAACCCCAGTCTAAGACAAGCTGTGAGGGTTTCCAGGAAGTCTGTGTGAGCTGGGACACCAGAGGAAAGGGTAGGATGAGAGCAGAGCTTCCCTGAGAATTTGACTGTGGTTTTCCCATCTTGTTTTAATTTGGAGCTACTGGGCTTTGTGGAGAGAACAGCTGATTGCAGAAATGCCTCATGCTGATGTTTACCAGATACTCTTTTGTAGATGGGAAAGTCATTCTGTGTCATGAGAAATTTCACAAGTGTTAGCTTTTTTTGCAAGTTGGAGTGAAACCAGGTCTCAGGAGGTTTAGATTTCTCACAAATTTGGAAGTCTGGTAACCTTGATGTGCAGCTCTCTGACACCCACTCGAGATGCTCAGCCACCTCGTCCTGCAGCACATGGCACAAAGTGTTAAAGCAGCTGAGACCAGACAAATACCATGGGAAGCCAAGCACTTTCTGGTAGGGAAGAGCAAATCTTTTACTTCTCATAGCTGCTTGGATTCAGCAATTGCCTCAGTGGAGACTTCTGCTTTTCAGTCTCATTGTTCAGCTCTGGTAATAACCACTGTTGTGTTTACAAGTTCTAAGTGATGACAGGCCAGAAGCCTCCCCAGCATTTAATTCTTCCTGTGTCAGTGTGCTGGCTTTGCCTGCCTTCATCAGCACCCAGGACTTTCTGTGCCTTGCTCTGCTTGCCATGAAAATGAGCTGTGAGCAAGCCCGACCCTGGGCTGTGCCTGTGCCTCCCCACACTGGGCATCCCTCAGTCCCTGTTTCCAGGCATCTCTTGTTCTAAGAAGGTGCATTTGATTTGTGATTTGCTGGCATTGGTAGGGCAGGTACTGTGGCGTGGGCATCCTGAAGGACCTATCTATGCCCTGTGTTGTGATTGGTTCCTAGGTTTAGTCTGGAAAAAGGGAATTGCTGCCATGGCATAGGTGGGAGCAGGAGGTGTGCAGGTCTCAGAGGTGCAGTACCTCGGCAGGCAGGCTCAGGTGGAGGGGCTGCCAGGAGCAGGGGTGCTGGTGGGAGGACATGCCAGGGGCTGGAGCTCCATGCAGCAGGGCAGGCTGGCCTTGAGGAACAGTTCCTGCTGCTCCTTGTTGTCCTTGTAGTGCTGCTGGCACAGCCTGTCTCCTCTGATTCTGTCTGGGGGAGTGCAGCACATAACCCAGCAGCAGCAGCCAGTGTGACCCCAGAGGCAGCACTCATGGTGCTGGGAGCAGAGAGCTCCTGGGATTCAGGTTCCAGAGTGGGAGCTGCCAGGTCAGGGGCTGAGGCCAGGCTGGCAGCCCCTGCAGTACCAGCCAGCCCGCTGGCACCAGCTGGGTCACTTCCACTCATGGGGGAGGTAGAAAGTGTGTTCCAGAGAAAACATTGAGCCTTTAGCCAAAAAACAACAGGGAGGAGAGGAAGGAAGGAAAACCCATAAAACACTTTCTTCTAATGTCTTGCTGATTCACAGTCCTTGCCCCACTGATCTGGCTGCTGGGTTTTATTTTCAGCTGTTTGATTAATGAGAGCATGTTCTGGAGCCTTTTGAAGTGTTGAGACCACTTCCATTCTTGGTGGCCCAAACCATCCATGCTGAGCCAGCAAGGTGGTGCTCCCATGGGCTGTGCTCCCCAGGGAGGGTGGTGGCTGCTGCACCCCAGGCTGCCACAGCGCTGCCTGCAAGGTGCCCCTGGGACTTGCTGCAGCTGGAGTGCACACAGTTTAGCAAAACAGAGCAGGGTGGGATTTATGTCCAGGTTTAATTTGTGCTTTCCTTGATTCCAGTGTGGCTGTAAGATCTGATGGACTCCCGTATTTTCTGTCCTCTGCTGTGCTTTCATGGCAGGAGCAATGACAAGCCTCAGATCAGGCTCCTCACCAAAGCCTGGTTTGAGCTGTTTGTGAGGGAAGTTGTGCTGACAATGAAAATACTTTGCAAGTACTGCAAAGGTTGAATGGAGCTCTCCTTCCTCTGCCCACCGTGGACATCCTGGGCCTGTCAGAGGTGGATGAGGATGGCAGTGCTGGCTGCCCATGCCTGCTGGCCACCTAGAGCCTTGTCTGTGGTTCTCAGTTGTTCCTCTGGGTAGGATTTGTCTGCAAGAGAATCTATCATGGTTTTCATTCAACACATGGTTACTGCTTGGAGGATGATTATTTGAAATAATTTGTTCTATCTGTGTCTGTTTTGTGCTCTGTCTTGCTTGACCTACACCCAGCAATGCATGTTGGAAGCCTCAGCCTGGCCATCCATTATCATTAATGCTCCAGCATGTGGTTTTACTTTATGGAGGATTGCACAGGGTTGCTGATGGTAATGGGAAAGGAGATGTTTTGGGCATGCAGCAGCCCCATCAACATTTTGGAAGGGTTTTGAAAGCAGTCACCCGTTGTATGTTCTAAAAGCTATTTGCTTGTAATCTTAAACTGTGATAACAATAATAACAATAACCTTGCCGATGCAGAGGTTGTGTGGGAGAAACACTGAAAATTTACTACAAACTTTTGCCAAGTTGAAGGTAATTTTTTTTTTTTTTTTTTTTTTTCCCTTTTTGTGATTGAAAGCCATTCTCACAGCGGTGGCTGGCAGTTCCAGCTGCGCCGTGTCACAGCGGAGCAGGATGCGGCTCCGGAGGCAGCGTTGCTCTGTGCAATGTCCCTTTGCAAAACACAGCAGTGCAGGCATTTCCCCAGAAGTGTGGGGATGCAACTGGCCTTTCCAGCGAGGTGTCGGAGGAGCGATCAGCCCTTCCCCAGCCAGGTGTGCCAGGGATTGTCTCAGCTCAGGGCCTGGAGCCGGTTTCCCCGCAGAAGGCCCGGCTCAGCCAGCACGGGGTGAGGGCACAGCCCTGCCTTTGCCGGGCGGGATGCCGCGCTCCGGCCCGCTCCGAGAGGCCGGAACACAGCCGGGCACTGCGGGTTCGCTGCACGGGCTGTGCCTCGGCAGCCACCGCGCCATGGCTGAGGGCAGAGTGGGGCTGGAGGCCGAGCAGCGAGCCCCGGTCCAGGGAGCTGCCGCGCCAAGTTAATGGGATTGTCACACGTAAATGGGATTGTCACACGTAAATGCGATTGTCACAAATAAATGCGATTGTCACAGAGCGGCCGCCCGGTCTCGGCTGAGGAGCTGCTCTCATCCCAGCCCCTCTCCATAAAATTACCCTGTAGAGTGTCATTTCTCATGCTCATTCTTAGCCTAATCGTGTGTTATTGGTGTGGGTTTTGGAAGTTGGATGAAAGTCACTTCATTCGAGTTTAAAAATTCAGTCAATCAGATGTGGTTGGCTGAGTTGTTTTTTCTTTCACCTCACGCTTCACATTTTGGTGGTTGGCATTGAGAGCATTAGCGCTGGAGTTGTCCAAACCTCTCCACTGGGTAGGAAAATAGTATTATTCTCATTTTATTCAGAAGGAAATGAAAATACAGGGATTTTGTATAGCTTGCCTAACATCACAGGGAGACTCCCTTTAATAAAAACCAGATCTCTCATCTCCTAATCTTACAGATTAAAAGCAACAACATCCTTCTTCCTTTATCCTTCTTTCTTATACTTCAAAACTTTGCAATAACAGTTTATTTTTGTTGGGAAAGGCCTTGATAAGTGATTTCTTTGAGCAACAGCCAACTTACAGACCATTGTTCAGTGGTAATGAGCTGGCTTAACATAAATTCAACAGCACGCCAAAACTCTACACCTGAACAGGCATCCAAAGGTTGGGAACCTTTCTAATATTTGAAAAAAAATAAAAACAAACCATTATTGTTTAGAAAGAAAGATAAGAACAAGTAGGAAGAGGATGAATGCAGAGTTATGGCATATGTACCAACTGCAGTAATCTCAGGTACTCAGGCTGGATTCTGTTTTCTTATGCGGCTCCATCACTCCCTGTTTCAGTTTTTAGAATTCCTCTTTGTCAGGGATGTGTTGAGACAATGACAATGCCTTTATTTGGAGATGCTGGGGGCTGAGAATGGCTCTGTGGAGGCTTGGCAGTGGTGGGTGGAAGGTAGGGAAGCCTTAGCATTTGCAGGTGGAGAAGGGGCTTTTGGATGGCAGTGTTCTTGCTTGGAAAAATAATGAGATATTCAATGCATCTTTCTTCCATCTGAAGTAGGAGTTGACAGGTCAGCTAGACTAAAGTCAAGACCCTTCTTGGTGAATCTTGGCACTCACAGACAACAGGGTATCTTGGAGGGATGTGCATAGTGGGAACAGAAATAATTAATTACTCTTTTTATTTCAATTTTCCTTACATGTTTGCATTAATTGAACTACTACTGGGTTTTTTTTTTTTTCCCTCTGTCTTTGGAGGTGCTTACTACTACAGGCTGCTGGAAGATCTTGGGGAGAGGATGGTCCTACTTTGCAGGAGCATTGATTGTGCTTGGAAATGAAGTTCTTAAGAGCATTCAGTTTCCACCCTTCCCCTACTCAAGAAGTGGCTGTTCCACTTGTGCACTGTGCAGTGCCTTGGATTCCAGATCCTGGAGGTTCTTTGCTGTGCTCATCTCCTGTGGGTTTAGGTCAGTCAGCCAAGGTGTACTTGGTGCTGCCTTTCAGAAGTCACACACCTGCAGTAGGTTTGCCTCATCCTTCAGGTGCTCTGGTGCTGAGGAAGCCCCACACCCACCCATGGGTTCCCTTCTGAGTGTGCAGGTGGGGAGTGCTCATTCCCAGGCTCCTGTCAGTGACAGAAAACAGCTGCTGGTCCAGCAGCACTGGGTGTTGAAAACATTGAGGCTGGCCCTGCTCACAGGCTGCCCTGCAGAGTTGTGTACTGCTGGTTCTGCAAAGCATGACTGGAACTGATTTTGTTTGTTGCCTGCAATAATCTTCTCCTGGGGTTAGAGACTAGGCAGTTTTGGTTTGCTCTTTTCCCAGTTTGGTTTTAATTCGTATTTGACCTCCTCACTGCTGGTTCTCTTCTGCACTTGCAGTATTGCAGTCACTTTGCTCTGGGCTGTTTTCTGAGAAAAACTAGAACATACTCAGTACCTTTGGTAGATGTTATGCCTGGAAGGTGGCCCAGTGCTGTAAGAAGTGTTCCTGACTGAGTAATGGAAGCCAAGAGCTAAACAGTTATGATAGTGTTCCAGTTAAAACATGGGAGTACCTCATACCATTTCAAAGTGGCTTAGCCTGTGTCATCACAGTACCAAAAGGAAGGTGAGTCCAGGAGATCGCTGGTTGTGTAAATAATCACTCAAATTAGGAGCTGTCAGTGATAGCCTGAAGCCACCCTTTCTCTTGCCCATGCCCTTAGCTGGTCTGGGTGGCAGTCAGGCCACCCGTGCTCTGCAGGACTCAGGAGCAAGGTTCATCCTGCAGGCTCTGTGCCCGGGCAGAGACAAGGCATTGCCGGCGTTGTTCTAACGCCTGCACTTTCAGCTCTAACGTTCTGCTCTGCTTCGTGTGTCTGTGTTTGTTTAAATCTCTTCCAAGAGTGTTTCCCAGGGTGATAAGACCTTAGTGGCACAATCTCAGCAACAGCAACTGAATTGAGCCCGTCACCTTGCAGAAGGCTCTGCTGGCAGCTCAGCCGGGGCTCCTCCCGGCCGGGCGGAGGAGCTCCCGGGAGAGCAGCGGGGTCTGCCCCGGAATGGGCCATGCCATCCGTGCAGGCAGCTCACAGCGAGCCAGGGAAACGTGGCGTCAGACATCCTTCTAAATCCTCCTCTGGGTAATGGAGAAGGTAAACAAATCCTGCTTCTCTTAGCCCACTGAGGGCAGTACCTCCAAGTCAGATTTTATGGGATATTCAATGACTTAGGGCAAAAGCAGTGGTGAAGAGATCCTTGGGTGGAGGTACCTGGTTTCAGTGGGATTTGGGATTGATGACCTTTTTGCCTAATTCGGCCAAGCCCCCTTGTGCTTTTGTCAGTGTGACTTCTCTTGGCAAGAATTGGGTCTTCTGCTGTTTGTGAAGTTCTGCATTTAGTGGGGCGGTGACTTGCTGGTGATATTGCTCTGGGATGGGTTAATACTAGAATTTTAGTGTCTAGTGCTGAACAGGCATAAACTTGCTAGTTTGTCAGCATGACTTCCTTTTTTTATTGTATTTGTGCATTAAATCTAACAAACAATGGAGAGCCTCATACTGTGCTGTGGAAATGCTTCTATGTCTTGTGCTCTTTTAAACATTTTGTAGATTACTTTGTTACCTAGAAGCATAAAAGCTCCCTGATAAATTGATGCATATCCCAGCTTTATAACACTTGGATATGCATTAGCTTGTTATCCATCTGAAGAAAGGATCTCAGAGCTCACAAACATGGTCAGGATCATCTTGATCCAGTTTACTCCATAGTTTTGCTTGACAAAGCAGATGTTTTCTGTGTGTTCAGCAGAAGAGGGGTCAAACCCTGTATCTGAGCCTACTATTTCTGGCAAAAACACTGATGTTTTTAATCCTTTTTAAACAAGACTCTTCTGAGAACTTACTTTGATTTATTAACCTGGTTGTTTGAACACAGAGAAACAATCTGGAGCTGGGACCTTGATTCAGGAAAGTGTGTGTTCAAGTATTTCTGCTCTGAATCCCTTCGAGCTTAGTACAAAGGGTGTGAAGGAGCCTGATGTGCCCAGCAAGGCTCTTCAGAGACACAGGTCTACCTCAGGTGCCTCTCCTCTGAGGGGTTTGGGTATGGTTGGCTCTTCTGGTCTGTGTGGTGGGGTCTGCACCATGCAGTTCCCCAGAGAGGTCTGGTGGAGGGCTCTGCTGGGATCTACAGGCTCTCCACAGCTGAGGATCCAGTGCCATGTGGTGCTCTCTGCTCTGGAGCAGTGCTGACACAGGCTGAGCTGGCTGGAGCCCATGACAGGCCATGACGTATGCAATGCCCACTGGCAGGGTTGCTCTCTTATTGAGAACAGCTGGGTCTTGGGGCTGTCACCCCATGCAGCTGCATTAAATAATCTCCTCTCCCTCTCTCTCTCTCAGGATGAGAAATCTCCTCTTCCTACGTGCATTGTGAATGTGTGGTGACACAGCATGAGGACAGCTCCCGTTCCCCATTTGGCCCATGGCAATATTCATGGTGTCCCCAGCCTGGGCACTGCCCAGACGTGTCCCAGAGGTCACACCACCCCCCCAGCTTTGCAGGGGAAGCGGGCACCTCCAGTGAGTGGCAAAATGAATAATGCCATTTCCATTTTCTGTGGAGCCCCGCAGCCTGAGTGACGAGGCAGCACTCATCTGGTCCTGAGACCTCCCTTCCTGTTACTCACAGAGCTCCTGACTAATTCACACATTTCTGGCCAACGATTTTCCAGCGTGACTGCCTCAAAGAAGGCACTTCTGACAAAAATGGCTGGGTTTCAAGGGGTGAGAGGGAGTCCCTGCTGCCAGAGTCAAACATGCAAATGCCAGCCCACATTTGCTTTATAATTGCAAACTCCATAAGCATTTCACTGTGATTGGAACTTTTTAATACCACGGAGCTGACATGAGAGTGCTCCAAATAGCCTGGACTGGCCCAGGATCAGCAGCAGAGGGTTCCCAGCCCGAGGTGGAGCTGTCCCTGCAGGGTGGATGGCAGTGCCACTGCTGCTGGCAGAGCCGTGTACGCACTGGCTGTCTGGGGAGGTGTCTGCTGGATGCAGTTACCTCTTCTGCAACATGGGTGTTGGGAAAGGAAACCCATGGAAACAGTCAGAGAATCCAACAAACAGCCCTGCATATGACAAGCTTGTACGTTGTCCATTAGTAAGAGATGGCAGCAGTTCAGGGCCAGGATCTCCACCGCCCACCTCGGAGCGCTGCGCCCTGCTGATGGTCACCAGATGTTCAGGCAGATGTGACTAACCTCTGCTTCACCAGCTCAGCCTTTTCCTGTGCTGCGGGCCAAAGCCAGAGCTCACGCCTCTGATGGAGGGTCTCTGTGGGACACGGGGGCTTTGAAATGTTTTCAAAGGCCTGAGGTTGTTTGTATAAATGTTGGAAAGCTGTTTCAAGCAGCTTGCACTGTGTTTTGAATGCTGTTCACTTCTGGGCTTTGAAAATGTGTCAGAGGTAGACATTGGTAAAAACCCAGCACTGCGAGTGACACTGGAGTGAAACCTGGGGATGGGGAAGGAGACACTTAAAACACCTTAACTCAAACTACTTGTCTTACGTCTTGAATAAATTTCTCTCCTTCTCTTTTTCAGAGAAATCTCAGTGGGCACCACTGTGTCTCAGTCATTAGCCAATTATTTTGTGTGCTGACTTAAGGAAAATTAAATTTTGGCCCTTTGTGTTCTTTCCCAAAGCACACATTTAAACTGTATTTTTAATTTTGAGATCATTTGCCATAGTTTCTAATTATCAGTCTTGGCTTATCCTCACGTGGCTTTGTTAGCTCAAAAAAGCCTCTTTCTTCATGAAACCTGTCTTCAAGACAAGTTCCATGGGTCTGTGGGTGAAGTCCTGAGAGGCAGCAAGTCTTGTGGACTGTCCTTGTAATTTCTAACTGAGAATAATAGTGCAGACTGGTCAGTGGCACAGGCACAATTGCCACCTTTGGCTCCCAGTGACAGAGTTACTACTCAGATGAGTGTTTCTGGAAATCCTTTTCTGCTCAGCAATGCTCTGCCAGGTAAAGTGGCTCTGAAGGGGGATCCACAGCCAAGCTTGGATTCATCTCCGTTCTGGTCTGGTCTGTCCAATGGCCAGGACTGAGAGAACCTCAGCTGGATGGAGGCTCAAAAGGTCTGGGATGGACACTGCATTTCATGCCTCGGTTGCCCTGTAGTCAGCACACAGCAGAACAACACAACCTGGCTTGGGTGCAGAGTTTGTCAGGCAAATTTCTCTTTCAATCCATAAATGTAGGGCATCTGTCAGATTTATTCTGTTTTCATGGATCCCATGGTGCCTACTGTGGCCTCTCTGAAGTGACAGTATGGCTTGGTGTCCCTTTGGCACTTTTTCAATGTGCAAGTGCCTCTTGGATGTCTTCACGGAAAAGCCAGGATGTTTTAGTACAGGAGTTCAATGCCCTAATTTCCCCAAAATGCCCTAAATCACATACTCATCTAGAAAATCCTCACATATTTCAACTTTATTCTACTTCCTCCCCTGGCCACTCAATTTTCTTCTTTTTTCCCTATCACAACAAGGCTCATGGGAGTTAGGGAAGGCTTGTCTGTAAGTGTGCCTGGAAACTCTGCATATGCACTCTAAAGCTGTACCATAAATTCCTTCCTTTCCTATTAAGTGCCAATAGAGACAATTTGGGCATGCTTTTTAGAGGTGCTCCACCTGTTTTCTAGAATTGCAGCCTGCATAGCTACAGCTCATTTCCAGCACAGGAGAACTGGAACTCTGAAGTGATGAGCAGAACCCTCAGCTGCTCCAGCTGTTTCTCTTTGTAGATGAAGATCAGCACAATGAAGCTGGCTGGTGTCTCCAGGTAAGCTAAGGAAAAGGTTTCTGCTGGTCAATCAGTAGCTGTCTGTTAGACAAACCTGGGGTGGAGATCTTCATGGTGAAGAATGAATCATGAACTTGTGGACTACCTGGTGTTCTTGTTTAAGAAAACAAACAATTTGTTGCCAATCTGGACAAACAGAGACGTTTTGATCAGGACTTGTTCTAAGCCAGGGATGACAGCATGTGTCATCTGGGGTCATTATAAGAAGCTCTACGTTCAACTGATCTCTGTAAATAGTCTGCCTACTCATCTGTAGGAGCAGACATGACAGTAAATGCTTTGTACCAGTTCCCCCGGTGTTTCACACAGCAGTGGCTGCACTGGTGCCCTGCACTCTGTGTCCCCAGCCCAAAGCACAGAAGCAATGTGCTGCTGTTGGCAGAGATGCCAGCAGGATTACAAGGCTGGCTGCTGCTCTCCTGGCAAGCTCTTCTGGGTTCCTTGGTCTCTGCAATGCCCCACCTGCAGTGATGCCTCTCAGACACAAAGTGCTGTACAGGACAGGGGGACCCAAGGGGGACCAGAATTGTGGTCTCTGCCACCTCCCTTGGCAACACCCAGCCCGTGCCCTGAGCCACGGAGGGCAGGGCAAAGCCAACCTCAGCAGCACTGGGGGCCACTCCTGTTCTCAGGCAGTGATTTCATGTGGACCAAAACACCCACCTTGTGTGATTCCAAAGCCTGCAGACAGCACAAGGAAAATGAGTTCCCACAGACTTTTTCTGTGGATTGATCACTGTTCCTTTGGGATGGATAAAGCTGGCAGGTCTGGCCCAGCCTTGTACCCACTCCTAGAGGAGGGGAATGGAGCCTGTTTGGTTTCACTGGCTTCTGAATTTACCTGTGTCCTATGGAGAAGGAGCCCTCTGTGCACCTCCAGAGCTGATCACAGTCGGATGAGGCATTAGTTTTGCTCTTTACTCCCAGGCAAAGTTTCTGCCTGTGGGCAGAGGGAGGGTGGGTTTGGGGAGTGCTCATCCCTCCTCAGTGCTGTGTAGGGATGCTCCTGCAGCCCTGTTACAGGGTGGTGTCACACACAGCTCTCCATCTCTGTCTGCCCATCCATCCTAAGGAGATTCCCTGTCTTAGTACTGACTGTAAAAACCAGGAAACATTAGAGTTTTATAGCTTGGCAGACGTGGAAGCTGGGGCTTCACTGCTGTGCCATGAGGGGACAGCATGTCCTCCCTTTCTCTGTTTAAAATAGGTGGATTTGAACACTGTAATAGATGAGGCACTGTGGGTGTTTAAACTTTCAGGATGATTGATCACCTCACAGAGAGAGGCAGATGGTATGGTGATGAGCTCCAGATCCTTTCAACTGAGCATCACCGAGGAAAGTGTTGTGGACCAGGCTGGGGGGAGGCTGCTCTCAATTTAAATTTTTTTAAAAACCCCAAAAATGAGGACTTCAGATTAAATCCTCTTAGCTCATAAACAATAACTCTAAAAATTGACTAGGTTTACAGTTAACTGCCTGAGCCCCTCTAGTATGTAAGCCAGGTGAAAGGGCCTTGGTTCACAGCCCCACAAAGGCTTTGGGAAGGAAAGCTTGGAGCGGGCTGGATTTTGTACCTGGTCTCACCCCAGTGCTGCTGCATGGCCCCTGAAGGGAGCCCAGCTCTCCTCCCAGCCACAGGGCCTTGCTCCTGGGCTCTGTCAAAAGCACCTGCATTCAATGCCACTGTTTGGATCACCCTACTTAGAGACTTTTGATCCCTCTCCAACCCACTTAAAATATTCCAGTGGCTATACTGGAGCCATTAGTAACCCCATAACAGGGCTGATGTACAATGAGCTACCATTGATCTTTATCAGTGAAAAGCAATGAGCAACTAAGGAGCAAAGCTGAGCAGCTTCCCCACCATGCCCCAGTTCTCTGCTAACCTCAATTCTCAGGGGAGGGGGACTGATTAGAAAGAGTAATTTACCGTCTTGCCCCCTGGGATAATGTTACCACTTTTCAGCATGTGTGCTGTGGGCCAGAGGAGCCCCTTCCTCTGAAACAGTTCCCCCCAAGCATTCCCTGGGGTCAGTGCAGAAACATTTGTCTCTGTGTCAGGGGCTGCATCTCCATGTTCCTCTTGGTCCCCACCTTTTGTTGGGGAGGCTGGGAAATCACACACTGGCTTCGATTCACAAACCATTAACCGTATGGGCATTTGAGGAGCCAGTTAGTTTTTCGAAGGCAGTTTCTGGGCTTTAGGGTGATGTAAAGTTTCTCTCTAAGCCAGTTGGCAGCAGTGCCTGGGTAAAAGCCCATGCTGTGTCACTCTTCCTTGAAGTGCTCTCCCAGCTTTATGCCTGTTTGGGCTGTCTGGCTTGACTTCTGCAATTAGTGAAAGGTTATTGTAGGTTTAAAATGTTGCCTGCTTTAGCAGTATCTGCAGTCCCTTAAGGCAAGGATGCCTGTTTATTGTTACAGCACTGTCTAAGAACAACACAGAGAAATCCCTGTAGGAAAGAGTATTTCAGTGAAGTAGATTTTTTTTTTTGTAAAAAAATGAAGTTTTGGCTGCCCTCTCAAACTTAAATGCCATTGGAAAATAATACTAAGTTTATTTTTTTCTCCATAAATCACGTCTCAGGGCTTTTGTTATTCTGCTCTCATCCTGCCTATCTTCCCAGCGCTGATAAGGAGCACTTAGCTGCTGTCACAGATGCCCAAGGGTGAGCAGAGCTCCAGGCTGCTGGCAGGATTCCCAGGCCCAGAGTGAGCTCCTGCTGGGGCTGGTCCATGGCCACCCCTGCCTGTGGCAGCAGCCTGGGGTGCGGGGCTGCTTTGCCAGTGCTGGTGGCTCCATCTCTGCCAGCACCTTCTGCAGCTGTGCTGCCAGGTCTGCTAGCAAACAGTGTGCCAGCCCCATGAGGGGCTGGGAAGAGGGGTGGGAAGTCACCAAATGGCTTTCCAGCAGCTCCTGGGGCCTGCCACCCAGCCTGCCGACAGCTCCTGGGGTGCCTGCCTCTGCTGGGTGGTCTGCTGGGAGCCACGGCATCCCAGACGTTTGGGAACAGCTCCTCTGGGACTCAGGTCTTTTAAGACTAAACACCTAGTCACCAGATAAGCATCTCCAAAAGGAAGAATTTTCATTGTGGGATGGACTTGCATATGGATTAAAATAAGCAAATGCCTTGAAATCTATACTGGGCTGTTATTCAGAGGAACTGGAATATCCAGTTCAGTATGACAATCCCTGCATCCCTCAGCACAAAGCTAGGGATGGCTGGGCAGTGAGAGCCTGTCTGTCAGGATGTTTCAAGGGTTTGAATACTTAGTCATTTTTATAAGTCAGAGCAACATCATATATATGTATAAAATATATGGGTTGTTTGTGGTTTTCCCTCCAGCACACATCTTTGAAGCTTTCCTGACACTCCACTCTGGCTGTGCAGAGAGGAGCCAGCCCAGCTTTCCTGTGTGCCTTTTCTTCACACACTCTGATGTGAAGATGCTAAATGACAGGTGAATTCAGTCCTCCTCTTACTGGTGCCCAGCTGGGTGCAGGCAGCAGTCCTGCTGCTCGGGGGGAGAACTCCTGCTCTGCTGGGCCCCAAAGCTTTTGCTCGTTCCTGATTAAGCCAGGCAGTTCTGGATCACTGTGGTAAGGTGGGATTGACACAGGGGACTTTCTCCAGCTCATTGTAGAAGACACTGATGCATCATTCTGATGCATCCCTACTGTTAACCAGCAGGGCAATCACAGGTGAAAGGGAAATATCTGTGATGGGGAATGCCTGCCTGCACAGCCTGTGCTCTGCCTTGCTGTCAGCAGCAGCTACCAAAGCTTTTCCAGTGATCTGGCACATGATAAACTAGAATTATTTCTGATTTCACTCCTGACCCTCCCTGACCCCCTCCCTCCCCAATCCAGCATGCATAATTTAGCAAGAATAATGAGCCAGCTCATCATATCTGCTATGATACACCAGCTAATGAAGTGGCCTCTGCAGTGAAGAGTGTGTCCTGTGTGAGCTGGGGGTTCAGTGGCCTGGCTTCCAAGGGCATTTATTTCAGTTTTCTCCTTGCATTTGATGTGAGTTTCTTACTAATGAATTTCAACTCTCTTGATGTTCCTTTCAATATTCCAGTTTTCACATTTTTGTCAGTATGGAGTAAAGCAAGTCCCTAAAACTTCACAGGAGTTATGGTTTCAAAGCAATTGTTTGTTAGTACATTACTCAAGGAAGACTATTAACAGAATAGTCATGGTACAGGTTTATCTTGCAGAAGGAAAAAAGTCAGGCTTAAATATCTGTGTGTGCTTTATCTGCTATAGTTTCCCTTTTGGGCTCTGTAACTACTATATGAGATTCAAATATTACATAAAACTCTTTTTTTTGGAGGAAGAGATGAAATAGCTGCGTAAATTCTGAACTGTACTGGCTTCTTTTTCCTGCCTTGTTAAATGGCAACTGTGGGAATGATCTTTTTTGAGGATGAGGCTTTAATAGGAGTGTTTATTACAGAAGTGTTTTTCTAAATGCATGAAGTGGAACTTACACTTAAATTATCATTTGATTAAAAGTGGGGTTATGTGAGCTCACAGTAATGATCTTTCTGTGAGGATAATTTCTTTCTCAGCTTTCTGAAGGGAAGCTGGAAGGAACCCTCCTGCAGTTAGCAGGATCACAGTGTTATTGTAAACCTCCTATCATTCTGAAAGGGTTTTGGGACAACAGTTATTGGAAATACAGTGCTGATACATGCCTGTAAAGTTGCAGTACACCCTTTGCCCTTCATTATGCTGGGCTGCAAAAATCCTTTTAGACTTTTTTTTTTTTTGGTAAAGGTGCGTCTGAATATTGTGATTTTTAAATACTTTTTATAGGAGTTGAAAGAATTTTAAACCTCTCCACCAGCACTCTGGTGGGCAGGAGTTTCCTGTAGCCCTCCTCATGATAAATGATTGTCCTGATGCTTCGGGGCCAGTGATTCCCGAATTCAGTCCTGTTCAGGGAGGTGCTTTTGCAGGCAGCACTTGGCTGTGCTCGCAGTAAGTCTGTGTGGAGCTGCCTGTTACTGAAATTATTTCCACACCCAGCATAAAAGCCCTGAAGTGCTGTGGGCACACTGGGGCACCAGAGGCAGCCCTAGGACCTCCTGCAGGCTGTGACCCCGGCTGCCACCGGCAGTTTGGTTCTCCTGTAAAGGCCACAGAGGTTGAGGGCTGTGGACAAAGGAGGACACCACCGTGACCTGCCATCACCTTCACGGTGAGGCCTGACACAGGCAGCAGGGCCTTGCCGTGCTTGCAGGAGAACACAGCCCTGACAGAGGGCTGGCCTCTCCCCCTGCTCGCTGCTGGCCTGGAGATGCTGAACATCCTTCCAGCTGGGCAAAGCTGCCCTCCCTGCTCCAAAGCTCCCGGCTGGTCCGTGGCACCGGCGATGCCAAGCGCGGGCCGAGCTCGGCCGTGCAGATGGAAAGTCCAGCAGGGAGGGAGCACGTGCTCGGTGCTCCTCTTCCCATCCCAGGCTCTGCGTGCAGCTGCCAGCCGGACAGCAGCCAGGAGAGCCTGAGCCGAGTTTCCACGGCAGGCTCCAGCAGGCTCTGCTCCAGCTCCAGGCTCCACAGAGCCTCCTCAGCTCTCACTTCCCTCCCCTGCCCTTGCCGGGGTGTTGCTCAGGCACTGTCTCAGCCCCACAGTCAGAAATGCAGTTCATATGCTCTGTGTATCTTCCCACCATCCTTCCGAGGACTGGAATCACCAGCAGCAGGAGGCTCCCAGTGTTTCTTTTGCAGGGTCGGGTGTGTGCTCCTCCCCCAGGTGCCATGGGCAGCTGTGAGACAGCCACTTCCAAAAACGTCTATGGCTTTGGGGAGATCTGCAGTGATGGTGGCTCCTCTCAAACCCTTCATCCCAGCTGTTATCCCTGTGATGCGCTGCTTTCCTTCTCATCTCTGTATCCCTAACTTCTCCTCCTTACCCCTGTCTCTCCCCATGTCCCACAGGGTATCTCTCTGCAGTGGCACAGGACATGCTCCAATTGCAGCAGATAGAGGCACTCTGAAGGCTGCTAACACCACCCTTCCATCATGTCAAAGTATTGCTCCACATCTGGATAAATTTCTGCCAGGTTTTCACTGAGTCAAAATGAGGATTTTTCCTTTTCCTTCCTATTCCTGACACAAACATTTCCATTAAAACCTTCTTGAAAAACTCAGCCCCAGGGAAACATCTAGCTTGGGAAAAAAAAAATATCTCAAGGTGATTGATTACAGCTTTTACAGGCACCTGGAAAGGGGAGGTTTGGAGGCAGAAGGCAGCTGTGGTTGAATCTAACCTGGGAGGCCTGAGAGGAGGGAGGGAGCAGCTGGCCAGGCACAGGGCCACCAACCAGAGCCCACTGCCTGCATGCCAGCTTGGCTGCCACTTCATCAGGAATTAAACTAGAATGCTGTCGAGCTTCCCTTTCCTGCTTTTCAGGGGGCTTTAGAAAGGGAAGGGAATGTGTAACATGGGCCTGGCCTGTTGCTCAGGCTGAGTAGAAGGGAGCTATGGGAGAGCTGGAATAGGGACAGAGAGATGTGCTGCATGTCCACATCATGTCCACATCGTGGTGTGTGGTGTTTGGTTGACTTGGGCTTGTTGTTCACTGTGTGAACTGATACCCAGCTAAGTGCTCCAAAAGGGTTTTGGCAATAAAGGGCTCTCCTTTGCACCTGCCTGGGGTCCCTGCATCACTCATTATTGCAACATTTAGCATATAGCACAGAGCTTGTAGTGCCCTCTGAATGATTTCTTTAATACCAAGCCTGACTTGAAGTAGGTCAACTGAAAAATGAGTAAATTACACTTGCAAAAATGCATTAGGAGCTGCGGAGTGCATAAATCTAACTGCCATTTAGCAGAGGTCATAACAAATTAGAAAATAAAGTTTTAGATAGAAAAGTTTTCCAGGCTGTGGTTGATGAAACAGCCTCTGCCTCAGGATCTTTGCCTGACCCAGAGTTGCTCCTCCACCTCACCTGGACAGCTCCAAGAGCAGCTCACAACAAAGCTTCCTGTGTCAGATCTCCCATCCTTTCTGCATTTAAGGCAAGATTATTCCATAAAACCTCATTTCTTGGTGCACTCCTTTTAAGAAGGATTAATGTAGCTACCCGTAGCAAAGGGACAAGGAGTGCAGCCACTCTTCTGAAAGCCAGAACCTGCAGCTTATGTCAGTATGGTATTTGGGCACCACCACAGTTTTGAAGTTGGAAGCATTTGAAATCCTTTCAGCCTTGGTCACTGAAAAGCCAAACTCTCAAACTTTCAAATCTTGCTCTTTTTCTTTATAATGGGGGTGGGAAGGTATTCAGAAGAAATACAGTTTCAGCAATAAACTGTAAGCTATTTTTTACTTTCTTTTTAGAGGAAAAAAGACAAAACACCCCAAGACCCCAGCCTTTCAAAGCTATAATCTGAACATACGAGCCAGAAATGCCAGCAAATCTGTTTCCTTAAGGGTATTATTTAGTCATCAATTAACATTTTAAAGACCAAGTCTCCAAGAAAAGAAAAGCAGTTTAATATAAATATGTTGGGTGACTTGAAATGACAAATACTTTGAAATATGCATTTAAAAATATAATTAGTGTTTTTATGTTCTCAGGCTTGTAGTTTCTGGGCCAAGCACCTTCAGACTTCAGAAAATCAATTATTTTTCCTCCTCTCCCTCTCCTCCCACCTAATTTGAACATTATTCTCTTTTCCCAGTGTGGTTCTTGTTCTGCTGTCTGCCAGGCATGCCTCCTCCTCCAAACACAGACAAAACCTGCAATGTATTTAAAAATGAATGCTTGTTGTGCCCTCACACCAATGCACATCCTGCTCTTGGGTTCCTCTGGAGGGCAAGAAACGCTTGACTTTCTTTAAAGCATACTCAAGAAAATGCCTTTAAAAAGTGCCTGTCTCTGAACTCCTTCCCAGGTGCTTCTTTTCCTGACAATGTGCACTCTGGGGTGCCCAGGCAGGGAGGGTCCTGCAGCATGTGCTGCTGACACCAGTGAGATAAACAAGTTTAAAGCACAGCATGTCAGGGCTTGTCTGTGCTGTCCATATGCCACTAAGCACAGTCACTGGGAGGTCCTGAGGATGGCCAAGGGCAGTTGGGGAGGAAGGTTTTAATTGCTGCCCAGGTCCATGTTGTGTTACTCTCACCAGAGGTAATGGTGTATAAGCCTGGAAAATTTGTGTTTAACACTGCTGCTGCTGGAGCTTCTTCACACTTTCACAGTGAGAAAATACACCCTGGTACCCCTGGAGGGAATGTGCAACACCCACCTTGCTTTATTACATCTTCTGGTACAGCAGAACCATGCTTTGAAATGGTGAGAAGCTTCTTGGGTGTCTGCATCTCCCTCTCCCTTCCCCCAGCTGCTCTGTGGTGAGTTTGCCATCTTCCTCCTTGCTGTTCTGGCACAGGGGTGGTATGAAGTGAGGCCACAACTAAATTCCTCTTTCTGATTGAGAGGGCATCCTGCACAATTGCATGATGCTGACCTATATCTTTAATTCTCCAGAAAATCATTAAAAAGAAAGCTATAATTATTCTGCCTCAGGTTAAATTTTAAATGCAGGGAGGGCATTAGAGTTGTAGGCAGTCAGCAGTTTCATTTTAAATCTTTTATTAAATAGTGTTTTGATATCTGTTCTTGCTTTTGTGCCAAAACATGTATTTTGGGGCATAATTATATAAATTACTGAGGGAAAGAAGAAAGGGGTAAGACTCTCTCATGAGGCAGAATACATCTGCATCCTCAACGACTCAAGTAGAGGCCAAGGCCTGACTGGCACTCCAATTCTGAGCAAACTCCACAAATTTCCAGTGGCAGAGAGGCACACAAAGATAGGCATGAGCCTAGGGCTGCCTTACAAATCATGTGATGCTGTTGGGTTTCCATCCTTTCTTGCTTTTGGGATTTTAAACCTTTTCTATGGAAAGACCGCTGAGGGTTATGGGTGTGTAGGATCCTGGGAAGAAATAATCCCCCTGCCCAGGAGCTCTGCTGAGGCCTGAGCTGCAGGAGGTGGCTTTGGCCAATTTATGGAGAGAGGAAAATGAATGGGAATATTCTCTGACTTGCCAAGGCTTTGCTGCAGGAATCCTTCACAGGTCTGGAGCTCCTTGGCAGAGCAGAGAGAGCCTTCACTGCATGCAGATATCGCAGCAGATGGCTGAGTCTGTGCAGCCAGGGCATCTCTCAGAATCACTGCTGTGGTGGGACTTCAGACTGATGCTTTTTGTGCTCCCTCTTTTGGCATGGTGGGTCCTGCCTGTGTGACAGAAGAGGATTGCCCTGGGAAAGAGCGAGATAATGGGGAATGGAAAAGCATCTTTGTTTGCATACAGCAGAACAGCTGCCTGGAAAGAGAAGAGATTCTGCTGCAATCAGCATGGGCAGGCCTGTGGAGCACTAACTGTCAAGTACAGGAATACAGTCTTCTGGTTTCATTTTGATTTTAGGATTTCAAAGCCTGTTCCCTGCCTCACTGCCCGGCCCTGCTCTGGGCAGCATGGGCTGGCCTGGATAGCTCCCTTGGGAAAAGAATGAACCTTTCCTCTAAACAGGGAGAAGGCAGGGTGGTGCAATGCTGATCACAGTTTGGAGAGGTACTAGTCTCTGTTTGCCTATTTTTCTTAGCAACCACCACTTGCAACTCATTCACCACTTCAAAGAGAGAGCAGAGACAGGCATGAAGCCCTTGGGAGCACCTTTCTTTTTTGCTGTGTGCAAGTTGCTAATTGCTATTATATGTCTAGGTACTTGGATTGTACATAATCAGAAATCAGATGCAAAATCAGCTTGATAAATACATCATCAGTAGCAAAATACATCCAGTATTTGGGTATGTATTCCTTTTTTGTGCAGGTATTTCAACAGCAGCTTATCCTCATCAGTTATTCAGCATAACTGTAGTAGCAAAGGATGAAGTGGTTGTTAACGATGGGTAAATGACTGTCCAAGCTGGTGAATCCCATGTGTTTTTGTTCCCTCCTTAAAGTTTATCTGTTGAATATTCCTCCACAGGGGACAGAGAGAGAACTGGCCCTTCTGATCCAGGTTACCAACAATCTTGTGCCTGAGCAGAGTCAGCTCTACTTAAAATCTAACTTCTTCCATATGTCACTTCCAGACCATCAGAAGAGAAGTGCTTGCAGACGCCTGAGCTGAGGAGAACAGCAAGGAAAGGGCATTGCATGCATCCCTCTCGTCAGGAAATTGTCACACTGCCAAACCCCCAGAAGACTGGAGTTTCCAAACCCAGTTTCTCTCGCCCTCTAAATCAGCTCAGTGTGCCGTGCAGAAAAGCAGAGGGGCAGTGTCCTTGACAGAGCCAGTACAGCTCGCTCGTTTTAGATTGAAAATAACGAACCAAATGTTCTACATATGAGAGGAAACTCAAAAGGCTGCTGCTGCAGGGCCAGACCTGCCACTGGTGGAGTGGGAGCCCAGGTTGCTTTGGGCACTGTTCTCCCCTGGAGCTCCTTGCTGTCCCCCTCCCTCCCTGCACGTTGTTCTTGGGCTGCAGTAGGGCTGGGCATTTGTGTTCCAAGCCTTTCCCAAACCCATCCTACACTTCTTTACTGCTGACACTAATCCCAGCATCAGGTGACTCAGCCCTTCTGTGGGGCTGCTCCCTCTGCCCCCTTCCCTCTCCCTGCGTGATCTCCCACACATTGAGACGTGCTTCACTGGTGCCTTTTGGTTCATGTGCTTCTCTGGAGTCAGAAGAAGAGTAAGCAGAAAACAGCTGCTGTAAGAAGTTACCTGACTTGTCCTCTTCTGTGTGGCTTGGCTGTGTCCCAGCTCACCAGAGCAGGCTCAGCAGTGCCCAAGCCTCCCAGGCTCTGGCTTCTGCTTAGAGAGAGGTTTGCCTGTGGTAACGTGCTCAATGGCTCTCAGTCTAGGGCCTGAAAAATGCAAAACACCCTGGAAAAACTGCAGGCCTTGGGTACTTAACTCTTTCGTGATCATGGAACAAGCAGCTAATAACTGTGAAAATGTCAGCGTTTCCTTTTATATTGCTGGCTTAAGAGAGAAGTCAGACTTCTCAGCCTCATTTAGAAAATCTGTGTAGCCTATTTTTCTTGTCTGCATAAGATACTGCCATTTACTTCCCTCTTTTTGCTCTATTTCAGGTAAAATATCCTGGGATGTTTAGATTTACAGTTTGCTGCATTAGAGAGTTACCAGTTTTCAGGTCCTAGCAAGGATTAATCTGTGAAGACACTGTCCCATGGACATCCTTTCAGGGACAATTGCTGCATTAAGCTGCAGAATCACATGTTGTGTGTAAGCAGCATTTGCAGTGAGATTTATCTCAGGTGACAGTATCCCCTGCCTGCAATATGAAAGACATCCACAAGCTTGTGTTACCAAGTAAAGGTGACAGAAAAGCTAAAAAGCATCCTAATCTCTATTGCCATGTTTGGCAACAAGCTGGGGATGGTGGGGGAATGGGCTGTGCAGGCTTGAGGCAGCATTTCTCCCCTGTGCATCCCTGGGCAGAGGTAGTCAGGGCACCTGGAGCGTGGGGGTTGTGTCACAACTACAAACCTGGTGAGGATTTCCAGGTCCAGACAGCAATGTGAATTCTGGTACATCATTTTTATGCCCCAAAAGATATAATAACATGTTAGAAAAGCCCATTAGAAGTTCCAGCCTATGTACAGGGTGTGCATTCCATGAACACCATGGCTGTAGTCTATGTGAAAAGGCACATGCTCCTCTGTGAACTTCAGCTGATCTTTGGTCCTTCCTCTAGCAACCAAGTACATTGTTTAATTTTTTTTTTTACACTACCCACATCACTGATGGGCACCATAAATACAACTAAATCCATTCTGGCAGACTTCATCTCTAATTTTACAGTGTGGTTTTCTGTGTCAGATGACTACACTTTATCCTTCCTGTTTTAACAGCAGCACCCAGCATGATTCAGGTTTATGCTCCTATCAATCATACATGCTGTGCATTCAGAATAACCAGCTGTGCTGTCTGCAGGGCTGTACAGTGCTCCTGAAGCAGCAGGTGAGGGCCTTTAATCCGAGATTCCCATTATGAAGATGGTGCAATCAATCCATCTGACTTCTTAATACCTCTGTGTGGGTTTTTTTCCCCTCTGTGAGTAGGAGTGACTCTCTGCAGCTTCCCTGAATTGCTCTGGAGAAGCAGCCTGCTTATCTGTGATGCTTGTCCTGCTTCTGTTCCTCTCAGAGGGTGAGTGATGGGCCAGTACCTGCCTAGCTTGTCCTAAGTCTGGTTGTAGGGACAGGCAGTGGTGTGGATCTGCTGTGCCCTCCCAGGAGATTGGCCTGGGCCAGCCTTGGCACTGAGGAGCTGTTGGAAGAGATGCTGCAGTTGTGGTTGTTCTCTTGGTGCTCAGAGAGCCAAAGGTTTTACTGGGATTTTTTACTGTGTTCTCCTTTGCCCCTGTGAATGCTCTCCTTTGGCAAGCAGGAATGTTCAGGAAAAACATCTGGAGCTGCTGGGTGAGAAGAGAACCATATCAGCAATTGATTTGAATGGGGATAACAGTTGTTGATGGGAGATCAAGGCTATGGTACGTCATGTCTAATAGTTGTTTATCTTCTATAGTTTTTTTCAGAATGTTTCCTCACTATTTTTTAATGGAAAATCTGGGGGTGGTTCTTTCCTTTCTGCTTGTAATCTCTCAGTTTAGTTAAGCCCACAAAAATGCTGAGAGAAATTGCTTAATTCTACAGAAGTCTGTCATCATCTCTCAGCTTGATATAAATTTTTGTTTGATTTTTGAGGAAACTGTTGTTTAAAGTGTTTTTTAGGCCATGACAGAAGATAATATCTGTATGTGTTACGGAAAGTTATTAAATAAGTACAACTAACATATTGCAAAACTGATGTTCTGCATGTTCAGCTTTTAGGCACAGGTCAAGGAAATGTCCCAGAGAGTCTGGCTCAGCAGGCTCCATGTGCTGTGCTTGAGCTAGCACAGGTTTCATCTCACATCACTCCTAGGAGTACATGTCTGTGAGGCTCTTCTTTCTGCTATTATGCATTTATTAATGAAAACTCCTGCTCTCAGTGCAAAGATTAGCTACCAGGCTTTATGGCATTGGTGCCATACACTCCAAAGGAGATGCTTACTATGTTATCCCTTGTTAGTTCTCCTAAAATCACCTTTTTTCAAAGTGCATATTTTGTTCTGAGTGGTTGCAGGTTTGGCAATTACCTGTCTATGCACTTGGCAGGACAGTATCTGTAGCAGAACACACAGGTTTATAGCTGTGTAAAGGCCCTGGCTTTCCAGAAGAGTTGTTGGTAAGAACACTTTTTTGGCCAAAATGCCCATGATTCAGCATCCATCACTGATCTCTGGAAGTCATCATCATACCTGTCAAATAGTCAAGGTTTGTTAAACTCACAAGTAAAAGTTCTTCCCCAAAGTTTATTTCTGTTCAAGTTTTTTCCTAAATTGTTGTTGTGTACAGAGCCTTTTAATTAGATCTTTCTTACAAATCTGTTAATTTATTAAAAGGACAGTCTGTACTAACTGAATAAGCACCATATCCCTTTGCTTTAGCCTTCCATTTTTCCAAAAGATCTGCTTTTAACTGTCTCAGGTACTTATGTTCAAGTCATCACCTAATCTAAAAATATGACGTGATCTTGTCCATAGCACTTACATCCTTATGTCTGTACTTCAGACTTACAGCTGACACTGAACTGAGCTTGCTATTGAGTTCTCTGTCTATCAGCCTGAAAACATCTTGTCTCTTGTGACCAAACTGAGTAAGAACCAAAACTCAGGGTTTTTTTTGTTTGGGTTTTTTTTTGTTGTTGTTGTTGTTTTCTCTTTAGATGTGTCTGGTTTTTGTTTTTGTTTTTGTTTTTTTATGTTTTGTTTTGTTTTTGGTTGGTTGGGTTTTTTTCTGTTTACAAGTTTTCATACAAATTCTGAGAAAATTGTGTACCTTTCATGTTCTGAATGTGGCCATGGACCTTCCTTGGTATAGCAAAATACACATGTGCTTGTGTAACAGGTTTCCTGTGCTTTTTCCCAGTTGAGGCTTTGCTGACAGTAAGGCAGTGTGGTGTGGCATGGCGTGGTGTGGTCTACCAGGCTGCAAAGACACCTCCTGACTAGAAAGCCTTTGTCTCTTGGTGGCAGAGGCTGTACAGAACATTGAGCTGGCTGGGAGGTTGCCCTCACTATCTCTCGCTCAAATTAGTAAACATAGTAAACTTTAGTAAAACATAGTGTTTCTATTTTTTTTTTTTTAAGTAAGAAAAGTCCAGCAGTTGATTTAGAGGAGAGGGGGAATTCAATTCTCTATCAAGGAAATCAGGAGGAGACATTTCCTCTGGGAAAGGTTGATGGAATGCTGGTACTTTGCTTTTCCAGCAGTGGCTCTGGGCCAGCGCTGTGGCTCAAGCCCAGTAGCTGAGCAGTGTCCTGTGAGTGATTCCCTGCCACTGGGCAGGTGCTCTGATCTGAACCCATTCTACAGCTGCTCGTCTCAGCAGGTACATGTGGCTGATTCCCCACAAGGAAAGTTTAAGCCAAGAATGTTCTGAGGCCCCACACTTCAAGGGAGGTTGCAAAACCATGACCTGTTATGTTCTGATTTGGGACAAAGCCAAATGGAGTTTTCACAAATGGGAAAATCCAGGGATTCTTGAACCATCACCCGTGTCCCACCTTAAAGTTTTGTAAGTCAAGCTTAATTACACAGATACACAGTGGCCCTAGAGACAGCCAAAATATTTTCCAAGAGTTGCAACAGAAATGGCCAGGGCAGATTGTTCTCCTTCTGTCATCAGCTCTGCCTCAAAGGAAGCATTGTGATTTTAAATGAAGAGAAAACACATGGGTTTGGAAGACAGAAGACAGAACAGTTCAGTGTGTTGGCTAAGGACAGCAGCACAGCTCTGATTTCTCCTCTGCAGAGTGTTCCCCCTTGCAGAGCATTACAGCAGTAAGATGTATTTAACCACCACCTCTGCCCCCATGAGCGTGGCCTGGGACTCTCAGCTGGCTGCAGTCCCATTCTCCTGCACCGTGGGGCTGCTTGGCTGGGCAGTAGGGGATGGGGCAAGTGAGCAGCAAGTGCTAAACCTTGGATTGGAAGAGTGCAGGAACTAGAACATCACTGACTTGCTTGGAAAGGTGTGGGATCAAGCAATGGCATCCCACCTTGTTCTCTGTGTGACAGGGCTGCTGCTGGGCTCTAGGTAAAGACTGAGCTTTTCTGCCCAGTGCTAAAAGTAGGAAATGGCTCTTCATTGTTTCCCTGTAGCTCTTCTGGGCTGCTCTTGTGTTGGTCGTGAGTGTTGTGAGGTTCCACTGGGGGCTTTGCAGCACTGATGGATTCCAAAACAACCTCAAAGGTGTTTGCTGCAGCTCAGAGGAGCTGGGTTACAGGGTATATTTGGATTATTTTGCCTTAGGAGTAATCCTACACCTGGGTCATAAAAGATAACAAACTTGATCCAGTGGGTGAAAAGAAGACCCCAGCATTCATCACCCCACTCATATTCCACTTGGGGGATGAATAGAAATGAAGTTTTGCACAAATGAAGTAAGTTCCCATATGAAGCATTAAGTTGAAGCCCTACTGATTTCTCTTGAAAATTCCTTAGAAAGACCAGCTGCAGACAGCTCTTAAAACTAACTTCACTTGTAGCATCTTATAAAATCATGGGATAGATGAGGAACATGTCCCTTTTGGCTGTATCATTCTGCCCTACTTAAGCTCCTTTCTCTTGCAAAGTCTGTCTTTTGCAGTATGTCTCAGCTTTATCTAAGGGCTCCTCCCCAAATCTAAATTGATTCCACCCTTCTTATGTGTGGAGAAAATCTTATTCAACACAGCCTGATAAATGAGAGTAAGAAAATACTCATCTGAATGATTTCTGACCATTTGGGTTCTGGTTTTGGTTTGGGTTTCTTGAATTGAATTAAAGTAGTCCCAGCTTGTGCAAACTCTTGTGAAAAAAAAAATGCAGACAGCATTAAATTTCAGAGTCAGCAAATGTCCACTAGAAGACTGATGGTGGTGATGTTAAAATCCTGGCAGAAGCCAACACCAGTTTACTACTAGTGTTTGTTCAGGGGGTGCTGCTCCCTGACCTGTGCACTGACTCCCCTGTGTCTTCCCAGTGGTGTCTGTCTCGTGCCAGGTGTAAAGCCAGGAAACTGTGAGGCAAAAGCTGAGGCAAATGGTTCTTCTGGGGGCTCTGGTGTCAGGGGCTGAGAGGCTGAGAACAAAACACAAGATGAATCCATTGAATCATCTGCCCTGGGAACTGCCTGTACACTCACTGGCTTCTGGAAATTGTTACAGCTGTTTTAATTTCCCAGGACAATCCCTCGGAGCAGTTCCTGTTAGTTTAGCAGGAGATTAATTGCCTGTGTTTCTAATCAGCAGGGCCAGAGGTGTGACCAGGATGACCAGCCATGGGCACCAGGGTCTGGGGGCACGGGCAGCACAGCAGGGATGGAGGTCATCCCAGTGGACATCGGTCCTTGTGGCACCTTCCTGGCAAGCTGCATTTACCTGGTATTGGGAAGGGAGCAATTCTAGCCCACACCTCCCTCCTGACACCAGATAAAGAACTCAAACTTCTGGCATTGGTTTTTGGTGGGCTCCATGTGGAGCTCTGAGGGTGAGTGTTTGTATTCAGGGCCTGAGCAATGGACTTCAGACTGGGTTCACCCAGAGCTGTGCTCCTGGTAAGAGAACATGGACAAACTCCAACACTTTGTGCACCAAGGAGGTCTTTAGCAGGAAGGAAATGAAGGGAAAATTAAGAATCATGTTTTCAGAACACATGAAAAATCCCTTTGTGATCCCAGACCCAGGGTTGGCAGTACCCTTACACTAAATAGGAGGAAGAAGGAATAATTTCCTCAGGTCTCTTTTTGTGCCTGTTAAATAATTATAATCTCTTTAGCTTAAGTTTGAGCACTGGAAAACACTGGGTTCCATTAAGGCCGAAGAAAACATATTGTTGCTATTAAAAGCACACTCTCATTTTATCTTGTCAGCCTATGAATTTATTGCAGACCATGCTAACATTTGCAAAAGGGAGTTTCTCTCTTCTCTCTTTTCCATGCATGCAGCTGTTTACTTGGTCAGAGATAAGGGAAAATTTTTGGACAACACCTGACTTCACTGCAGAGCAACATCCCGTTGTGAGTATGGAGTGTAAAAAACATCTTTTAGCTTGTTGCAGCTTGTGACACCCTCGAGAACAGCAATACCCCTGAGACAGCCCCGAGGGACCACCTGGGGGGCTGCAGATTCTTCCACCAGACCGACCAGGGGTCTTTTGTGCCTGGTGCTGGGCATCCCCAGCAAAGTGTTGGAGCTGACAACAGGCAAGACAGACGCCACTGTGGGGAGCAGTGAACCACCCCATTCTGAGGGGGCAGGAAGGAAATCTACAGCTACTACCAATAACACAAGGGCAGCAATAAGGAAATAACTGAGTCAACAACTGAGGTGTTCAGAATTAGACAAATAGTGCAGCACCTTGATTTCCAAATGCTTTGCAATGTGTAAGAGCCCTGGTGCTCATCAGTCTGTGTGGGACTGGCACTTGCATCCAAATCCAAAAGCTGTAGCTGGAGGCTGACCAGAGCAGGGGGTGAGGCAGGGGGAGGCAGCTGAGCCAGCCCAGCAGCCAGGCAGGAGCAGGGGAGGAAGGGCCTTCAGGTACACAAAAGAAACCTGAAGCCTCTGCATGGGGAGCAGCCTGTGCACAGGAGGGATGCTGCTCCTCCACAGAGCCCTCGGGAGATGGATGTGGCAGTGAAGGAGGTAAGGGGTTGGAGCTAATGCACCACAGAGGGGACTGGGCTGTGGAAACAAACTGTCAGGATTAGATTTTACTTGGTTTGAAAAAAAATATTCCCATTCCATCTACATTTCTGGTAACAGCTGGATTGTCTGCAGTTTTGCAGCAGGCTGTGTTTGCCAGCATCCTTCTGTCGCCTGTCTACTCTCACTTGTGTTTATGGCAGAAGAGGGCAATGCTAAGGAGAGATCCAACCTTTAAAAGATGTGTCTCCAGGTCTCTTACTCCCAGGCCTCTGGTGGGAATATTTTCTAGGTTTTTCAGGTGTACAGCTGTTGCAGATGGCCTTTGATACCCGTAGCTGCTAATTTAGCAAGCAAAACAGAGATGCTCACTCTCCTCAGCCCCAGGAAAGTTGGCACAGAAGGTTCTTAGCATGGTGCTGGGGCTTGGAAGAAGATTCCTTCTTTTTAGCGTTGTTTTCTCCTGCAGTATTTCAGCTGGGAGCAGCCTTGACCTGCTGGAAAACCACAGAGGTCCTGTGGTTTTCCAGCACCACTGATGAAAAGCAAAATCTGCATGGCATCCCTAGGGGGCTGGGGGAGCTGCAGCAGCAGGCAGAGGAGGCAAACCCAGATTTTCCCACTTACACAGAGCTAATTACAGGAAAGGGCAAGGCAGGAGTGGGCAGCCTGCTGTGCTGTGCACCCCAGTGAGACCAGCAGGGCTCCCCAGGCAGGAGCCCAGTGCCATCTCAGCTCTGCTCCCCACTGGGGCCCTCACAGCTCACTGAGGACCAGCTTGGACAGGCTCAGGGCCACTGCTGTGGCATCCTGCCCGTGCTGCCCCTGTGGCACAGCGTCCTTGCAGGGCTGGGCAGAGCTCTCCTTGCCTTGTGCCACCTGCTGCTGTCAAGGAGGAATGAAGAGAGATGCTTCCTGCCCCCCAAACAGCCAACCTTTATCATTTTAGGGGGTTTTACTTGACTAATGGAGCTGTTCCTACCTTTATTCCTACAAGGTCAAACCATTTGTTTTCATGAGGTATGCTAATGTAATCTATTTTTTCTTCTTCCTCAGCCATCTCTTTAAAAAAAAATCTTAGATGTTTATTTGGGAAAGTGTTATTAGATGTATTTTTATGTGACATATTTATGCACACTGTGGCTGATCTGAATTCAGATTAGTGATTCTGCACTACAGCAATAACTGATAGGTTGTAATGTTTATAAACGTTGCTTTGAGATTTAAATTTAAGAGACAAGCATAGGAAATAGATCTTACCACAATACACTGTAACCAAATGGAGTCCCAATAAAGAGGAATAAAGAAAACAAATTTTATATCTGGGCATTTGCATTCTCCCAGATGCTGGGTACCATCTGCCAGGATGTTTTAGCTCTGGCAGTAAGCTGCAGTTTAACACCTATAAACACAGTTATTTCTTCCCCTTTCTCCTCTGCCCATATTTTTGCAAGGGAAGGAGATACACAAGGTAGTAACTTGGGGTTAACATTGCCTGGGAAGGACTTTGGTGGGAGAGGAGGTTTGTATCTTCCAGAGCATTCATATTTGGGATGCAACAAGGCTGCAAACTGTGGTTATTGTTTTGAAGAAATCCATGTATGTGTGACATGTATTCATGTGCAGTTCACGTGTACTAATTACTCAGTGTTTCAATTCCAACCTTATTGCTCCATGCTTGGTACATCAAAAAGATGTATAGATTTCCTAGAATTCGAGATTTTACTGGAGGGACGGTATTTATTGAAATATTGAGAAGACTTATCTAGTTTTGGTTTTGTTCTGAATCCCAGGGATTCTGCACAAAGATGAGATTTATTTGAATCTTTGGTTTGAATGCTTAGTTCTGTGCATTATTTCCATTGGATTGGGAGCAGATTCAAAACTGGAGAACTGGGCATTCACATGGTCCAAGAACTGAAAAGTACAACTAGCACTGGGTTATTTTTCCCCCTCTGAGTTTTGCTGACAGCAGCCATTACATTAAGGCTGAAAAGTTTATTTACTATATAAAGGCCATATTTTCCCTTCTTATCCCAGCTTTCCTTGGCTTCCATTGCTTGGCAATATCCCCTTAACCACTAACACCCAGAGGCGTGGTATTAAACTGGGATGAGAAATGAACATGCAGAAGAATATTGGAGATTTAAGTGGGTATGGTTCGAAGAAAATCAGTGGAAAATATGTTTACTTCAAGCATCTGTACCACCTAATTGAAGCAGTGATATTTTCTGTAAGAACACAGGGAATACTTTTCTGCTTTCTCTTTGGCTTTGAATTTCACTTTGAATTGATGTGACATAATCCATGGAATTATTTTCTCACAGCTGCAATGGAAACTTTCTGCCAGTAGACAAGGATGTGTTAATCGGGGTGAAAAAGCTGACATTCAGTTCATCTTTGGTGCTTTCTGGAGTCTTTGTTTAGGAACTGTTGCTCCCCCCTAATTAATTGAAACACAGTACACAGTAAACACTATTACTTTTGAACTATTAATGTTGCTATAAATTTGAATGGTGGGAAAGGGTGGCAGATTGCGATCAAAAGGGAGTTGATCTACAGCTGCGTGTGAAATTATTGCCAGTACTAAATGTGACAGAGACTGAAACCCATGTTAATGTGCCCATAAAGGATGATGTAGTGCTCCTGAGCCTGCTGTATTGGCATTGCCAAATGAATTCCCATGAATCTAATTTAGGAGAACATAAAAGAACCCGTATCACCTTTAGGGCATCTGCAAGTGCTGCTGGTTGGTACTTCATCCATATTGCTTTTCTCAGGCAGCTCTAATTGGAAGGCTGAGTCCCACACCAGTGGACTTGCCAGCAGTGGTGAGGGAGGGCAGCCCTGCCAGGATGGGGGACCAGCCAGAGATGCCAGCAGTGGTTCCTGGCCAAGGGAAGGCTCCTGGCATAGTGGTCTCACCCTTGGAGAGGCTGTGGAGTGTGGGAAGGCTGTCAGAGCTCCCTGAGCACACCTCCCTGACAAGGTGCAAGTACTGGAGGTGTAATTAAATACAGCTACACCCTGGTCAGCAGTTTCAGCTCGTTATGGTCCTCCAGTGCCATTTCAGAATAGGCACTGTGTGTGTTTGATGGGAACACATGGGCAGCAATGCCCTTTTCTTCTCTGCATCCTGCTTTTTTGAGGCACAGGGGTCCTACAGCAACCATCTGTTCTAAAAGCTACAGATTTAAGCAACCCAATCTTTTTGACTGTATCAATCTGTATTTGTATTGGTCACTAATCTCCCAGGCACACATCACAAAAGGCAGGTTAGCATTAGGCACAGCAAGTCCCCAGTGCCACAGCAGTCCCCAGCAGGCAGGGACTGTGGCAGCTGCGTGGCCAGGAGGGCTCACCCACTGCTCAGGCATCCACCAGCATTTCATCCTCTTGCCCCACGAGGAAACCCCTGCCAGAGCTGCCCAGGTTCCTGCTAACAGCCTGGTGCTTCACTTGTGTCACCACTGAGGCACGGCCTGACACCAGCAGGGAGCCTGAACCATTTGTCAGAGAACCGAGCTGGCTTTATCCGCTTCTCCAAGGCACAGAATTCCCTCATATGGCACTTCTCACTCTGTGACCTGTCACACGTTGCCAGGTCAGCAACACGTGCTCAAAATGTCCTTCTGTGGGGTGATCACACGCTGCTCAGCCTCTGTCACCGTGTGGCAGGCTCCTCTCTGCATGGCACCTCCTGTCCCCAAGGCCAGGTGGAGACAAGCTGCTCCGGGCCACCACGAGCCTCTCTGTGCCACCACGTCCCTCTCTGAGCCACCACGTGCTGCTCTGTGCTGCCATGGTGCTCCACAGGCGTGTCTCACAGGCTGTAACTCAGTTTTATCCTGGGTCTCCCCACACACTTGGACTTGCTCATGGACAGCTGCCGGTGAGCCCCCAAGTGACTGCCCCAGCCACGTGCCAAAGGAGGGAAAATGGGTTCCCCCACCTCCCTCATCTCTCCAGCCCTCTGTTTCCTCACCTTTTGGCACATATGCTGAAACAGGAGATGTTTCAGAAATGTACTACTTAATTTTTTTTTTCCAAAATACAGATTAAAATTTCTCAGAGATCTTTGAAGATGTAAATTCAACCAGATATATTTTGAAGTTCTTTTGAATCAACATCAGAGCCCTTCTTTGAGCCATATGGAGGAGCAGAGGAACAAACTGGGGCTGAGGAGGTGGGACAGGGTGGGTGACACACCAAACAGCCTCACCAGCAAGTCACACTAGTGCAGGTAAGGCCAAATGGGGAGGCTCTCTGGGCACTGTGCTGCACACAGTCATGGCCAGCACAACGGAGCATGGGAGTGCCGTGCCATCAGGGTGGCTGGAAAAAATAGATTTTCTCACTTAACCAACTGTATCATTCTGCAGTCATGTTTTGGAGGTTAACAATGAACAGAAGAGGCTACTGATGCAAGTGCTTCTGAGACAGGGACTTCATCTTGCAAAAGGGTTATTGACAGCCCCGACTGAAAAGAGCAGGACAGTGTTTGGGCTGTACAGGCAGGGCCAGCAATGGGCTTGGAGCAGAGGTAGCTTCATGAATGTATTTGTGGGGAAAAGGGCCAGAGTAGAAATGGCCCCAGCTGCTGCAGGCAGTGCTGTGCCAGGCTGTGCCTGGCTTTCACAAGGCTCTGCAGAACAGCAGAAAGGTAATACCCCCCTCATTACGGGGACCACTGTCCAAACATTTCCTGTGGGAACAGCTGAAAGGGAAGCTAATGTCCCTTCCTGGACAAAGCTTTGCTCCTCTTGGCCAGCTGTCAGCCTGACTGGTGGACATGATGTTGGGTGTGGAGTTCCATGGACAGGAGGAGGCTGCTCCATCAAGGCTCACAGCATTTCCCACAGCAGGAAGAGCTTTGGGGTTTGCACAGTCTGGCAGAGCTGCACGTTGTGAGGAGAGAGGGTGGGCTGGCTCCCCTCACTCTCCCTCCCTGCCAGTGTCACTCCAAAGCATTTTGTGGGATGGCTTTTGGCCAGATGAGAGCAGTCCGACCCACTGAGTGGAGTTGCCAGAGGCCCAGCACGGGGCTGCTGGTGAGGGTGCAGCCCACAGCAGGGTGGGAGCACCACCTCCTGCTCAGCTGAACACTCATTATCTCACTTTTCATAAAGTAGAGCAGGGCTTTATTCCAGGATTAGTCCTGGGCACAGGCATGGCTCCTTAAGGCCCTGGGAGCAGCGCAGAGCTAAACTGAACTCAGGGTCTCCACTGGTGTGCACAAAGAGCAGCTGGGGGAAGAGCTGTGGTACCTGACAAACACAGAGCCAGAGGTGAAAAGGGAGTTCAGACTTTACCTCCAGCTTCCCATGCATTCAAAACTGACTTGGATTCCCTTCTCCATCTTAAAAGCTCCTCTAGCCCTGCCTGACTCCAAGTGCAGAAAGAGCCTTGATTTTGCCACTCTTTTCCACCTCTCAGCCATGTTGGTTTTTTCCTCAGCAATATTATTCTGAGTGCAAACTGATGGGCTGGGGAGGGCAGAGCTCTTGCCCAGCTCTGCAGCTGTGGGACCTGAGCCTCCCACTCGTGTCACCATGAGGTTGGATTCTGGGAGGCTCCTGCTGGTGACAGCTCTTTTGGGTGGACAGGGTGGCCTTTCACAATTCCACAAATATCCAGAAATCGACAGGGATTTCTCAAAATGTATTTTTACCATTGCAAGGACTGTCAATCTTTGCTGATACCTTTTGCCTAGGTTGTGAAGGAAGTGCACAGTGTTAGGCACTAAAATAGAAAATATTTATTTAAAGAAGTCAAATGTTCTAATTTCTTCTCTCTTCTGGTGGCTGTAAATTAATGGTAGTTCAGCACTCTGCTGAAATAAGTGCAGTGGAATTATGGGAGAGCTCTTTTTTAGACAGAAATATAAATATACACCACTTTAATTGTGTATATTTGATGTACACCCACTCATTTGCTTTTTAATGTGAACAAGGCTTCAGCAGGCTCCAAAGAGCATTGATACCCACTCTCACTCTGCCCTGGAGTGGTCCCAGCCAGGGACCTCCAGCTTATCCACAGGCAGGTTTTTGAGCAACTACAAAATCACTGCTCAAGGAGTCAAGCAGCGATTCCTGTGTCTGTGACTGTAGCCTGGAAAAAGGGCTCCACACTTGCAAAAGTGGCAAATTAGCAAAGGAAATATAGGAGCCCCCTGCTCTGCTTATTTCCCACGAGATATTACTGTGTGGTAACAACCTCCCCAGCTCCTGCACAGCAACAGCCATCACATCCTGTAATGGAAAGCAGTCGGGCTTTGGGTTCTTCCCCACATCTGTGGTTGTTTCTTTTTGGAAGGGGAAGAAGGGCTGCCCTGTATTTGAAGGTTTTTCAGAATGCTTTTCAGTGGCCTTATCCTGCTGCCACTGATACCTGATTGGGAAGTGTCTGGCTTATGCTGATGATTTCTGGAAGTCAGCTCCAAATACCCTTGTGCTATCCTGTATTGGAAAGGGGGCAGGACACCCCAGCAATATTGCTGATAGGCTCTCCAGAGCTATTAGGCCACATAGCTCTGCTTCTTTATGTTACTTCACACAGATTTACCTTGAGATTTTTGCAATTTACTGTCAGGGAAATAGAATAGTACTGTTTCACTTTTGTATTCGAGTGTAATCACCATCCTTAGCCATGTGCAGAGAGCTGCATCCTGGAGCTGTAATTGCACTTGGGACACACCATAATGCAGAATAATAACTTGATGCTAATGAGCTCCATGTATTCAGTCAGGATCAGACCTGCCATCTCCCTTCCCAATGAAATTACTGCTGGCCTGCTCATGCTGCTTTTCCGAGTGTATGCTAAGGTTTGCAATCAATTTGAGCAAGTCTCAGTTTTGATTCATGTTGTCTTCTGAGTTATCCAACAAAGAAAGGCAAAGCCAGGACAGCAAAGCAGACATGAACCTTCAGGGCTCTCTTTAATTTTCAGTTTATCTGCAATTTAAGGGAGTAAACACAGCCATGCTGAAGATGCATAAATACAGCTTGGAGTGCCATTGAAATCTAGGTCAAGGTTCCAACTCTGCCTGTGGAATTTCACTACATGACCTGGGGAGATGGTGTGCTGCTCCAGGAGCCAGGTGGAGGACACTTCTGAGCCAGCATAATGAAAGCAGGTAGGCTTCTGCATAATCAACAGCAGCTCCACTGCAGGCTGGTAAACAGGTCACGTAGGCCATTGCTGAGCTGGAATTGCTGAATTATTACTGAATCTCACTGGTCAGTCCCTTTGGATCTCCAGTGGCTTCAGTCTTCAACAGTGCTCCAAGGAGCACTTCCAGCATTTGCCAGAAGTAAGCAAATTGCCTTCCAGGTGCTTGGAGGGAGGGATAGAGCTGTCAATCAGATAGTTGTTAACAAAATACATAATTTGGAAGGGGAAAAAAAAAGGACTTGCATTGATACACATTCATTTGCTTTGCAATCCAAGTATATGACTGCTACAGTACATGAATCTATTCCATATTTGAGACCCAGTCTGTGTTTGTGTTTTAAGTTAGCCTTCCAAGCAAAACACGTGAAAGGAGAACATTTAAACAGGAAGGGTTCATGGATTTTTCTTTCCCTCATAAATTTCTGTAGGTCTTGTTGCTGCTAATTACTGGAGATCTCAGCACAAGGGCTTTTCTTTCTAGCAAACCAGCTTCTCATGTTTCCTGCCCTTCAGTTAATCAGTTTTAATCTCCTCTCTGTTTGTTTATTTAGCTTCACAAAGCTAATTGACTGTTTGTGACATGAGTCTGCCAGAGACTGGGAAAGCAGAGTTTGTCGGTGTGCAGCGCGGACAGCGGGTGGGCTCTGGCAGTGCCCGCCGCTTCCACGGCAGCCTCTGGATGTTCCAGGAGCCGGGGTCTGGCTCTGTCCTGCTGAGCCTGGCCGTGTGCCTCCCAGGGAGGCTGTTTTCCCCGGAGGAGGGTGCCTGGTGGGGCTGGCCAGCAGCCCAGCACCCGTGCAGGTTGGGTTGGTGACCTGCAGCAGCGCCCAAGCAAAACAAAATCCCAGCTGGGGAGGATGGGTTAGCATCAGTGGAAGGGAGCCACTGCAAGCCTGATCCTCTGATTCCTCTGGTGAGGCTAGAAAAGCAGATTATTAAATAAAACACTGAGGATCTCTATAGAAACCTTTGTGTCCTCTCTACCTCTGCTGTCCCCTCCCTGGCACAGACATGCCCTTTGGAAAAGCCAGGCACCCACTGCTCGCTGTGAACAGGTAGCAGAGGAGAGCAGCTGTGAACAGCTCCTTACTCCCCATGCCCTGGAGTCAGACTCCACGAGATGCAAACCTCTCCTGGGTGTCAGGAATTCTCTGCAGTGAGAGTTCTCCTCACCCATCCACTCCGGGGCATCCCACCCGAGTACCTGGTGTGTGCTCCCGACTGATTTTAATAAGTTTTTTCTTTTCATCCTTTAAAATGGGTCCCTAAATCCCATAACAGTCTGGCCCCTTATACCTTGCTGTGATGTCACGTGGCTAGAAGCTCAAAGGATATGCCAGTGGAGAAATCTTCCTGCCTAAGGGGAAATCCTGAAAGGGTGGGTCTGCTATAAGGTGTCTTAGTCATGCTCACCAATGCCCATTATCACTGCAAAAGAGACTTGTTTTTTGGCACTTGTGCTGCTGGGATTGTGTTTCAACAGGCTAGTTCCTGGTAGTGCAAGGACCCTTCAGAAGGTCCCACATGAGTTCCTGGTAAAAAAAAGCTACCCTTTAAGCCATGAGGTGGGTGGCATTATGCAAAGTCCTATAAAAATGCAAAATGGGGCTGCTGTACCACCTCCTGTAGCTCAAGAGGTTTGGAGCATTTGGTTGATCTTTTCCTACCAAAAAAGCACTTTGCTGAAGCTGTGCCTGCCACATCTTCTTTTGCAGCAGGCTCTTTATTTTTGTGCTTATAACATTGCAGTTTATTTCCGTGGCAACAACTCTAATGTAATCATTTGCATCCATAATAACTTCACTGTTACTAGAAAAGGTAAAACTGTGATGATCTTTCTGAAAAAGTGATCTGGGTCCAACTGAAATGGCAAACTATTTAAAAAAATACTAAAAATAAAGTTGATTTCTAGGGTGTTAAATTATGGCATATTGAGCTGAGCACATGATTTTTCTTGTCTCACTGCTGTAGTGAGGGGTGAGCCTGCGTAAGCCGGCTGGAGGGCTGAGACTGCAGACGAGGGAACACACAAACACTCTCATTTCTGTTTTACTTAAGCTTTGACAACATTGTTCTCTGTTTTCTCTTCCTCGAGGACTGCAATCACTCATGTACTGTTTTCCTTCACTCTGCTAAGTGATGCACAAATTGTTTCTGCATTCCAGGTTAGATTGTGACATCCCTCTCTGGTGTTTGCCTGTGGATGATGAAGATGCCTCCCTGCTCATCAGGAAATGAGTAGGCTGCCTGCCTCCAGCCTCAGAGGAGCTGCATCCAGGCTGGTGGAATCACTATGGCTCAGTACCAGCCCTGAACCAGTGTTTGCCCCAGCACTGCCACTTGTTCAGTGGTTTTGCACATTTTATCTTTCACCTGCGTCCACAATCTCAGTGCTGTGCTCCACTGAGGAGCTTAGGATGAAACATGGACTTTCCTGGGATAAACATATTGACGAACTAAGGCCAAAATGCCTTTCTCTTGGTTCAGATCCAAACCAGCCACATGGTGTCTTTCCTAGTTCTGTCTCCTGTGGGTTTTGCTTGCTTTAAACTTCTTTAGAACACAGAATTAAAAAAAAAAAACAAAACTTCTTGCACATACACATATACACACCCATGTTTAAATAAAAGAGAACCCTGCTTGTGTGATGAGACACATCAACTGTCTTGATTCGAACAATCCTCTGTTTTGAAGAGTTGATTAAATATATTTTAGCTAAATACTTAGCAGAAGTTAGGCTACTGGTGATATAAAGTGAGCTAAGAAATATACTCTCCTATGCTTTGAGCAACCTGGTCTAGTAAAAAGTGTCCCTGCCCAAGGCAGGGGGATTGGAACTTAGATGGTCTTTAGGGTCCCTTTCAACCCAGGCCACTCTGGGTTGGAAGGGACCATAATTCCAAACTTTCCAGAAAAGCTTTCCTCCATAAATTAGAAGTAAGTAAGCTGACACTAATAAGAGCAGGCTATCTGAGACCTCAGTTTGGCTGGTGTAGAAATGCCAAATAATACAGCTTTCCATGAATTACTGACTGCATGTTGAGAAGTTAAACTTCTCTGAGAAAGGTAAGGTCCATGTGAGCTATTTGACCCCACACATGGTCATGAACACTTCATCCTTGCTTGAAACAGCTTGGTGAGCAAGTATCTCTTTTCTTCATTGCGTGTGATGTGGGTTGAGATAGAATTACAAAACTAATCCTCTTTGCCTGCTGCTTTGTCTCATCACATTTTCATAGGCCAAGAAGAACAAAAATCCCACATCCCATAATGCAAATGTGGGCTTGCCTCAGCCCTGTGTTCCCTTGCCAAAGGAGGGTGAGAGGGCTCTTTCCAGCCCCTGAATGCTCCAAGGACATCCATGATCTACACTGCAACTGGCCTAGGTCTGCCTCTTCTTCCTGTGTGTTGCTTCTGCCTGTGGCACTCACCTACACCAGAATACAGATTTGGCAGGCAAAACTTGTGGCTATGTATAGATTATCTTCAATCTGATAATTAATGCATGGTCTTAATTAGAATACAGTTCTGAAGAATTGTCTCTCTTTTAAATGTTCTCCTTTTCCATTTGCATGATACTGCAGTCTCTTAACAGCTACTGGAGTCACCACATAACATGTGCTCCTTGTTGCTATGTTTTGTTTTGGTTTTTTTTTGCTTCACATTCAGAGTATTGTCACTATTGATTCTCAACACAGGTGCTTTCTTGTTTCTAGAGAGACATGCAGACTGAGCCACTTTCCATTTAAGATTAACTGAAAGTCACTGGAACATTATCACCTGCATGGCAACCAGAAGCTCATCTGTGCTTAACATCAATAGTCCAAAGTGAAAGAGCATGCTTTTGACAGGAGAAATACACACTGTGAAAATCCTTATCAGGGCTGAATGAGAGTTGGGTGGGAAAAGCCACCCTCTCTCTAACACCAGGTGCAGGTCACATCCAATTTCAGCTGTGAGTAATGGACAGCAGTGATTCACTCCACAGTGAGTCTCATAAAACCCACTCCTTATTCCCAGAGACAAATGGGAGTGATATTTTTATAGACAAGTGTTATTGTTGGTAAGACCTTTCTAAGTCAGTGTAAACCAACACACGTAACCCCTCCTGGATGACTCCAGCTTCGTGCAAACTGGCAGATCCACTGGGGTGCTGATTCAGAGGGGACATGCTGGACAAGCCACGCTCACAGAATTGGGAACTGGCTACAAAACTGCACCTAAGCCAAGTACCAAAATTCGGGAGTGCTGAACTCTACTCTTTGAGGGAAAAAGAAGACTGGCAAATGATTGTCAGGGAAGAGGAAGCCTGGTGATCTGGTGCTCTTTTGCTGAGAGATGATACCAGTCCTAGCTCCCTGTTTGGGGTTTTGCTCCCCCTCAATGTAACGGTGCTCTTCTGCTTACAAGAAATCAGCACAGTGTTAATTTCACTGTGTCTTAATTAGTCCTTTTCTGTTTTTCTACATGTATGGCTGCTTTACTGCTTTAATGCAGTATTTTCCATTAAGCAGTTCTATGCAGTACAACAAAAATAAACACACAGCTACGTGCGTAAGATTAAACCATTAAACTCACTCAAAGTATACAGTTCATAAATTAAAAGTGCTTATGCTTATACTTTATTATTGATTGCTGAGTTGATACAAGAAGAAGAACTTGCCCTTAGGAAACAAAACTCATGGTTCCTTAAACTTTTCTTTGTCAGGAAGCCAAAAAGACAACATTAAATGGAAATGTCACCATTTGTTCTTGTCAAATGTAGTTTATTCAATTAGATCCTTTATAACTCTACTGAGTTATACAAAGGAGGTTAATATTTTTTACTGTTTCTCTTCATGCTGTGCCTCTAATACACACAGAGATAAGTTGGCCTAGTAAAATATACAGTGTAATTTGGTAATGTGTTTATTGGATTCCAGTAAAAGACTATGAGAAATTATCCAAGATTTTTGCTTCTTCAACTGAAATTTTCTTCTCTCTTTTTTTTCCCTTTTTCTTTTTGTTTGTTTTTCATTGTTGGGGAGGTCATAATAATCTTGCAAATTTTGTTTCCTGTAAATGCTTCAGAAAAGAAATTCTTAGAAGCAGATTTGGGGTTTTTCCCCCTGAGTTAAGAAAGAAAGACTTCCTGAAGAACAAGGCCTTTAGATACACTCATGGTTCCAAAAATTTAACTGTGGTTGTGAAACATATCTGACATCTTGCAGAATGATAAGAGGAGCCTAAGTTTACAGTAACTTACCATTCAAAACTGTCTTACAGAGGGTTCCCATCAGTTCTGGGTTTATGGATATGGTTTAAACCAGAAAAAACATATTCCTTTTTGCTTGTGGGGTTAGTTTTCTGTCCAGTTGGCAGCTGGAGCTCCACTCAGCTCCAGAGGTCAGTAAAATATCACCAGTGATGTAAGGAAGAGAGACAGGAGCCAGGGCAAGGAGAGGACCAGAGTGACGTCGATTTCAGGTTCACTTGCCGTTGACAGAATTGCAGCCAAAGCAGCTGGGTAAAGCTCTGGGCATGCTCACAGGTTCTGCTGAACTGGGACAGTGCTACCATGCCTGGCCACAGATGTAAAGAAAAGGACAAGCAAGGCTCTTCAGCAGACTTCGGGCTGAGAACCATGTGTGGCCCATGGCTGCTTCTCAAAAGTACCTGCAAGCACTTTCACTATGTCAGTCTACAGGACATGAGTGGATTTCTTGAAAGAACCAACACCCTTCCTGGAAAAATTGCAACAGTTCAGACAAGGTGAAAGTTGAGCACTGCCACCCTCTCCCTCTTGTGCAATTTGATTAGCTCATGCTCTGAGACAGCAGGAGCTGCCATCCCACCGTGCCAGGTTTAGGGCTTTTTCTAAGTCTTGTGTTGTATTGGGAGTTGCTATCATGCTTGAACTCAATTGAGGACATGAAACCAACTGCAGTTTGACAAGCCACAGGCTGCAGCTAACTTTTGTTCTCTGTTAATTTACCTGCCTGTGGCTTTTCGTGCTGCCCAGGATATAATCAGCTTGCTCTGGAGATGGATCTGCTGCATGTTTGTCTGGAGCTGGGCTGGTGCTGACTGATGGGCAGCAGCAATGCCATCTGGGCTGGTCACTCCTGTCACAGCAGGTACAACTGCTGTGGCCATGGACAGACCCCAGGGCCAGTGCTTCCCTTGGTTTCTGCATCCCTGAGCCTGAGAGGAGCATTGGAGGGGTCTTCACAGCTTTGGCTGCCCTGACTGTGGGGCAGTCAAACTAGTGGGGCTGACGTGCAGAAACCCTTCCATCAGCTTGCAGGCCAAACAAGGAGCAGAGTGCTGGAAATGAAGGTGTGCTGTGGCACATGTGGAGCAGCCTGTGGGAGGGACGCTGCAAACTGATGACTAAGAGTGGCCTGGAAGCTAAATCCCATGTAACTAAGGGTCGATTCATGAAATGCTTAATCCCATTGAAATGCAAGCTGCTTCCAGCAGAGGAGACCTCCTCACATCCCACATGTGCACTCCCACCCTCTCCCTGCTCTTGCCCCGGGTGTCCCCGAGCTGGGAGGTTGACTCAGACCATGTTGTTCGCCCAGTACAAAGCAGATGATGTTCACTGGAGGCTCAGTTTGTGTCAGGCCATAACTATGCATACAAGAATCTGACCTAGGAGGCTCTGTCTGCTAGGGCTGAAGGAGAAATGCTGCTAAGCCTTCACTTAAACTGGATTGCCTAAAAAGAAACTGGACTGCACAGAAGAGAATAATGCTCAGGGCTGAACTGGATCCAGCAGCTCAGGAGACTAAAAAAAACCACTGAAAGCTCCTCTTAGCTACTTCATGCAGGAAGCACACAAAACCTGGGGCCTTGCACCAAGCTCCAGCAAGCATGACTGCAACACAAGGAGCCTTCTTTTGGAAGAAACCAGCCAGCCAAGGATGGTTTGATGGGTTTGCTGATACAGTTATACAGGTGAGCAGTTTGGAGGCCAGGAAGGAGCTCTGGTTTCCAGATAAACGCCCTCTCTCACATTCACTTTATTACTGAGCACAGCTCACTTCCATTTCCTTTACCATTCTTTGCTCCTGTTTCAGGACAGAGATGAGAAGGGTTGGAGAAGGGCTGGGGCTCAGTGCTCGCACAGTGCTGCGAGGGAACACAACCCAAAATAAACACTCTTTCATCACTGCTCTTCTTATGCCTTCATTTTAAACACAGCTTTTCCATTCCAGGTGTAAACACTTCCCAGGTTTATCACCTCTGGTTTCTGGAAATGGACATTTGTTTTGGGAAACAAGTGGAAGAGCAGCATTCTGCCAGGCTAAGTTCCCAGTTTCCAGCAATCTGTTGTCTTGCTACCAGAGCACAAGATTGCTTCTCTGCAGTGAAAAGCCTGTGGTGATGGCTTCTTCTAGTCTTGCCTAATGAGTGTGCTTGCACACAAAAGGTGTTACAAAACTTCTGGGATGAGCAGCAGATCAGGGAAATTTTGAGAAGACATGGGTGGGAACTGAAAGTGTGAGACAGGAGAAGACTTCTGAGTTTAATCTGTGATGCAAAAACCAAACCAAAACAAAAAACCCCAGACCAACCAAAAAAACCCACAAAACCTCAGGGAACTCAGGACATAAAAGTAAGGATAAAAGCCAAAAAAAACCCCACGGGCATTCTGATTCCAGCTTCTCCTGCTCCCTGTTCTCCCAGTGCTCGCTGTGGGTGTGTTGCTGCTCTCCCCTGCTCCTGGTGAGCTGCTGCAGGGGATGTTCTCTGGCACACACAGCTAAAGTCTGCCCAGCTGGGTGCCCACCTCTGGCAGCTGAGCATTTCCAAAGTGTCCTGCCTCCCAGCCCAGCACCAGGCACCCAAGCCAAGGTGAACACTGGACTCTGTGTGGCATCAGAGGGGCTTCCCAAGCCAGGATGTTGTGGGTGAACATCAGATGATGAAGAGAGGTTTGGGGCTCTCTCAGTGCCCAGGTAACACAACTCCCCACGAAAACCTGTAGGGTCTACATGAGCTATGCAGCCTGGCCCTGCCCCTGCCCACAGTGGCACAGCTCCATCCCAGGCTGCAAATGAGGCAATTCCCAGCCTCCCAGGGGGACAGGGAGGGGAACAAGTCACTGGCACAGAGCAAAAGTCCTGGCAGACATGGAGAGAGCTGAACACGTACTGAGCAGTTCTGGACTCCAGACTGCACGCTGAACAGTAAAACCCATTATCACACCAAGGAAAGACATAAAAATACATTACTTTAAGTGGCTTTACATAGTAATGTCCTGCATGTACCATTGCTGAAGTCTTTAGTGAGTTCCTTCTTTGGTAAACTCTGATTTTTTTAATTATTATTTTTAAATTCTGTACCATTCCAGAAATGTCATCCTATTTCCTGCTGTCATACAAAGTGCCTGACACTGTGATTGAAAAATCTTATGAAAAGACTCATATTCTGTTTTTAATCAAATATGTTTCTGTCTTTAGAGTACCTGCTAGTTTCTTTTTGCCTGCATGATATTTCTATTTTGATCTAATCTCTTATTTCCCTCCCCCTCTTGCAGTGCCTCTGTCTCCATGGCCCATTTCTCCTTCACAAGTTGTTAATGTGAAAAAATTACACTGCCCCATACCTGAGCAGGTCAGCTTCAAGCACTCCTGAATCACAGCTTCAGCCCATGTTTACAGTGGCTAACAATGAAAAGTGTTTTTACACTGAGGATAATGGTGTGTTTGCACCGTAAGATAAACCTTAGATGTTAAAATCATTATTTATTTAATAGGCACATCAAAGAATACCACGGGAGAAGGGAATTTCAAAGTTTCCCAGAATAATTAGATTTCTGGTATTATGTGAGGTATTCTTTTTTCTCCTGACTCGATAATAACGAGTAATAAAAGTGTAATTCTCAGAAATCATTTAAAGCATTACTAGATTGTGGAGGGAAAAAAAAGAGGAATAGTTTCCTTAGAAGCTAGAGATCTAGTAAGCGACAGGACTGCACAGCTAATGAGAGAAAGAAAGGTCTGACTTGGAGCAGACTGCAGCACTTCCGAAACCTGAGAAAGACTTTCTCCTAGGAATGAGGAGAAATACCATTGGGAAAGCTCGTTGCTTAATTTCCTACAGTACTTTCCTTAATTAAATGCATATTTAAATAAGCAGGAGCTCAGTAGTGGAAGTATCCTATAGCATCATTGTTCATTGTGCTCCAGGGTACAGAAGCACCACTGAGGGCAGCCCTGTCCCCAGCATTGCATATTCTAGGTAGAGAGTGCCACAGAAAAGACATCCTTTGTGGATCTCCCCTTACAGATTTGTCAGAACGACTTTCTAAAGCCTCTGATGACTGACTGTGAAACAAGGCCCCAGTTGATTAAGAAACTGACTGCCTTGGTGGAAGAATGAGGTCCTCAGTTTAAATTCAGCCTGGTTTCCGTTTTCTGAGTCCTTTCCATGGCTCAGAGAGAAATCCTTCACAATTTTTAACCCTTTGCTCTGCCTGGCTGAGCCCTGGGAGGATGTGGGTCACATCCTTGGTGCTGGGCTGATGCTGTGCCCCGAGCCCCAGGGTGGCAGGAGGAGGCTCAGCAGGGCAGGGCTCGTGGGAGAGCTGGGTCCCCGTGGGCAGAAAGGAGGAACCAAGGGAAAAGGGCATCCAGCAGTGAAGGAAGGTACTTTTTTCCATTTTTCTCACAGTACTTTCAAGTACTATCAAATACAAAGGTATATTTTCCTTTGTCCTAAATACTGTATTAAAAAAAAAATCTGTTTAAAGTGGCCCAAAGTATATGGCTGAAAGCTTTTCAAAGATAATAATCTGCAGGTGTGTTCCAGCCCTCGACAGTGATGGATCTGCTGCAGGGAGTTCTACTAGCAAAGAAAGGGGCTTTTTCTTGTGGGATGTGCAACACAGCAGGAATTAAAAGCTAAAAAGAATATTTATCTATGTACAGGTGACAAAGATAGTGTCAGTTTAATTTTAAAATCAATACAGGCATTGTGATGATTTCTAATAGCAGATAGCAAGACTCTTATGTCCCTTGTCATCAGGGCTGGTGAAGTCAGGACAGGGAACATAAGTGGGAGATTAGTTCAGGATGGGAAAGAAAGGCCAGTTTCAGAGTATAGATCCCACCAGACAGATTTTTAATATGTCAGGAGGAGTAAAGAGGAGGCTTATCCTCAATGCATTACAGTACCTTTGAGGGAATAATACTAACTAATAATACTAATACTAATATGAACAATACTAATAGCATATAAAGCTGTCATAAGGAAATTTTTTTCTGGACCACCTCCCACAAAAAAAAAATCCCTCCAATAACATGTGTGATAAATACAGTACCTTCTTGAACCTAGAAAGAGAAGTAGAAAGGCTGGAAAGAGCACTATTGTGCATGACTTTTGTGGTATTTTTGTGGAAAACTGACTAACAAGCACATGATGTGCAGCTTGGTAGAGTGGGGGGAAAGTGCTGGGACAGAAACCTGAGTTTCCTGAGAAATTATTCTGACTGACATTAAAACAAACTCAGTTCACACATTTGTAGGAGAAAAATTCCACTGCCAGATTTCTAATGAAGAGGTAGCCATGATCAAACCACAAAAAGCAAAGAGGCATGGCAAAGGTTTTAAAAAATGGCAACATGCTGACAAAAGTCTATATGGAATATGTTGGCTCCAACTGCAATATTGAAACAGCTGTTGAATTTCAGGCTGAAAAAGCATAAAATATTGAGAACTGGTAACACAAGCTCAAATTCTGGAATATTTGTGTGACAAGCAGAAGAGAAACTCATTAGGCAGCTGAAAATGTCACAGAACTAATTGTTTCATTTTGCTAGCTACCCTCTGTTGCATGCGTATCAAAAACCACTCATAAAGATGAGGAATATTCAACTTTTTAGGAGCAGTAGTAGACTCTGTGACATCTGAGCATCTCCATGCTCCAAATTCTTGCTGTCTGGCACCACAGTAAAGAAATGTCACTATTCCCATTTTACAGATGGTAGATGAAAGCAAATGAAGTGACTTCCTAAAGGTTGCCCTGAGAGTTTGTTCACAGGTCAGGGACTGAACCCAAGTACCCAAAGAACTAGACAAATCTTTAGCCACTGGAGGTGTGGGATTTTTTTCTGAGTTGTGAAAAGGGTTAATCCAGAATTGTTGTTCTTTTCTCCTTTGACAGATTTAAGGGTTTTCAGTGCCACCTCCTCGTTCTCTTGTATTTTATATAGAGCATGTTCTGCATATTTGGTTGAAAGCCAAGTGTGCCTCAGTTCCCCATCTGCTCTTTTTATGTTGCAACTTATCTCCCATCCCACCTCTGCATTGTCTCTTATAAGTGCATCTCTAATCTCAAGCATTGTTTAGCAAACCCAGATATCAGTGTCACAAGGGGTGTCTGCAACAGCAGTGCCCCTCATGGTGTCCACAGTGCATCTATGGAAAACCTGAGCAGCCCTAGGAACACATCACTGGGTGTTTGAGATTATTTTCAAGAACCTTCACTAAGCATTCACCAGGAATAGGGAGACAGCTGTTAACACTCCAGAAATACCAAGTGAAGGTTTGAATGCCAATCCAGAAAAGGAGTTGAAAATATAGTAGATGATTTATCAAGGGCATATTGGAGAAGTGTGAATAGAGATGGTGCTGTCATGATGTATCTTAAAGTGCCTGATATTCAAATGACTGCTTAGAGATTTCCAGTCAGACATGGCAAAATCCATGGTAATTGCCAGCATTAAGGGAGTCTATGTTAAATGGCCACCAAAACACAAAATGTGAAGAGCTTGAGGACAAGGAGATTTGCTGAGAACAATGGAATTCGGCTGATTTGGTTTGGTTTGTGAAATTTTTTGGTTGGTATTGGTTTTTTGTTTAGTTTTGATTTTTGATTTTTTTAAATATTCCAATGGAGATTGTTATAAATAATTAAGAAGAAAATGGCATTTAGCACCATCCCACTTGCTGCACAGTGGCAATTCTCCCACTCTCTAGATCCAGAAAGGATGGAGAGAGGACTGAAGTCCAGGGATGGAGCAGTGAGTGTGGTGGGGACTGAAGGAAGAATATCTGCTGCTTTTGTTTCCCCCACTTTATCTCTGTTGGTGTCAGAGGCAGCTGTGAGGCAGCCAGGGAATAACAATCCAAATAATAGGAATTGGTAAAAAAATAAAAGGGATGCTTGGCAAGAGGGTTGTACAAGAGAAGAAATGTTTTAGCCTTAGGTGTGAGGTGTGAATTTCTGAATGCAGTGTGTTTAGGAAAGATAGATGCAGAATCAAAGGAGCTGCTGGCACTGCTTGAGTGATCCGTAAGCTTGGTTTTGTCTTTGTTGGCTTTTAGCTTCTGCTGCTCTAGTACTGCACTGTTTTGACAGCAACTTAATAAAAGTAGGAGCCAGCTGCTCTGAGGGACCCGTGTGTCCCACCTGGGAGTGCAGTCCAAGTCCACCTGGTAAGTAGCTGGCCATGTGTGGGCACAGATGCCACTTCTGTGCACACAGTTGCCATGCCAGTGGCAAGAGATGTGGTGTGTGCAAACTGGAAACTCGAAAATTGAGTCTTGAAGGTATAGGGGTCATTACCAGAGAGGTAATGTACCTTGAATCTGTTTAATAACAGTGTCTTAGAACAAACCAATCCTAATGATCACAAAAAGAGACCAGCAAGGTTCCCTGCATCTTGAATACAGTGTATGGATACTGGGCTCTGACTCTCTGATGCTTGGGTAATTATTTATTTCTATGCAAGCTGGACTGTAAATGCTGCTGAACTGGAATTCAGTTGTCCTGTGCTGCTCTGCAAGTGTGAACAGACCACTCCTGAAAGGTGAGGGAGATCTATGGTGTTTGGTGGCTGCCTGACACTGGTTCTACACACATGTGGAAAGCTGGAACCAGACTTGCTGTATTTGACTGAAATACTCAGGCTTAATAAAAATGTCTTTGTTTTGCCTCTGAAAGGTAATAATATCCAGTAGGCAGTTCTCTGTTCTTGATGACAGTGAACGCTCAGTACAAATGATGTAATATTAGATTGCTCAACACTTAAGATGGAGAAAAAGCTTATAAAAATTGGATATGAGAAGATATATTGAGAGAAACCATGGCAAGCTACCAAGAACTCCTCTGTGACAGAAATAGCCACCCCAAGAAAGCAAAGTCCAGAGCAGCCCTGAGGTCAGGGCTGTCCAGACGTGATAGTGAGAAATGGTTTCTCTAGAAGCACAGGGAGTCTGAAGTGCTCTTGGAAGAATTGGATGGATGAGACATGCTGGTGCTCTGAGCTCTCTCAAAGCTATTTTAAGCTTAATACCCAGCCTTTCTCCTACAAGTTACTAAAACCTTGCTTTGATATGTGCCATTTATTTAACACAAATGATTGTTCAGCCTGAACAAACACCAGTCACAAGGGGCAGGCATAAAGGCACCAGGTAGGAACACTACCTTTGGTCTAGTGTATGAAAGAAGTTCCTCAGAAAAGCTGAATTTGCTTTGTGCAGCTCCTTGTCATCTTGATTACCTTCCTGGACCTTCCTGATGATATAACTGCTAAAAATAGCTTGCTCTGATACCACAGGACATGAGAATGATAACATAAGGCCAGTGCAACATAAGGTGTCTGACTCCTGTTGCTTCACACACCATTGTGCCTCTTACCCCTCCAGGCACAGTTAGAAGAATCCTCTGTGAGGGGACTTATCTGCAGCTATTTGAACCTGGGCAGATGTTTTACATGGTCCTCCATGACCTCTGAACCACAGAGTGCACCAAATGAACTGCAGATACTGGCTGCTTCATGGTATTGTTACTTGGGAGAGGCACATCCACGTTCTACTGCAAAAATACAGCTCTCACTGTCAATTATCCAGGAACTCACAAAGGTAGAAACCCCAATTCATGTATTTATGATCTTTGACTAAGTGGCTCTGGAGACAAGCTGAAATGAGCCATCATTTCTGGGGTGATGCTCTCTCCCCGAGCACTGACAGCTTTCCTGAGTGCTGTCATCCCAAGGGAGGGCACTGGGGCTACCACATCAATCATTTCTGAAGTGTTGTCAAGACTGATGGGGCAAGAGCAAGCCTGAGCCAAGAATGCTGCTGCCTGTGTGGGAGCTTTCTGACTGAACAGCTTATCCACTGGGCCCAAATGGTGAAACTGGAAAACAAAGCAGCAAAATCCTAGCTAACAAAAGTGGATGGAGGCAAGCCAGGACTAGAGCAAAACAAAAGCTGCAAACAAAATATAGACCATCTCAGCCCAGTTTAAAAAAAAAAAAAAAGTATTCTTGTGTGGCCAGGGTAGTCCATGCAGGGATGGGCACAGAGAAGGCTTCGGGCTTGGGAATTTGAACCTTGATTTATGTCCCCCTTATGACTCCGAAACACAGTGGGGAAGACAGAACTACCAATCCAGCACAACAAAAATAGAAAAAGTCATATTCTTGTTTTAGAAGGAGGGGATGTGGGACAGCCTCTGGTTCACTGTGTCCTGTCTTGGTTAAGGGGTAGCATTAATCTCTGGTCTCCTGGCTATGTGTTTTTGGGGTGAAAAGGTGCTGACCCAGGGAAGACCCTGAGAGACACTTTGGTGCAGAGATGAGGTTTTCTGAGACTGGTTCATGAGCCCACCAACTTATATGTGGTTTCAGAATGCAGACAGCATACACAGCTCAGAGACTGGAACACACCCCCAGAACTGTTATGATAGCTGTGGAAATGACAGTCATTCTCTGTGGAGCCACAGCAAGATGGATCACTGTGGTAACATCCTCTGCTCGGGAAGGGATACTCCTGGTGCTTGGGCCCCAGCCAGAGGTTCTGCCTTGGGAGGGAAATGTGCAAACAGCCAGAGCTGCTCAGCCTCACACAATGACTTCAGTGTGCCTAATTACTTCCAGGGGGAACCACTGGCTGGAGCAACTGCCCAGACTCCCAACTTCTGGCATGGTGAAAGGTGACCAGCCCAGGACAGGCTGAGCATCCTTCCTCACTTTCCTCGTGGTGCTAGGATCCATGGATGGGTGCATCTGCTGAAGCCTCAGAAAGAGGAGTGGTGGTGCAGTGGGGAAGGGACTGGCAGAGACAATCCTGTGTGTGGCAGGGGCTGGCCTTGGCCATCTGGACAGAGTTTGAGCTGGCACTGCCACCCAAAGGGACAGAAATAAATGAAGTGGGTGGGAAGTTGTGGAGGATAACCACAGGGCAAGAGCATGGGCTGCATTTGTCCACAACACCCACACACCATGGGAATGGCACTGCTGAAGCCTGGGAAACACTTCAGCATCCTGTGTGTTCCCCGCTTCCTTTGTTTTTTCCTTGTGGTATCATTCCCTGCGAGCATTGACCTGAGCAGATGTAATGTATTTGAGCTTCAGTCTAGCTGTTTGTACTAAAGAAATGTCTTTTGTGATTAAAGGTGCTCATTCTGTTATTGGTAGTTGTAAACAAATTTTCTGAACCTTACTATATCTCTATTTTTAAGAGTATCTGTCTCCCATAGTGCTGCGGGGTTTTACCTTTTAATTACAAAAAAACAAACAAACCAATCCCCAGACAATATTTATGTCATATGTTTTTATCTATTCACCATGTATTGTAATGTAATAAGCCTTCCTTACAGACACTGATAGTGGGTAGTTGGTCTTACAGTCCTAAAACACAGTAGAAACTACATGGAAATAATCGGGTTTGACCTAATTTTTTTTCTTACATACATACCACTCCTCCAAAGCAGCCTGCTCTTGTACCTCAGAAAATGGAGATATTAATTCACAAATTAGTGTGGCATTATTAAAACAAGCTCCACCCTCTTCTGAAAGAATGAATTTGAATTTTGAATCATTCCATTTATTTCTGCCTTCAGAAAATGAAATATCACAAACTTCAGAAACTTAAGGGGTTGCTAGCTTGAACTCCATCTCTAAGAAGGGGACACAGGAAAGGACCTTTCCCATCAACTCTTAAATTAATTCTTTAAGCTTTGAACCAGTTAATCCTGTCTTTATTGTTGTTGTAGCACAAACTGACTTAATGGGATGTCTGGACTGAACCATAGGCAAGAATCTCTCCTCCCAAGCAGGGAGGATTCCTGGGAGAAGCTCATGCTGGAATGCAGAAGGGAGTGGGCAAACCCAAGACACTGAGGCATCAAATACACCAGAGGTGTGAGCGGAGAAATAAATAAGTGAAAAGAGAAAAAGAATGTTTATCAATAAGATGGTAGGTGCTTTATACATATGAAACATATGAAACAGGCATATCTATATCTACATAGATGTAAAAAACCTCACCTTACCCAGAATTGAGTTTTTAATTGCCAAGCCTTAGAGAGGTCACAAAAAGAAAAAAAAATATGACAGAAGGCACAGAAGATGAAGATCATTAGCATGATTAGAATTTAAGTGCAGGCAGGAAAATAAAGAGACCAGAAATATCTTACTAAGAAATAACAGGGTTTTCAAAGCAAGACTTGATGTTTATTAGTGGAAAGACAAGAAACCTTTACTTTTAGCCAATGACTGCCTGATCTGCCATCTTACACGTTATTTTAGCAACACTACCAAAGCAAGACTTCCCGTGTGTCACTTCAGCTTGCAGACTCAGAAGCTGCCTTTGTTTTGGCGGCCAGTGTGAGATGCTGAGGTCTGGCTGAGGTGTCAGGTCTGGCAGCCCTGTGATGAGGGAAGATTGTGGCACCAGAGAGCTGAAGTGCCATGCTTGGGGCAAGCCCTGGTGCACAAAGTGCAGCCAGGTTGGCTCGGGCAGGAGCAGGGGACGTTTGCCTTGGCCCTGGCTGCTGCTGGCTCCTTCCTGCCCCAGTGGCCAGTGATTACAGGCTGCAGCTGCTAATTGCCTCTGAGCGTGGTTCAGACCTCTGGGGAATCACAGCCATGGCATTTCTCTTCTGGCCTCTTTGTCCTGTGGGTGTTTCATGCTGGCTGAGCAGGCCCATGGCTTGCTTTCCCCAACAGGCTCAGCAGCAGCAGGTTTCATCCAAGCAGGTTGAAATCAAAACCCTGAATCTTATTCATCTCTACAGGCTTCTGAAAGAGAATAGGAATCAAAACTGATTTCATATTCTTGGGCTGAATATCAGAGCTCATCCTCAGACAATACAATATACTTGTTAGCCCAAAAGCCACTTGAATGGGTGGACAAAACACAACAAAACCACCCCAAGTCAAAAACCTGAATTCTTAATCTGTAAATCTCTGGAGAGAATATTAGATTTTTATTGTTTCCCTATCAATAAAATGCAGGAAGGAGTCCTTAATGCCTCACCTCTACAACTTCCCATTATTTATCATATCAAATGTCCTTTCTTCCAGGCTTTTTGTTTTACTCCTGCAGCTAGATTATGCAAACATGTTCAGCATATGGAGCAGAACAGATCCAAACTCTGATCAATCAAATGCAAAGTGCCTTCATGTGCTGCTGCTTCAGAGTGTGAACTCCCAGAGAAGGCAATGCACTGAACTGTATCATGAACTGAGAGTATGAATACACCCAGGTAGTCTTGGAAAAATGGTTCATCAGTAAGTATTCACTGGAGTTGGCAGGCAAGCACATTTTAAAAATGCTTGTTTCATAAATATTTATTTTAAGAATTGAATTTTGGGAGTTTTCAGACAAAATAAGCCATGAAACAGTGAAGAGAAACTTCAAGATTGAAATTCTTGTGTGTGTGATTGTTTGTTTTGTTTTGTTTTGTTTTTTTTTTTTGCTTTATATTCCTTATTACCTCTTTTCTTCTTTTTCATTTTGAAAGAATTGAAGAAACTAAAGTCTACAAAAACCAGTCTCAGGCAGAATGCAGAGCCAGTGCCAGGTATCCAGAAGAATGAGTCAGTAATAAAGAAACCTACAGCTTGTAACCAAAATGCCTCAAGCTGTTTGCATTAAGTTATCTTGAATAAACTGCATGTTAAGTATTTCCTGAAGAGCATGACCAAAAACTCACTGAGACACGGATCATCAAGTAGGCTATGGCTAAAAGCCTGACTAAAGTTTTATGTGTCTTTTTGGTGCATATCCAAAAGGATGTTTGTTTGTTTTTACTCATTTCTTACTCATGAAAAAAAAAAACCAAACCAACAACCCAGTGAACTTAAGTAGGGTTTACAATACAGGATTCATTTTTCATTTGTTAGAGAGCATTTCCTCTAGACTGTAGACAAATTATTTCCCAGCACAGAAAAACCTGTATTGATGTGGTCAAGATTTAAAATTCAGTAATGTACTTCCTCTACTGGGGGTGTTCTGAATTTCTTCAGTGCAGTGAATCATTCTGGTGGTGGAACCAAACGCAACTTACTTATGTTGAATGGCAAAAGAACAACAAAAACTTCCACAAATTTGAAAATATCACTGAAAAAGAATAAAAGCACAATTGTCTTCAGCCATTATGGGCTGCCCTAATTTGAATCACATGGGAAAATGCTTTGTTAATGGCTTTTTTCCTTTACTCTTCATTGGCAAAAAACCAAACCAAACCCTTTTCTTTGTTCTTTTCCTTTAGCATTGCCTTTCCATCTGGTTTTAGAAGAAGCTGGTCCTGTGGGTTAGCAACGATTTTGAAGTACTAAATATCTGGGGTAATTTCTACAGATGTCCACAACAGCCATGGACTGATCACGTCCATTACTGTTCTGTAAAATGGGAATATTCCACTTTACTTCAGGAGGCTGTTGCTAGCAAATCTATTTATTGCTGTAAGATGTCCAGCTACCACGGGATTATTTAAGCCATATATATAGTTTGTATTTTTCTTTATAAGCGTGTACTGTGTGGAGTTTAAGCTAATAAGTCTCGATGATGATTTATGATGAGGAATTCACTCTTAAGAGGAACAAATTTGAATAGATTTAAATACATACACGTAAAAGAAATATGTGCAGCCTCCCAGAACTCTTTGAAATATAAATGTGAGAATTCCTTTAGGTATAGTGCTGGAAGCCTTCATGTCAGACCATATTGTCAGGTGCCAGGCAGAAGGAGTCAGGCAGACTCACTGATTTATGCAGCTTTCTGCTGGAAGACCCCAAAGACTGCAACCCTCTGTCACTCTCAGCCGTGGGGCTGGAGGTGGGATGAGCTCCATTAATGCCTCCTTTTAAACCCAAGTAGAAGGTTTATTCCCGTGTGTTCTGGACCTACAGTCTTTTGTCTGCTTTTCTATACCAGCTTCTCCATGTTTGATATTAATTTTATTCCCTACCTTAGAGTATTATTTACAACTGAAGAGCAGAATGTTATAGGCTGAGCTGACAGGGCACTAAATATAGTAAAAGCAGGGCAGTTCCCCACTCTAATCATCTCCTTCTGCTTTCATGTAGATAGTAAATGATGGGCCACAGAGGGAATTGCCATTTGTCTCTAGGAAATACATGTCAAAGGAGTTTAAGCGCTACATCCTGCCCACACGGGGAAGTTAATTTAGGCTTGACGCAGCAGTGCTGGCTTTTCCTACCACTGAGGAGTTGCAGATGAGCTCTTTAGTCCTTCAGCTGAGTGCCATAGAGACCGTGGTTTTGAATAGGGTATTTGCAATGGCAAATGGCACCATGTCTAGCCTGAAGGAACAGGCAAATTTCAGCCAAAAACCGGTGCCATTCATTCACATCATCCCCCTCGCCCTACGTCTGTCTCGGCCTTGGGAAGCAGCCATGCCTTGGCCAAGGCTGAGCTCTGCCCCACCAGGGCCCGGGCCAGCCTGGAGGCTGCCATTGGCTTTGTTTGTGCGCTGGGCTCGCTCCTCTCACTTGCCTCCCCTGAGCCAGCTGACTTGCCTGTGCTTTTTTCCCTCTGCCAAGTCTGCTTTGCTGCCTTCTTTCGGGTCTGGAGCTGTTCTGCTGCCTGCTCTTTTAACAGCTGTCCAAGTGCGCAGGAAGATTTGAACCAACACTAAAACCTCGCCAGCTCTGCTCACTTGGGTCCTACAACTTAAACGCAGTGCGTAAAAGTTTAAGCAGCAGCTTCGTTGCTGGGACTTAGCCCTAAATCCACACAAATCCAAGGTAATCTGGAAGCAGCTCGCTGCTGCTTTAATATCAGCGTGAGACGGGGGCTGAAGGAGCTGGGAGCTGCGTGCGTGCCTTGACAGAGAAAGTTTGTGATCTAAAGGTTTCAAAATCTGCATAATGAAAACTGCCAGAAAGTTTAGTGCAGCAGCTCTGCTTCTCCCCGTGCAGAGCTACAGGGCACAGGTTAAGGCTCAGCTCCAAGAAGAGTGAGGTATTGCAATGCAAAGGAGCAGAGGAGATGCTGAGTACAAGGATATCAGTTAAACTTTCTGACCAGCCTAAGGGTTCTTCATGTATTTTATCCACTGGCTGACTAACGTAAAATGCAGAAGTATTCTGCCTGGCAAGCCAGGAGCAGAATTGCAGTCTCCACCCTCCCAAAGGATGATTTAAATATGAAGCTCCGATGCCATGTTCTTCTTTCCTTCTCAATGCTCAAATGCATTTTTAATTCTTTAATGCAAAGTAGGAAGGCACCAAAATCTCTCTCCAGAAAAGCCTCAGATAGAGTAGACAGAGACTTCTCCTGGGAACACCAGCAACTCTCCTCCTACCTTCATTGGAATTAAAATTACACTCCCTGTGTTCTAAGTGACCACCTAACCCTGAGGTACAGGAAGAACGGGGTGCTACCTCCTTCCTAGCTGTGAGCTGGAGCACAGCACCAGGCACTGTGGTATTTTTTACCTAGGCAGTCTCAGCAGTGACCAGAGTCACCCAGTGAGTGGAACCACCAGCCTGATTGTACAGGAGTGTAGGCAAGAGCAAAAGCTCAGGCTTAGTCCCCAAGGGATATGAGCTCTTCATGGTCCACTCTGGATTTAGACATTCTTTGTGAAGTAACCATTCAGTAAGAATTCTCTTATACCCTTGTGAATGTACAACATACAGATGATTATAGTGGTCTGTAAAACCCCCAAACTGGATACACTGTTTACTTCAGTAATTATTTGCTCATTACAGGCACAGCATTTCAGAGTTGCTCCTGCTGAGGTGCTCAGGTCACTTGCTTTGATGATTGTGTTGTAAGCCTGCTGTGTCCCAAGGCACCAATACCTCCCAGTTAAAACACTGCAGATGAACACAATGAAAGCCAATAAAAAATCCTCCAATTCCAAAGAATTGTTGACTGCAAATGTTTCCTTATTTCTGACACCACTGAAGGCAGCCTGCTTGTTTGCAAGGTGAAACAAAGTACTAACTTTTTAATACTCAATCCCAATTTCACCTAAAAGATTTAGGGACAAATACTCCTTTTATTTACACCAGTGTAAATTTAGGGAAATTTCATCCAACTCAATGTACTGCCAGGTGGTGGATTTTGCCTCAGATCTCATTATTTTGGGGGTTTTATTTATATTCAGCCACTGTGTGTATACACTGATACAAAGCAGTAATTTTTGCCAGCAAGAAGAGAGTGGAGTTTGCTATATAAATCGGTATTTCTCAGTCAATATGTTGCAACCCCTGAAGGGGTTATAAAAACCATCTGGGGGCTTGTAAAGAACTGAAAATTTTATAACAATCTAAAGTAAAGAAAATGTCATTTCTTCTACTCTCCATAGAGCAGCACCATTCTCTTGGCAACGTGTCAAAACCATACATGAAACAATAAATTCTTCAAGCTTATCACTTTTACCACATTTTTTTTTCTTTAGCTTTATAAAACATGGATGAGAACTGGGAAGATCCTTTTTTTTCCCCCTTTTATGTAGGATTTCCAATCTGAACTGCTTGACAAATGTTGCTTTCAAACTTTTGGCCTCAAAAGGCAGTAAATTTCTTTAAGGGCCTCCGCCTTGGTCTTCTCCTATCCTGCTTGTTAAAACTACAGCCTATTTTGTCAAGCTTAGGCTTGTTTGTGTTGGAGCCAGTTTTTCTATTTCACTGTGACTTTTTGCCTGTCAGTTTCCTCTTTCAGCCTAAATCATACAGGGAAACATCGACATTTCCCTTTGTGGGAAGAGATGTTTTGCATCAAGTGGAAAAAATGGATGAGATTTCCTGTATCCTCATTAGCAATGTGGTGTACGGTTTGAAATCTGCCCTTCTAAGGTGAGATACCATCTGAAGAACCTCTCTGCTTTTAAGTATAACCTCACAGCACATACAACTTGTCAGTGAATTTTGCTTTCATGTATGCATCTTTCATCTCTGTGCATAGGTACTTATCTATGAAATTAATTCTAGTAGCAACCAAGTGTGTCCCACCTAAAGGAATCAGAGAATAAATTCAGGGAAAAAAAAAGGCTTATTGTTGTTTTTTCCCCCTACCAGGATGAGATGCCTCACACAAGGACTGGCAGCAGCAGAGCTGGTGAGGTTCTGAGACCCTGGGCGGGGTAGGGGGAAAAGGAGGGGATGGTAGTGCTCTCCTTTTGGCAGCTGTTTCATTGGGTGGGCAAATCTCAGGCAGCTTCACCTCAAACTCCTCTTGACTTCAGCTATTTTTGCCTGATTTCCACAAGTTAGTTCTTTGTTGACGCAAAGTACTTAGTAGGTGTGGTGCCTCACTCTTTCCAAAAAGCCTGATTTGTTAACTGCTTAGTGGGCACAAATTTGATCACTTAAGCCACTTGCTAAGGAGAAGGAACAGTACCTTCTTGCCTGGGTGGAAGGTGGTTGCCCACAGCCAGGAACTGAATGACCTGTGGACAATGTGGCAACAACCAAGGGGAGGCTTTTACTCTTTAGCTCCGGCTTCACTGAACTGGAACTGTGCTGTCCAAACTGAGTAGAATTAAAACTTGGACAATTTCATTTTTATCTGCTTGGAAACCAACTTCCTTTTCCCTGTCCCATTTCTACTGAAGACAGACTACAAAGTCTGCACGTGCAGAGGCTGGGTTCACATCCAAGCTGAGGGCATTTGGGGGCTTGGCTGTTGGCTTAGGTCTTCAGGCTGTCAGACTAGAACCAGAATTCCTGCTCCAAGTGCTGGAATTCAGCTAGCTAGTCAGGGTCTAGCTCTTCAGCTACATTTCCATATGCCAGATTGTACCAAAATGCTCCTAAAATCATTCAGTGGTATTTTTTCCCATGTGGTTTTCATGATGCTGAGTAGTTGGGCAGGAGATCTGACATGGTCTACACAGATTTCTGCCTTTGTGCCTGAGAGAAAATGGATACCCAAGGGTTGTCTCCACTAATATGAAAAGTCATGCAGAAGGTGGCTGTTGGGTGTTTTTGTGTTTTTGGTTTCTTAATTTGGTTTTTTGGTTTCTTAATTAATCTCTAGTCTCAATTCAGAAATGTATCTGTGTAGAAATGATGGTATGAAACATTTTGGGAAAAGAAGCTAAATTTTAATTAAAATTTTAAAATCAGGCTGGTTAGTAAATAGCCTAAAAAATGCCCATCTCAGCTGGCACTGTCCATGAAGAAACCATTCCTGGACAGCTCAGCCTTCTAGCACCAGCACCTTATCTTGGCCTAATTCCCTGTGCCCTGGCTGAGGCTGAGCTCCCTGGCTTGCTGTGCCACCTCTGTCATCCACATTTCCATCACTGTGGTTTTGCCCAGGCACAGGGCCCCTGCACTGAGAGAGCCACCCTGACGGACACAAGGCTCTCCACCGTGAAGACTGGCAGGAGCTTCCAGCACTGCTGCTCGGCTCATGCCAGGAGATGGGTTGTTTTGATTTTTTATCCAGGGAAGTCCAAACTCCTGAGGGAAGAAATGTGGTTTATTGCATACTCATCCTGTTTCTTCAAAGTTGAAGTGTGCCATGCATGAAAATTTTTTTGGAAACAGGGAGTAGAAAGCATGACTTAACAAGGCAGTGCTGTCCACTGCTGCACCAACACTCTGCCGGTTTTTCTGAAGTGGTCAGCACTACTGTTTTTGCACAGAGTGGAAATTCCTTCTTGTACTTTGTCAGTCTGGAAGCCCAGAGCTGTCAGTCAGTGTTATGGTTAACATGTGTTTTCCCAGGTTTGCACTTCTGTCCTGCCACGCTGCTCTGTGCCTGTACTGTTGGGCTGAAGCAGCAGCAACTTCCCTCCCTCTGATCCCCGCGTTGTTTGTGCAGATTAAAACCCCAGGGCCATACAGGGGATGGAGGTCCAAGGCTGAGCCATTTCCTCATCCCTTCGTGAGGACGCGGGTGCAGCGGGGAGCACACGGGGACGTGTCCCTTGGCCGAAATCCTGCAGCCTCTCACCATGCCACTGCCGGGAGGGGCCGCATGCAGCCGGCCTCGGAGGTCTCCGTCCCTCATCGCCTCCGGGGTGTCCTGCCGGGCCGAGCCTCGCCCCGTGGGCACCTCCACCGCCGCCTCGCTTCCCCTTCTCCCCGACAGGGCGGGCGCGCCTCCCGCTGACCCGCGGGGCCGGGGAGGCTGCGGGGCACCGCCGCGGAGATGCGGGTCGGGGCTCGGCCCGCCCGGCACCCCGAGCCCCGGCAGAGCCGGCCCCGGGCTCGCCCCCCGCCCGC
>QUSF01000034.1:1842086-1908499 GCA_003676055.1 Chloebia gouldiae | reverse complement strand
GGGAGGGCAGCGGGGCAGCGGGCGGAGGACCCGAGGCACCCAAAGTTCGGCTGCTGGCAGCGCGGGGGTCGCTCCGGCGGCTCCTCGGTGCGCGCTCCCTGTTACCTGCTCTCGCAAGTTTCCCAGCACCGGGTGCGTGGGCGCCGTGCCGGGAGCGGGGCTTCTGGCTCGGCGAGTTTCTTCTGCGCGTCGGCTTTCTGCAAGCAGGGAGGGGTTTTCCCCCAAAAGCAGCGGGTTTAAGGCTGGCAGCCCGCGGGTAGCAGCATCGGCGGCGCGGCGCGGGAGCCGCTCGCTCCCGGGTGCGGGAGAGGTGGCACTTCCCGAGCTCCGGCTGCGCCGCGAGGGCTTGGAAACTGCAAGTTGCTCGCTCTCATTCGTGGCTCTTGCCTGCTGTGAGAGGGAGCTTGCTGCTGTTGTGCTAAATAAAACTAATAAATCATAATTCACTTAGTAACTGAAATGCTCTTGGCGTTTCGAATGACAGAGTAACGGGGGAGAAACATTTACGGCCATTGCCCTCTGGGGAGGAAGGGCTGATATTCTGATACTGAACTGGATTTAGATAGGGCTGGTGGCATCGCGCTGTGTGCTGTAGCGGAGAGCTGGTTAACCAAAACTCTGACCTCGGCTCACTTTGGAGTGGTATGGGAGCGGCGTCGCCTATCGTGTAATGGGAAGATTTGGAACCGTCTCCTTTGTCTCTTGGTGAAAATGCTGCTTGATATTTTGGCTCAGTACTGTGCAATGTTGGAGGATTTTAACAGAAAAATACCTTTGGAGAAACCATTGCAGTGACAAATAGGTGTTAAAATGTCAAATTTCCCACGAAACTAGCAAATACCTGTTTATGGATTGGAGGCCTTTGATTTATGTCTCTCTCCCTTTCTCATGCCTGCATATGATTCTGAACGTGGTTTGGCTTTTGTGGTTGTAATCACATTCTTGGGCAACTTCCTGAAAGAGAAACCTAGTAGAATGACTTTTTTTCACTGCACTGAAAAATGACCACTTTTTCCTTCACTTTCTCTGATGTGAGCATTTAGTAATGTCTCGTCCCCAGCTTGCCACAGGAATTCATTAGAAACCCGATTTCGTAGGGACTATTCAAAAAATGTACGTAGGTGTAAGCAGCTGTACTGCTGTGTAGCTTCGGAGAAACTGCAGACATCCTTGAGGAAAGTGAAAAGCAGCTGCAAGCCTGCTGAGTGCTCAGATGAGTCTTTGGAGTGTGAGGGGAAGACCAATGCAAATAAAAAGGCAGAATTATTAAGTAGATTAATTAAACTGCATATGAGATGTACTAGGTTAGAGATCTAGCATTTTGTGGGGTGTGATTAAGCTCATGAGAATAGCAGCTGTTTGGCACAGGAGAAAACTTTGAGTGATGAATGCTAGCTTTTTACAATTACAGACAAGTTGTGTGTCAGGCAACCTATAAGCAAATTGTGTCAAGTGCTCTTGAGATGCTGGAAAGCAGCTTCTCTGGGCATTGCTGCTTTATGTGCTTCCCAGGTATGAGGATGGTTGAAGAACTCTTTGCTTTGATTGGTGATATGGCCATCACTATAGTCACACATACATTTGTATCTATATATAGCTCTTTGTATCTCATGTGGGAGGCAATAGAAACTCATGTCAGAACAAAAAAGAAAACAGAAACCCGCAGTGGATTTTGTCTCAAGGTGTATACAGAAGTGTTGGAGCTTCTGTTTGGTGTTGTCATTGACAACCAGGAGAATAGCATGTCTTAGTGGCATGTGGAGACTTTTAGCCTGGTGTCAAAATAACACAGGCGGTGTTCCCAACCTAGAGTTTCTTACCAGCATCTGTTAGGCAGAAAAATGTCAAGCAGGGAGCCCAGTAAGTTGCACCAAGTATTTTTAGAATAGATTGAAGTGAATGTGTCTGTATAAATACTGAAAAATAACCACTTCACCTTACTGCTAGGAATTGCAATGGAGATGCATATAAGTTGCATGTATCCACAGCAGGGGATCAGTTCAGAGGGAGCTCTGGGTAGAGATTTGTGGTGGTGGGCACAGCATCTACCTGGTTCATTCGGCTAGTTGTGGCTTTTGATTCTTGACAGGAACTACTGTGCTCATTCTTGAAAAAGCTGAGGCTCGATGGAAGGTTTTCTTGGAAGCTGGGGTTAGGGTTGTCTGGGCTGCTTGAATTGCTTAATCACAAGCATGCATGAAAGAGCATGCTTTTGTAATACTAATTATGGGGAAATTAATTCTAATCATCAAAACATTTCCAGTCAACTTGGTTTAACTGAATTCTTTGATTCTCTAGGGTCCAAGTTTTTATACATGAGAAGACAGGGAAAAGATGGATAATCATCATCTGTAAAGTGTTGCTAGATACAGTCATTTTTATGTGCCTCTGGGCATCTTCCCAGTCACCTGGGACATAGCTAACTAATCTTGTTTTACAGCAAAGTGCTGGCCTGTAAGAACCATGTAATTCAGTGCACCTCTACTAGCCATAAACAACTTCTGAATAAATGTAGTATATAAGGAATTGCCTCTTTTTTGGCTTTGAAAAGCAGGTATTGATAGCATGGAGTAGTCAATCACCTACATAAGAATTTAAAGATTTAATGTAAAGCTTCAGTGTAAGTTAGGGAACTATGAAAATATAAGAAGGTTTTTATTATTATTAAAGTAGATAATCTTTGTGTAAGAACTAGAAGCTGAATATGTGCAACCATGTATGGTTGCATGCATGGTTGAATTGTCTCCCCTGTGATGGTTAAAGTGGTGGGAGGAGAGCAGTAAGCGGTGGTAGCATTCTACAGCTGGAGCTACACAAACGTTTAGGCTGGCATGCTATGGGGAAGAAAAGCTGTCCTGTGTTCTGCTTGTTCCTGTCCCTTTAGGGATAGACTGTAATTCATACTTGACTTCTGTAAGCAGAGCTGAGGTCTCTGCTGAAGTGGGAGCCAGTAATGATGGACTGGAAAAGTATGGGGCAATTTTAGTGGCAATGCTAGTATGAGCTGTTTATCATGGCCTTGAAATACACTTAAATGCTAACTGCAGTGCTTTCTAAATTCATTAGCACCTCTCGGTGAGAAGTGTGTGTGGAAAAACGTGTTTTGGCAGCTGCTGTGTCTTTTCTGTGGTCTGGTGTTCACCTGTAATGGCCAGAAAGATGTTTTTTCCCTTATTTTCGTGCTGAAATCAGAAGGTGTCTTATGCTGGGATCCAATAATGCCACAAAGCAGTTTAAGTATGAAAGCATATTCATCTTGTGGAATTATCTCCCTGTGGAGAAAATGTCCGTTTTGCTGACCATGCTCAGCCATGTGATGCAAAGTGTGGGCTTCAGGCAGTCTTCTGTTGTCATCCTGGCCTTTGGAAACAGCAGCCTGAAACTCTCTTCAGTATTGTGGCACCATGGAAGCAGTTGTGGAAGGGATCAGGACTGATGGCCTGTGAGTGCTGAGCTGGATAAGCCTGTTCAAGGCTGTGTGTATGCAGTGGCCTTGGCGTGCAGGTAGGTTGGTTTGTGAGAAAGATGAGTTACCAAGAGACTGTAAGCTACAGTAGTAAATCCCCCTGGAGTCTCCAGAAGCACTAATGAGAAATGCTGGTACATTCTGGCTCCCTCAGTTTGGCTGATGTGGGGATATGAATTTATGTTCATCAGCTATGTAGCTTTGACCAAGCCTGTGGTTTTGCTTAAATGCTTTCTGTGTTATTTAACAGCTTGCTCTTTAAGCTTCTGTTCTCACAGAGGGGCATGTTGAGGTATTTAGTGTTTATCTCTGCTTCTGAGATAGTTCTGTCATCTGCTGTGAACTGTAAGCTTCTGCTTGCCCAAAGCTGAACAAGGTTTGAAGTTTTTTGTTTGACTAGGGGAGGGACAGTTTCTCATTGGCGCTGACAGGTTGCAAGTACAAAAACACGAGGAGAACTGAGTATGACTAATTTTTCCTCTTTCATTTTCTTATCTTGTAACTTAACATCCCTAAGCAATCTAAGAAATGCCATGTAGAACTTGGTGCATTATCTGTTACCTATGTGTCTCCATCTTGCTATACACCCTCCTCTTCCAGAAAGAGTCGCTCGTGTGGCTTTCTCAGCAGTTGAACGAGCTGAGGCCTCCAGCTGCTCTGGCAGCTCGGTTGAAGAGGTTGCTTTCCCAGCTAATTGCCTACTTCCTCTGCAGAGGTTCGTCATCTGCATTACTCAAATAGTGATGGACTCCGCGGAGGCTCAGCCAACACAGCTCACAACTCGGCCTACAAACTCTCAAGCTGAATTGAATCAGACAGTTTAATATAGCAGGTCATGACCTGCTCTTGGAGAATTCTTGTGCATAGTTCATACTCAGTTGTCTCTTTTTTTACTATGGAAATTTAAGTCTTGCCTTCCCAGAAACGTGTAGTAAAGCCAGTGGGATCAGTCAGAAGTGAGGTCAGTTTAACAAAAAGTGTTTTCTTAAATACAGGTCTTTCAATAGCTGGTAATTCTCTTATTAACTGGTTAATGTAAGTCTTCTTGCAGATGACTGAGGAGGTGTCTGCCTGAGCATGTGGATGAGGTTCCCAGCACAAGGCTTCATTCCTGCATCCTTACAGCACCTGGGATTTCTGATGCTCTTGTGGTTGGCTAGTTCTGCTTCTGGAGCTTTCTGGGGGGAAAAGATTAATATAAATAAATGTCTGTACTGTAAATAAAAATGTGAATGCCTTATCCTTTTTGGGTAACCTTCAAGTTAGGGCTGGAATAGCTGAGAAGAGGCCTGAGAACTAGTATCTCATGTTCCTGTGAGCTTAGGTCTGTTTCAGTGATGCTGTCCTGGATACAGAAAATCAATATACATTTTTCATCTTAAATGTTAATAATGTGGCTATGTTACACTTTAAGGGTTATATTTGTTATCTAGTTTTTCAGATAAGGTTTCTAAATTAGCCTGCAAATAGGATGTGGTTGATTGCTAATGTTGTACAGTGTGATTAATGAATAAATAAAAGGATAGTCACCCATTACTCTGCAGTTCTCCAACCACAAGTGCAGTAAATGGTTAGAACAGCATTCCTAATCTCTCCAAGTAACTTGTAATTTGGTAGCATTCCCTATGTACAAATGCTTGAGGTATCAGGTTTGGCTATCAATGAGCTTGTGTAAATGCAAACTTTTATAAATATCATCATTATGAACAGATACTACTGGAGTTTCAATTAATTTTTATAGTCAAATAACTGTATTGACTGTATGTACTTCTTAGAGTAACTGCCAACACTGTTAGTGCTGTAGTCTTGAAGGAGAAGAGGGATAAGCAAAAACTTAAAATAATGCAAGTAATTAAATATTACTTGCATTATTATAAGTGAGGTCCTCTTGGGAGACTGTCTCCTCATCTTCTGTTACAAGTGGTGCATCTCTAAACCCAGCTGGCTTTAGTTAGATGTTGTGTGGCTGATAGATTCTGCCACCTCTCTTAGCTTCTTGGGAGTAATATCAATGAAAATAATGAAAAATAGTATGGCTCCATAGCCTGATTTTCAGTTAATGCTGTAGACCCTGACTGAACCATAGAGTGTGAAGTGATGGGAATTGGGCTTTATGGCATTGTTTGTTAGGAAATACAAGTACCTCTTTTGCAGAGTAACGTAAACCTAAAAATTGTAGAATCTGAAAGCAAACAGTCATCTCTTTTCTACTCTGCAGCAACTCACATGCCTTTTCAGAGCTCTGAAATATTAACTCCTGGCTGGAGGACTAAATTCTGTACCTTTAGTTTTCCTTATTTCTTACACAGTTGTTTAATTTTTTTTTTGTTTACAGTTCTTTAAGTCCAAGTGTTAGAGATATTGGTGTCTTAACCCTTCTGAAGGATGTATCCTGAAAGGTCTTGGCACTCAATCTTTTCCAAGCACAGTTCCCAATGGCCATGGAGCCATCTCCATGAGGCATTTTCTACTCTCCCAGCCTGGTAGGTGCAAGAGGCAGGGCATGTGTCACTGGCCAGCAGATGAAAATTTACTTGAGAAAAGGAGAACCAGATTTGTTTCCGCTACAGGAATGTAGTGGTGTGAGCCTTGCTATCAGATGACACCAAGATACCTGCACCAAGTGAAAATGAATAAGGGTACTGGGTTTCCCTTTTAATATTTTTTTAAGGAAGAAAAGATGGTCAAATCCTAAAGCAGAGGTGGGACTTAGGCTGAAGGTGGTGGTGAGGTACCTGATAAGACACCAGCCGTTGTTAGTCCAGCACCTTATGGACTATTTACTTCATAAATCTGTACTTACACAGCCCATTGCCAAAGAATTAATACCCTGCACCTTATTAATGGGAGCTTACAATGCTGTAGGCTTGCCTTTGGCTCTTAACGAGCCTGTGGTTGCATAGTGAGCATTGTTAATGTACAATAAATGTGGGAGCTGTGGTTCCATGAGGCCTTTCTTGCACTAAAATCTAGAAGTGGGAGCTTGAATTTAGGGAAATGCTATGATTGTCAAACCCCTGTTTCCTCTACTGGGGTGAGTCCAGAGAAGAGGGTCCTTCCCACTGTGCTGTGGAGCATTACGTATTTTGGGGAAACTGGTTCTGCAGCAGTAGGCTTGATGAGCTGACTGCCCCATGCTTGTTTCTTCATTATGTTAAAATACCACATTGCATAAAGAACTTAAGATCAACCAAACCACTTCTTTAATAAAGGGACACCAGTAAATTAAAAACATAATTCTCTTTAATCTTTCTGATACCATAAGACTTGGTACTAGATCTTGGAGAATTCCGTGGGAACTGCTTTATATACAGGAATAAATAATACCTGGAAATTTTAGCAGTTGTAGTTGAGCCTACAGTAACAAGAGAACATATAAAATTTGAGGATGGTGATAGAATTGTGCACTATAGAATAGAATTGTGCATAATAGTCTAAAAGCCCTATCAACTGTATTTGCTTTGTGAAGCACAGTTAAATTTGGCTTCTAAAATCGTGTGTAAATGAGGGATGTAAGTAAAAGCAAATGATATATAAATGTCTATGTACTTTAAACTCTGAATAGTGCCTCTGTATTTGTTGTACAGTCACAACTCAGTGATGAAATAAACTGGTCAGTTTTGCATGATGTGAAATTTATCTTTGTAATTAACTACTGTGAACCACGACCAAATGCTGTAGAAGATTGATACTGGTGAGAAAAATTAGTATGGCTTGTGAACTGGAGACCCTGGTCATGAGGCTGTAGACAGTTTGAAATGCAGCTTGTCTCCCTGCACTTCATGCTTGACAGAAACTTCCAGAAAGCAGTGGTGGTCAGGACTCTGCATGAAGAAGCTCTGAACTCTAATGTCCTGCTCACATGGGAGCCATGCTTGGACAAAGAGATGGTTCCTACGTGGGACCAGCTGGTTCTACAGGCTGGTGCTCTGCAGGGAAATAAATTCCCACTTGGCAGGAGAGACTGGTTGGACATAGCTGAACAGGCTTTTCAGAATGCAATAAAAACCTGAGAGAGATAGGAATAGCAGAGAGAGGATTAAGGTTGGGAGGGGAAATCTTCAGAACCAACACCATGCTTTTTGCATTCATATGCAATGCTGGCTGTTGTGCCTGAAGTCAGACCAATGTCTTAAGATATAAAATTATTTTTTTTAAAAAAACCCATCACTTCCAGCTTATCTCTGTGTACAAGTTATGTTTATATCTTGTTGACAGTAACATACTCCTCTTCAGAGCAATGTGAGTACTGAGCTGTTTAAAACTTAACAATCATCCATTCTTGGAAATGCTCTGCATATACTAAACTTTCCAGATATTGAGTAATAATAGAAGGAGTTGTTAGATGAAACAGGAGAGCCACCATTCAGGACATACCAGAAAATGTGGAAGATGAAACATTTCCCTTTTCTGTTCTGTGGAAGAAGCCAGAACTTCAGCAGTCTAAACTGAGGTTCGGGATGAGCAGAGGATATTGAAGCTGAAGGCTTTGGTATGGAAGAGGCTTAGGCAGAAGGGGAGTCAGGAACACCTGTGAGGTGGGGGAAGCCTACCAAGAGGCTGGAGTGTTTTGCCATGCTGCTAAGCTGGCATCAGCTGAAAAATAAGACCCAGCACATGACCTTCCCACTGCAACCAGAGTGGTCTTCTTGCTTGGAAGAAACAATTGCTGTGTGTTCAGCCAGCTCTGTTAATGACTGTTAATAAGTTTGGTTGAGTATTTATTCAGTCCTGCTGAAGAGAATTTGTTAAATGCCTGAAGTGAAGCTGCTTTCTTTCAGCTCATGTCAATTGAAGTAAGACTTTTAAATTAGCCCAGATGACAGTGGCATGGAAACATCAACATGTCAGACTTAGAGAGGTCCCTGAACGTGTGTTCCAGATTGGCTTTCTCTGGTCACAGAGGCTGCCCAGTGCCTGCCACGTGGGCTCAGGGGATCTGAGGTTTTTGGGTTTAATACAGTGAGGCCAGCAATGCTGTGAGATTGCTCTTCAATTTTAGTCCCTTGAGCTGTGCTTGATTCTGTTTGGTTACAGCTGTTCACAGAAGTGCTGTCTGGTGTCTAAACTTCCTTGTGCTTATTATATCTTTAAAGAAACTACAGAATCAACCTTACAAGTGCAAAAAGGAGCCTTTTGGATTATACCTTACTGCTGTTGAAGCCAGGCTTCAAAATAAACACTTGGAGGTATCTCACAGGGCAGTCATTATAGATATCTAAAAATCTATGTACAGTTGATTATTTCATCCTCAATCCACTGCAAAGTGTTCTTCAGCCTCTCGGGGGCAGGCCTTTTCTCCAACTTAGATATTAAATATGGGGTTTTTTCCAGATCATGTTTTTACCTCTCATCTTGAACCAAACTAATTTTTCTTCTTCCTCTTGGGAAGACTGCAGCAGCTTGGTTTAGCTCTCTGAAAATGAAATCCTTCCTAAGCTAGTTTTTTGCTTTAGGAGGATCTTCATTGTTAGAATTATTTCGTGCCTGGGGCTGAAGATGTAACTTTTCCCTGCTTTTCTAGACACAGATTAAACAGTCTGCATTAATATAACTTTTCTTTTGTAACAAGCATTCTGTAAATGCAGGCTGAAAGCATTTTGTCCTCTTTGTTGATAACTACTTCCATAATAATTTCATCCAAAAAACTTAAACTAGGTTCTGTGGTGGTGATCTGAATAGTTGAGCCTAGTGAGAGTAGAGTATCCTGCTCAGTACATCTGAGAGTTAGTGTTTGCAACACTAGCATGAAGCTGAGCTCATCCCAATATTGGTAGCCTGAAGACTTTTCCATCATCTGTCATGAAACAACACAGAACCATCATACATAGGCCATGCTGCTGTTCTCTTCCTCTGCCTTCCCCAGAGCTCTGTGCCTAATTGGAATAGTTGTCTAAAAATCCTTCAGTGGTTTAGGCTAGGCTCTGCAGTTAGAGTGAGTTATAGCTGGTACTTCAGTGAGGTGTACAGGACTTGGGGTGGTGCTGCTCTGTGAGGCAGGGGGAGTTGAGGTGTGCTTGCTGTGGAGAGGGCATCTCTCATATAGATGGATGCGTGACACTCATCTGTTTTGCTCAGAAACTCTAGCATTAGGGTTAAGAACTGGATTTGCATAACAAATTGCAATGTATGATAACACTGGCTATGTTTCTTTAAGTTAGTGACAGTGTTTCCTTTGTGTGTTGGGAAGATTAAATTGTGGATGTTGTCCTTCTTGTAAGTGCTCAGTCTAAGAAGTGGGCAGCCTACCCTACAGAGGGACTTTTTTTTGATCCAGCATCTTTCAAAAGCCCATGTTTATGTAAATGAATTTGCCTATACACTTTCCTTCTTCTTAGTTTAACTTTGTAAAAAATATAAAGGTCATAGGCAAAGAAATGCCTAGCCTGTATTTTTGTTTGATTTTCTGAAGCATTAGATTCAGATTTAACTATCACTAAGTTTTTAGCTTCAGTGTTATGAAAGCGTGTTGAAAGCTTGTTGATATTCTGTATAGCAGGTCAGCTGTTTTCCATCCTACACATCATACATCCTTTTGGATTTCTTCTCCCAGCACTGTGCTTAAGTTGTTTCTTTCAGAATATGCAAATACAATTCTTGATACTGGACTACATAGAAGTTGAATTTACTGAAATCCACGATGGAAACTTCAATTGCAGGGATGCCACTTCTTCTCAAAGATCCAGTTGTCTCCCCAGTTACCTGGTTAAGTTACACAGTGGCCACAGCAGGGCCAGGCCAAGAAGCAACTGCTCCATAACTTGTGATGAAAAGTGCTCATGAGCACTGCACAACTGCATGCTCAGAGCACTACACTACTTTATTTCACTTATTGAATAGGTATCTGCTAGAGATTGTGCTCCAAAACAGAGACCAACCCATCTTAATTGTGTGTCAGGAGGGAGAGGTTAGGCAAATATGGAGAATTCTGGGGAAACCAGATGCAGGAGGTAATCTGTTGAAATAGGAAAAAAACCAAAATTCTGCAACAGTGGCCTTGGGAGCAGAGTTGGGGTATTTTGACAAGGCTTCATATGTTATGGGGAGAACACAAGGCTGTTGCCCTGAGTCTGTCAGGGGCTGTCATCAATGAAATAGAAAACTTGGAGACTTGCAGTATATTCTGGGAAAGTCAAGAAGAGAGAGGTCTGACTTCAGTTAGGCTTGTGCAGATGAGGTACCTAAATGACAATGAAACATTGTTTTATTTGATTTCAAAGTGTCACTCCTGTCTCTGCCCTCAATATGCTTCTTGCCATATTAGGTGTCAAGGGTAGATTGCCCTCAAAATAGCCTAATTTCTTGTGCTTTGCTCTCAGGATTGGTCAAAAGCCTGGTTTTCAAATTGCAGCTCAAACTGTGCTCTGCGATTGTTACCTGGTACTGTCCCTGTCCATCACTACATGGGACAGGCTGTACAGCACCAACATGCACTGTTGCTTGCTTCAAAGTGCATCTTTGTAATAGTTTTAGGGCCTTGAAGTTTCTTTTTGCCAAGATACTAGGTGGAGTTATAAGTCTGCTTAATATCAGGATTAAAAACTTGTTTAAACTACCCCTTGGGTTTCCAGATTTGGAAGAAGAGATGGCCACCAAACCACCAAAGAAAACCCTAAAAGCTAGCCCTATAAAGTAGCTTTTCTTGGAGTGCCTCCTGCAAGGCAGCAGTGCCATCAGTGTGGAGCTGCTGCCTGTGAGAGAAGGAATTCTTACCCTTAAGAACAAAATTAGTGGTTTCAGGTGGTTTGTGTTAGTATCAAAGAACACTGAAGAATGTTCCTTAACAATTTTAATTTTTTTTTAACGTGCAAGTTTACTTTCCCTGTCAAGCTGTTGGCTCTCCCACATGACATTTTCTTGCTGTAGCTGGTGATGAGGGGTGCAAGACAAACCTAGGAGTGACTCATGCAGCTTGCCTCAGGGGGTTGCAAACCCAATCCAACGTGCTTGGGTTTTGTTCTGCTGGTCTCAGCTGCAGCTAGCACAGTCCAGTCTAAATTTTTGGACTAAGCTTGAGTAGTTGCAGTAGATGGCTGATATGAAGCTCCTTTGTAAGGAATTGGGCTTAAGTGACCTCAGAACTGCTTGGGGGATTAGTAGGTTTATGGAGAAGACTTAATTATTGGGTGGGTTGTTGCCCTACTTTGTAGGACAGTTTCACTTTTTCTTGGATAACTTAAATCAGTCTAGCAAGTTCCTCTGGTCAGAAACATGCTAAAGTTGGGTTTAGGAGAGAAAGATGTCTAAATTCTTGCATTACTGTATTTTCATCATTTGGTTTATTCTGCAACAACAAACTGCAACAAAGCCAACTTTGTCCCCTCAAACGGTGTAGAAGAAAGTGGAAACGCTGTATTTGTCGCTTTCAAGTGTTTTAGCACAGTTAAAGTACATGCTATTAAAAGATGATTAAACAAATATGTACAAACACCAGCTGGTTTTCTGGTAGTCAAGTGTTCCAGCATGGTTTGAACTCGCAGCGTAGGTAGGCTGGCGATGGCACAGCTCCTTGGGGTGTGTGGGAGGAGGCTGGGAATGACAAGGCTGTGCCTCTGCTGGGCCCCAGCGCCCTGGGGTGCTGCACCTAGAAGAGCAAGTGTGCCAGCTTGCTGCACAGGGGGCTCCAGGGCAGCAGAGACCTGGTTTTGCATTTGTTATGCAATTACTTCATTCAGTTGTGCACCTTCTGCAGCCTTTCTTCTGAAGTCAGTGAGGGAACAGGCTCCTGGCTGGCCTGGAAAGGGAAGTCAGGGCTGTGAACTGTGTGAATGAAATGTCTTAAAAATGTTGTGAGAAGGGAACATAATTTAAGGAAATTGGAGATTATTGCATATTTCTCCAAGTATCTCTTTGCCCTGACAAAAAAGGTTGAATGCAGTTTCATGAGGAGGAAATACAGCACAGGAGTTACAGTGCTCAGTGTTTGACATTTGGGCTTGGATGTCTATAATGAGTTGATGATAGGTGCTGAACAAAATATTGATGCTGCTTGTGCTTCAGTTCTTTGGAGCTCATGGGCAATAATACTGAGTTCTGTTAGGTGTTAGACCTGCAGATGAAGATACACCCATCTTGAATATTAACTTCATTCTGTGTTCATTAGGTGCTCTGTTTTCTTAAATGGAAAAGTACAGGTTGAAATCCAAGTTCAACATTTGCATTTTTAAATCTAAAATTTTCCTCTATGTTCCCGTTATTAAGAATGCTAATTATGCAGCTAACTCTTATTGTTCTAGGCAGGTGTAAATTCCCACAACAGAAGGTCCGTTTGCATATGTAGATAGGCTTCTGTTCACTGCAGAAAATGATCTATGAGGTGTACTGTGCATCACATCCTAGTGGGTGAGGACCATACCACACTTCTCAGCACTCATTTACCATAAAGGCCAACCTAAACAGAATGGCAAGGCTCATTTAACTGGGACACAAAACTATGAACTAGTGTCGTGAGAGGTAGTCTCCTAACTTGGTGGCTTGTCCTTTATATAGGCACTGGTATCTAGCTGTGTCATGGTTATTACTGCATCTGGAAACCCCTAGACCTAAAATCCTGTAGTGGTAAGTAAAACACAGGTGTGAGTCCTATTGCCAGAGCTCTGTGAATGGTGTCTGGCATGTGTGCAAGACTTGCCTACTCTTTAGGTAAATAGGAATTTATGTTAAAAATGCTGTACTTGTGAAAGTTGTCTTAACTTTCCCCTCTTGTTTTCTTACAGGTATCTCCAACCAGGAATCATGAACTGGCACTTTTCACTCCTCTTTGCTCTTGGGACTTTAATGTCTGTATGTTCCCAGTTCAGTTTTTATCCTCTGGAGGAGCTTAGCTCTGATGTTGGAATCCAGGTCTTCAATCAAATAGTGAAAGCTAAGCCTCAGGACAATGTTGTTGTTTCACCTCATGGGATTGCATCAGTCCTGGGGGTGTTGCAGCTGGGAGCTGATGGCAAGACAAAGAAGCAGCTGACAACTATGATGAGATACAGTGTGAATGGTCAGTGATCCTAAGGTGGTTTTGGGTGTGTTTTGTCAGACTCTTCATGATGTATGAGATGGCTTTCAAAATGTGGTAGATTGCATCATGCACCAATTAACACTGTTTACAAAAGCACAAAATGGACATGCTTGAAGTTAATTGGCAATTTGATCATGGGTATGTACATATATCCAAACTGGCTTATAAGCAGCTTGGTTAATGACTTCAGGGCCCTGGCTAGAACTGCCTTTGTCCTTACCAAATTGGTATTCCAGAACAGGGTGGATGGTGGTCCAGTGCAGGAAGGTGGCAGTACTCCATTTCAGGCTGTACTGAGCAACCTTTAACGTGCCATTCCTTAGATAACAGGGCAAGAGGATATTTCTTGGCACCTCACTGAAAGCAGTGCAAACTAACCATACAATTGATACCTTCACTTTGCTCTGCAGTTTTGTTCATGTGTTACTACTGTCAGAATCCCTGTATGTGTAGTTCTTGTAGTGCCCTCTTCTTGAAACATCCATTTCTGCTTGCCTGTGCCTGACACTGCATGCATCTGTGTTCATATTCCTCTGCCAATGTCTGCCCCTCCAGAGGGAGTAGGCTGAAGATTCTTACTGCTTTAATTTGCATGCTATGTTTGTGAGTGTTTGCCAGCAAGACTTAACATCTTAGTGCCAGCATTCTGCCTTACTTCCAAGAATAGAAAACCCTCCAGGAGGTAAGTGCACATTTAAATCTTGAGCAGTATTGTCACATAACATGTTGTCATATAACATGTTGTCCTGTCTTCATTTGCTTTGCTGTTTTGGTCCTGGATTTGAAGTACAACAAAACTATTTGACATCTAAATGATGTAGATTGAAATCACTTCATGGAATAATCAGCTCTAGGAACATTTGAATGCTTAAAATCTCAATACTTGCAAAAATGTTAAAGCATTATTTCAACTGGTTTTATCTGGCCTTTAGACTTCCTAATCTTAACTGTGAGACACAGAGGTTCTCAAACACCTCAGAAGGTAGCCACTGCCTGGTTAGAGGCTTGTTATGGGATGCTACCTCTGTCCTTGCACAGGTTTCCCCTGCTCTTGTTTGTGACTACTTTAAAGTCCTTTAGCAACTGCTTCTTTGGAAAGGTATTAGTTGAAAAGTATTTAATTTGTCTTTAGCTGTCTTTTAATGCAATTTAGCAGCTGGAAGCAAAGAGGAGAGCCAGCATCATGAGACCAGACAGCTCTCCCCGGATCACCAGCAAGTGCTCCGTGGACCACCAGTGGTCCACAGAATACAGTTTGAGAACCTCTGTTATGGTATGTTCTCCAAAAGAATTTGCCCATAATATTGGAGAGTGAACACGTAGAAATTCATACCAGTGGTGCTGTTAAAGCATTCATGATACATGAAACAGCAAAGCCATCTGAGGCTTTTTCTTACATGCAGCTAAGAGAATAACTGTGAACTAATTGATTCCTTTCATATCTCTTCTTTGTCTACATAGGAAAGTAGTCAGGAAATGTTTCTGCCTAAATTGTACTGGGAAACAGAGGGAACCCATTAAAACCAGCCACCCTAGGATGCTGTTTGCTACGATGAAGGTGCCTGCGTGGCAGTAGCTTCCCTGTGTAGACAGGCACTCATTGATGCAGAACTGGGTGTGGTGAACATGGCAGTTCTTCTGTGCTGCCATATGCTTTCCCTCACACACAGTGAAGGAGCTAGCAAGCACTTTGTACAATCTGCTTTCCGGTCCTAAGGGTCTTGACTAAGCACTACTACTTTCCCTTTTCCTTGTTTTAGGGGCAAGCTCATGTGTTAAAAGATTAACTCCTGCTTGTAGCTGATTTAGCCCAGGACTTAGTCTTTAAGGAAACTAAAACTCAACTTGGAAGTTTATAATAAACTCTTGACAGCTTCCTTTATTCTACAGTAAATGAAAAGGAAGTAAAGAAAACACTTTTTGCTTTACATTCTGAGGCTCAAGACCATTTGTTATGCAAATCAAATCCTGCAGAACTCTTGAGTGAGTAGGCTGACCCTTTGACTTTCCTTATCATTGTCACAGAACTTAAAATTGACCTGGCTTATGAGATATGAAATATTTTTTGGGCAGTTTCTTTGGAAGAGCATGATTTATAGCTCTACACTAATATTTGAACCTCAGTGTAATCCCAAGCACTGTCTGTAACATTCTGAGCAGACAGCTTGAGGTGCAGCAGGCATCATAGTGGATGTTCATATTTTTGCAGGGAATCAGTAGTGTTATGCAGATGAGACATCAGAAATGGATGTTTAGGAATTCCTGTCAAAATGCTTGCTTTGGTCTTCCTTTTCTAGTCCAGCACTTAATGTCTGACTTTTCATGTCATTAATAGTTGCATATAAAGTAACTGCTGGTTTATCATGTTATTCTAAATTAAACTTGCTGTTTTTTCCAACTAGGAGTTGGTAAAGCCTTAAAGAAGATAAACAGGCTGATAGTCTCAAAAAAGAATAAAGACATTGTAACAATTGCTAATGCAGTGTTTGCAAAGAGTGGCTTTAAAATGGAAGTGCCTTTTGTTACAAGGAACAAAGAGGTGTTTCAGTGCAGTGTCAAGAGTGTGGACTTTGAGGACCCAAATGCAGCATGTGATTCCATCAACCAATGGGTGAAAAATGAAACAAGAGGTGAGTATTGGTTAGTGCCTTTGTGCATGGCAGGGTGATGTCTGAAACATCCAATTTAGAGGGAAATATTGGAGAAAGATACAGGGAGGGAGGTAGAGAAAGCTCTGTTCTGCAGCTCAGAACTGTCTTTTAGCTGACATTAGTGTGATGCTTTAGAGCTGGTGAGTCGGGAAGCAGTCTGGTTGCCCCAGCAGGTGTGCCTATGTGGTGGCGTAGAGGGATGTGTTAGGGGTGTGTGTCCATCTGCCCATGGGATCAGAGCAATTTTTATTCTTCTTTGCATTCATGTAACTGGGGAGAAATCCAAGCAGAGTTGTCTTGGGTCCATACTTTCTCAAACATAGATGCTTTCAGGCAACTCAGATGTTTTACTCAGTAAATCAGACTTATGGGATGCTGTAGGGCAGTTCAGCTTTTGCTCTGACTGCCCTAAACTGTCCTAAGATATGACCCTGTTCTTAGGACTTGCATTTAGTGGGAGGATTCTTTACCAACCCTGCCTTGATAGAACTTCTCACGCTTCAAGCCTCTTGAACCAATTGTAAAGCTTACATATGCTAAAGCCAGAGGTCACATATTGCAGCATGTTCCCAGTCTAGGGGAACTATGTTTGGTAAGTTTTGGAGCTAAAACAAGTTCCTCCTGGATGTAAGGAGTGTGTTAATGATGTTAGATGTGGTATTTGTGAAATGAGGCTGTCAAATTCTTTCTCGACCACATCACCAGTTTTGCATAGCAATGTTGCAAGCAGTGTGTGAATGGGGAGGTGTTTCAGCTGAAAGTATTCCATGTAGTCTTAGATCTGCTTACATGCTGCAAAGGGTAGAGCCTTGTTAGTTGTTAAAACATCAGGCTATCAGCAAGATAGGTTTATTTCTAGTTATCCAAAAAGTTTACTTTTTAACAAAGAATACTATTGACTTTATGAATTTGAAATATATTGTCCCATGAGGATCTGGCACACTCACAGGTCAAGGGGTCTAAAGTAATGTGTGTCAGGTTCTTCAAAAACAGTTGGCCAGTGTTATGACAGCAAATACTCAAGAATTCCTTTATTTCTTCTAGGTATGATTGATCAGGTTGTAGCTCCAGATGATATTGAAGGCAGTTTGACCAGACTGGTTTTAGTGAATGCTGTGTATTTCAAGGGCTTATGGAAATCACGATTTCGACCTGAAAATACCAAGAAGCGCCCATTTTATGGAGCTGATGGGAAGACCTACCAAGTTCCTATGCTGTCCCAGTTGTCCATCTTCCGCTGTGGTAAGCTCAGTGACTCCCACTGCCACCAACAAAGGTGTAGAATTTGCTCTTTCCAGGAGCTTGCTGTGCGTGTGGTGTTTAATGGTGTTGCTTCTTGTAGCTGATATAGATGCATTGTGTTACAGAAGTGCCTGCTGCTGCTGAGGCATGGGCACGGTACTTAAGAGTTGCCTTAAGGCTGGATACTCTGTTAAGTATTGTCTTATCCTTTGCCTTCAAAAGGGAAAGTCTGCAGTACCCAAATTGAGAAATTTGCATGTTAGTTAAGCTCTGCTGTAAGAAAAGTACAAGTTTATAAGGGCTGAGACTAAAGGAAAGCTGCCAACAGGCAGAATGGTAGAGGGTTACCTGATGGTGAGCTGTATATGAGAGAAAGATTGGAGTTTCAGTTTGTTTTACTGCAGATAGAGAAATGGGATTTGCACAGTCTCCAGTCCTATGGGAGCCGCAGGAGCTAGGTTAGAATGTTGGCTGCATCTCCTGAGGTGTGAAACTGCTCTTCAGATTGAGTCACAAGTGAAAAGAAGTTCAGCAGGTTCTACCAGACTTCCATCAGAGACTCTCAGAGCTGACACCAGCAGCTTGATGTGACTGACAGTGTACTTCAGAGCTGCAGTTTGCAGCCTTTTGGGGATTTTAGTGGTCAAAGTAAGATGGATGCTCTGATTAAAAACTTGTGTTGCATCCTTCTAAGAAGTGCTGCCTGGAACTTACTTCCATATGTGCTAAATACATTCTGAGAAATAGGCCAGACAATACAGCTTTCTATAATCTAAGACACGCTGTGCTTTTAAATGCTTATTTGTACTGTCAGTAACGCTCAACTAATATTACTAGACTTCATGTTAAAGTAAACAGCTGTGACTCTGTCCCAAATCTGTATATTAGAGCAGATGTAATGTAACACTTTAACTGCTGAAAGTGGGAGCATATACTGCAGTATAGACTAATTTTGGAGTTCCAAATGAGTTCATAACTTAAGGTGAGGTTTGGCAGACTGTTATCTTGAAGGCTTTTAACTTCTGATGCTGGTTATAATATTGCTTATGTTGGCCTATATTTAAGGTTAAAAAGGAGCAAAAGAAATACTGCTGAGTTACTAATTTCCTGAGGACTCAAATGAGGTTTTTTATATCTGGATTTCCTGATACAGGGCTTCTATTTTATCCATGCTTGCAATGGGATCTTTAAAAGTTTAACTACCTTCAGTCCCATCAGCTGACTGAAGCTGATCTCCCCTCCTGTTAAGTTTGCCTCAGTAATGATAGCAGCATGTAGCAGATGAGGAAAGCAGCACTTACCTGTTTGGACAGTTTGCCTTGTGTGAGTGTCCTGGAGCTGAATCCTGCAAGCATTGTTAGGTCTGTAGGATCCAGCCTGAGAACCACTGCCATAATAAAAGGAAAAGTGAAACTGCCAACTTGGAACATGATTCTTGCAAAACAGAGGTGCAAAACTGCCAGTTTTGTAGCAGTATGAGTTTAGAGCAGCTTTCATGGTGCTGGCAACAAGATTAAATTGGTAATGAACCTGTTGATTTTCAGCTTGGACTGTCAAGTACAGATTTAGATGAAGAAAGGGGAAAGATAATAAGATCTTGTTGCTATCCTAGAACCTTGCCTGAAAATACTGTCTGTAGTCAAACTGACAAATTTTAACTTGAAGCTACTATAAAAAGCATTTGCTTCCCATGCCAGAAATCCCACAGTAAGCAATGGGAGCTGGGAGGAGGTTTGCTCAAAGACAGTCTTGCTGTAACTGGGATGTGTTGCTATCTCCCTCCATCTCACCTAATTGGCCTCTTGCACTGCCTCAAAGTGGCTACTTTCCACTATCTTGAAAGACTTCAGATTACTTCCTAATCAGATCCTTATTAAGCAAGAAAATTAAGCAAAGGCAACAGACTTCAGACAGGAACCAGGAGGTCTTGCAATAACTCTTGGAGGAACAAGCTTGTCTGCCCAGTTTGGAATGATAGTCTGCTGCTATTCCTTACTTTATTTTTATTCTCAGTTCACAGCTGGTTCTGGTACAGCTGAGATCTGGAGCAGAGATCCAGTTAATTTACAGACCTGGTCACTTCTAGTATAGCTGGCTTGCTGCTCTGGGCTGGTGAGATTTGTCTGGGAAGCAGGATGTATGTTAAATGAGTATTTGCTCCATGGTGTCATCCTGTCTGTTTTATGTCATACTAGCATCCATACAGAGCCCATGCCTTTTGAAGGGTTGCCCAGCAGGAAGTCTGAGACTTCACAGTTGATTTTGAGATGTGGGCAAAGCTTTCCTGATGGTCTCTTCTAGCAGTAGTTGTGTTAAGGTAGAGATTTAAGACTATAATGGCTATGGCTCACTAGTTTGTTTGGGTTTGTTTGTTTCTATAATTTAGGCACTACAAGTACCCCAAATGAGCTGTGGTACAACATCATTGAGCTGCCATACCACGGGGAAATGATCAGCATGTTGATTGCACTGCCCACCGAAAACACAACACCGCTCTCTGCTATCATCCCTCACATCAGCACGAAAACAATAGGAAGCTGGATGACAACCATGGTAGCAAAAAGAGTGCAGGTTATTTTACCAAAGTAAGTGCTTATACAATCCAATCCTCCAGGGAGTGTTTGGGGGGTTATTTATATGTATCTCATCTGATACAGGAGAAGGAATACCTTGGATGACTTTCCTGCATAATACTGATGCATTCTCTTTTTGTTCTAACCAGATTTACAGCAGAAGCAGAAACAGACTTAAAGGAACCTCTGCAAGCACTTGGTATTACAGATATGTTTGACCAGTCAAAGGCAAACTTTGCAAAAATAACAAGTAAGGGTTTTTTTTGTTTTAATTCATGGTGGCCCTTCATAGTTTCTAGCTCTGAATGAAGTGCTTGTTTTACCAATGCAGTTGTCTGCTTTCTCTTGGCTAAGTGTTGCCATGACATTGGAGCTGGTTTTATGTTGTAGCCAGCCAGGCATGACTGCTTGCTTCTGTTCAACATTGCAGTGGCTTTTTTCCTCCCTCATCTTACATTACAGCAGTAAATCATGCTGGTCAGCTTAAGATTTGATATTGCAACCTGAGGGTCTTGAGCATTGTGTGAAATCTTTGGCAGGACTTAAACAATGCCATACTTTAGTCTGTAGCAAATACTGCTATGTATTTAAAAAAACTACAGTGTGTAACCTTCCCTGAAGTATGTGTTTAGTGACTTTTTCTAGAGCTGTAAGAAATAATGTATGAAAAACATTCACACTCTAAGGGACTGAACCAACTCAGAGCTGTAAATATTAGTATCTTAAAATGGGGTGTAAACACTTTTGAACTCATGGCTGTAAAATATCAGCTTATTCTCTTCACTGCTTTCATTAAAATCCTGATTAGCTTCTATAGAAATATATAACAAAAAAGCTTACCTTGTGCTGGCTTAATTTGAAAACAAATGCCTGAGTTTCCTTGAAAGCAAGGTATGTTTTTTTTCCCTGACATTGAGACACATGGGAGTATAGCTTAAATACAGATAGCCATTTTTTTCTGGTTTTTTTTTTTTAGTTAAAACTAAAAATGCATGTGAGCACTTGTAACTTAAACCATCAATAAGAAAACTTTAAAAATGGGGAGGAAGGAGGAGTAAGATAGGTTATTCCCTATTTTTGTAATTACTCACTTAGTGACTGTATTCAGATGTACTGTTCTGTGCTGCAGCTTTGGGATTCCAGCAGGATTGTAGTAGGTTTTAGTATTCTGAGCCATGCTGACAGAACTGCTTAGCTACCCAATACTTCAGGACTCTTCTCAGTGAGTTTTACTGAAGGTGCTATTCTCCTTGGGTCTTTCAGGAACAGAAGGTCTTCATGTATCTAATGTTCTGCAAAAGACAAAAATTGAAGTCAGTGAAGATGGAACCAAAGCTTCTGCAGCAACAAGTAAGCAATTGTACTGGTAACTGTCAGACTTGGGAAAACTCCATTGGAAGGCTGTGGCACTAGGCAGAGATAGCCCACTTGGAGATCACTGCAGCAGCATGCTTGGACTCAGATCAGTTGATGGTTTTATATAATTTCTCAGTGGGTTTTTGTAATTTCAGTCAAATCTCAACTTGCCAGTGTTGATCACTGTAAGAAATATTAACAGGCTGACTTCTAGAGAAGTGTCTTCTCATAACTTAGACTTTATATCAGGCCACTGATAGCACGTTCTGGCTATCCAGGTTACAAAGAGGAGTAAGCTACTACAGCCCTTGGGTGACAACCCAAGACTTCCAGTTCTCTGTGGGTCTTGTCTTTTTAAATGCTTCCTGTAAGAATATCATGTCACCTGTGTGACTTTAAATGTCCTAGTTAGTAGGTTTTAGGCATTTGTCTGCATCTATTCAAGCCTATATATATACACACACACATGCACATATATATCTACAAAGAAGCTTTACTTTTTAGCGTATATAATTCATTATGGTGCTTGATTTGTCTCACTCTTAACTTTTTTTTTTTTTTGCAAGCTGCAATTTTAATAGCCAGGTCATCCCCTCCTTGGTTCATAGTAGACAGACCATTTGTATTTTTCATCCGGCACAATCCTACAGGTAAGCAGCATCTGTAAGTACTTCTTGGCTTAGAAGTTGAGTATCAGCTATGTAATAGTGATAAAAGAAGTCTGGAGCTACTGAATAGCTATTATAAAATACACTTGCAGGATTTTTTTGCCTTTAATTTTATATTATTTTATTGGGAATACAACTTGGAACAGGGAAAAAATACATTTTGACTGTCAAGGTAACAAAAACAAGTGTGTAGGGTTTGTGGCTATAAAAGAAGAGTCTTTAACAGTTGTAGTTCCCCAAGTACAGGGGAACAGCTCTTTACTGGTAGTGAATTGGTGAACAGGATCCAGCTTTCTGGACAGTCAGATAGTGAGGGCCAAGGCAGAATAGGGGGTTGGGATCCAGGGTGCTGCTCCAGCCTGCTCTGAACAAAAGTGAGTGTTCCAATATAATGCTCACAGCTTCTTTGCAGTATGGGCTGTCTCTCCTAGAGCAGAATTGCCCTTCTTGCAGTGACCTGCATGATCAGTTAGTGGGGAGCAAGGTGCTGCTGCCAGCACTGGGGGAAGAGCAGGCTGCTGGCAGCAGGCCCCATCCCCAGGCTCCACAGAGCATCAACAGGGCTGTGTCTCTAGAAATAGGAGCTGGCCACTTATCCAAACATGCACTTCCCTGGGCTCACAGACCTGTGGGAGGCTGGACAAGACTGACAAGGTGGCTTGGCTGTGCTCTGTGGACTTAATACTTTCATGGAAAAGTTGAACTCTATTTACAGATGATGGTAATCCTTGTTTTTGTTTAATCCCTCAGGTACAATCTTGTTTATGGGACAAATAAACAAACCTTGAATGTGGAAAAGACTTCCTTCAAGAAGTAAACAGGCACACCCCTGTTCTGTTAAATATTTTGTACACTACTCTTTGACTTCACTCAAGAACTAGTTTTAACCACTGACTAGGTTTTGAAACAGGAGTCAACATAGTTCTGGCTTTGTGGGGAAAATACAGATTGAAAACTACAGTATCTCTTCAAAATGTCTAAAAGATTCTCTAAACTACTGAATGGTTACCTATGCTAGCAGCTTCTGAGCTTTTTCTGTATCTACTAAGAATTTTATGTATGGCTTTTTGTGAGAGGATTTTAACAAAGAATGATAAATGTTTCTATTAATGTTGGTTTCTCCTTGTGTGTGGAAAAGGTCTAATTTTGTAGATACCACCTATCAAGATTACTTTTGGTTCTTGAGTATCTTGGTACCTGGATATTCTTGGTAGAAATAGAATAAAAGTTCTAGCAGTTTTTATATAGTGCATGTATCACTGAGAGTTTTAAAACTAATGTGGTGTTCAATACACATCGCATTGTCCTGTCTCATTGTAATGTAAACTTGTCATTGCTAGTATACACTTTCTATTGGATTTAAATTTTATATTTGTTTTTGTACAAAGGAAAAAATAAAACTGCATTATGAACAGTCAGAGTTGTGGATTGTGGATGTGCTGACAGATATTGGGGTCCAGAGCCCTGCGTAATTGAGATTTAAGAAGAGTGAAAGGAGGGAGGTATTTTGTGAGACCTTTCTGTTGTGTGTAGGCGGGGTGTTGGGTTTTTTTTTTATTTAGGGTTTGGTTAGGGTTTGTTTGGTTGTTTGGATTTTGCTTGTTTGTTTTAGTTCCTCCTTCTGATGACCTTTTCTGAAATCATTCTGCTGTGGATGACTTATCCACAGGTTTAGTATCTGAAGAGAACTCTATTTTGGTATTCCTACATTACTGCTGAAAACTGCCCTATGAGGACATCTCGGTGTACCTTTGGGGCCTTTCCTCCTGGTCCCTGTGGTGCAGTTTATATGGACATGGGCCTCTCTCCATGCCCCTTGCAGGACTCTCCTGAGTGCAAAATTCTTTCCAAAAGATAAGCAGTAAATCCCTTTGTCTTGTCACAGATGGTTCTTTGTTGTTGTGCTTCTGTGGCAACTGAGGGATTTGGGTGGATGAGGTCAACCTTTGGCATCTCTGAAGGGCACAGTCAGGCTGCTGGTCTCAGGGGAGAAATTCCTGCAGACTCAGCCCTGGTGGAAGTAGGTGCCTGTAGCATGTGTCCATAAAGTGGAGTGTTGAAACTCTTGGTCAGGTGAGAAAACAAGATGAAGAGAAAATGCTTCCAGCTGAAAATACCAGAATGTGTTGTGCATGGTCAGTCCTAACCCAGTCCAAGCTCCAGGCTGAGAGCTCATAATATGCTGCCAGATATTGAGCCAATCTGCTAGCCTCTCTTTTCCTGTTTGAGTTGAACACTGCACTCATCAAGAAGAAAAAATCTGTAGGTGTTTTATGGGATGTATTAGCTGCCTACCACCCAATCCATGTAAGCTGGGAAAGGGATGCTCCTGCTGCATCCTGAGGGCTAGGTCTCCTGCAATAGGTATATGGAGAAACTAACATGGCCTCATTGTCTTCCTGTCTTGTTGAAGAGAAAGTGAACCCTGCAGGTGGGGAAGGAAAAAAAAAGATACACTCAAAAGCAACAACCAAAATATAAGTAAGTATGGGGATCACGTAATTAAAGATTCCAGTGCTGGGCAGGAGACCTCTCCTGGCTAATGCAAGCACACACTGGAGGTAAGGAGCACAAGTAACAACAGAATAGTTACTGGGCTGTAAACAATTACAGTGACATTTGCATTGGTTTGTCTTGCATCTGTCTTGAATATACTTTGTTGTGCAAGAATAGTCCTGTAGTTGCCTCACAGAAACTCCAGAGCCAGGACCTGAGGTAGACTTAATTCACACACACACACACACACTGTGTTTTTTTGACTATTGGAGTGCAAGATGTCATCTTTGGGCTCTGGAGCAGTGTGGGATTGTATTTCAGAGTAACAGCTGCTGTTTTAATATCAAAATAAATTTGCAATATGAGAATTAATTTTCCAGTTGCTTTTATTTAATATTTGTGTTAAGAATTCAAATATTTCAGGGTTGGCATTGAAACTGAGCTCCCACAGGACTTAAACACAGCAGCAGTGTCTGCTCTGGGCAGCAAGCAGGTTTGGGATTAGGTTTGGGCAAGAAAAGAAAAGCAGTGACATAAGCTTTCAGGTTTGCCTTAGCACAGTTTCTGTGTAAACAACTGTCAGTCCCTTCTGTTAGTCCTGAAATAACTTGTAAAATAAGATGATTGCTTTAGAGCATGAACAGTGAGTAACTGGGTATTTTTTTTCCCAAAAGTGGACAGTGAAAAGGGTGGTTTGGCAGAGGTGAACGGGATTATTTAGTCTGCTGGAGTCAGGACTACCTGCCCAAGCTGAGCTCTGAGCAAACTGAGGGGGAATGCTACACTTCACAGCTACTCCTGGTGAGCTTCAATCTTCTGCAGTACAAAGGTGAAATACGTTACCACTCAGAAAAAGGGGGAGTTCAGCTCTGCTACTTCTAGGCAGCATTTTTTTCATTTGCTGGAAAAGAAAATTTAAAATGCAGGTTTGAGCAAAGATGCTGGTGATATTTGCCTATAAACTGGGTAGAGGAGCTTGGGGTGAAGGGAAATGACTTTAAAAACCTTGGAAAGTGGGGGTCAGGTTAGCTGCAATAAACTTCCTCTTCAGTAGTGCTGTAAAAACACTGTGCTCTTCCATCCTGGGAGCTGATTAATATCAAATTTCCAGTCCTGCTTGACAGAGTAATGAGTTCAGTGTGATGTTTTTGCATTAAGGCAGTGTTTAGTGTAGTCCGTTAACCCTTAGTGTAGCAGTCTGTTAGCTGTTCTTGAAAGAATTTGGGGAATCCAATTGCAGCAGTAGAGGTGACTTTGAAAAAATTAACATGCCATCTTTGTCTCTAGGACTGTCAGGTCTAAGGTGAATGCTCCCACTGCTTGGTTCAGGCTTTTCTTCCTTTACTCCCAACTGCTTCACAGTTGAACTTTGTCATCCTGGCAAAGCTGAGATGGTTTTGGGCCCCTGAGCCCTTCGATGTTTGAGGGTAGGAGGGCTGGGAAGGGACCATCCTCAAGGAAGAACAGAGACCACGAATGTGCAAAGCTTAACTTAGTGTAGTAATGGATGGGGAACTTCAAGCAGGAGTTGCAGAATTGCTGCTCAGATGGTCTCATTGTCTGCTGTTCCTGGCTGCTCTCTACAGACACCACAGTCTTTAAAAGCACAGATAACACATCCTTTGTAAACTTTTCTGAGGTGCAAAGCCCTGAGAGACTGATTGCTCTTCTGAGTGAGACTGAAACCTTGGGCAGGGAATGACTGTGGAGAATGCTTGTGATTACAGTTGCTTTAGCCTAGAGAGTAAGTAGGGAGAAATAGTTTGGTAAACCTTGCCATACATTTCCTGAGCCAGGTACATAATGAAGAAAGTAGTTAGTCATGAAGTAATTAACAGGTAAAATAGCAGGCTATTAATCTGCCAAACCATGCCTTAAATTTGTTTTTCTAACTTCAGAGAGCTGTAAAAAGGCTGGTTTTCTTTTACAACTTCCACATTTCATTAACATTGTTTGCTGGACAGAGTGGAGAGTGTAGGGAAGGGCTGGTTCCTCAACCCGTGTTCACAACTGCTGTTCACCCTTTGGCATCACAGCACATTCCCTGCTGGCAGCTATCTTCTGACAGCAGCCTCTCCCTTAAAACCATGGCTGCATTGCCTCCCAGCAGCAATGTGGCATAATAAAGATGAAAAAGAGCAAGAAATTGAAATACCTCTTTTGTAAGCAACATTTTAAAAACTCTCCCTCATACTTCAAAGAAACTACAAGCTAAAGAGCCTAGCCCCACTAATTTAAACTGTGTGCATTTATTAGTAGTAATAATGCCAATACCTGCAGTGGTTGAAACTTGTTTAACATTAATAATTTCCATTATTATTGTGGTGCCAGGCAGCTGTGATGGTTTTGTATTAGATGTGACACCCGGGAGGAGATCAGCTTGGGGAACCTAAAGGTAGAAGCTGCAGTTGCCCTCCTGCCCAAGAGGGTGGTGCTGGTGACAGAATGCATTGTCCTTGCTCTTGTTTCTGGGCTTGCTGCTATGGCCAGGTGGGCACTGTTCACTTAGTAGATGACACTTTTCTGTGCTGCTTTTCTGACTCCTTTTCTGGAGTAGTGTATTGCCAGCTCACAGCAGGGCGGCCAGCTCAGTGCTGTGCTGTCCTCTCTTTTCTTCAGGGATGCTAATTTTTGCTTTCAAGACCATGGTGAGGATAATTCGTACAGACTGGAAGAAATCCTGTGTGGGATGCATGTGCTATGCATTGTGTATTAACACAATGTCATTTCCATTCCAACATGCTGCCAATGCAAAATCAACCCTGATCTGAGGACTATCTTCCCCGAGTTGTTTTGGGTTGCTAAGTCCATGGAATCTCCCCTGAATGTTGGATCTGCACTCCTAATGCACTGTGTTCCCTGTAATTAAGTGTATAAGCTCCTGAAGTGTTTTTTTATGCAATAGAGGTAATGAATCAGTTGATTTTTCTTTGGGGCACTGAGCACCTGGAGCCTGTGGCCATCAGTTAATTACACTGGCTGTGAGCCACCCTGTCCTAGACAGAAGGGCTGGGTTTGTCTCCTTGGATCACAGGCAGCATTTGTTCCACGTCCAGACTAATGCGTGCTGGCTGGTTTGGGATCAGAACAGGTGGTGCAGAAGGGGGAAGGCAGGGATGTAGCTTTTGCTGTATCTGACCAGTCTGGGCTTTTCTCCCTTCCTGAAATGGTTGAGGTGAGGACACTGCAATCAGCTTGTTCAAGGCTTTGCTGGTAGCTGTGTGCCCATGGGAAGCACAGCCCTAAGTCACTTTTGGCCCTTCTTGCCCCTGGACCGGGCTGGCTGCCAGCTGTCCCCAGCAGCAGTGCGGCTTTGGGGGGACAGGGCACTGTCAGTCCCTTTGAGAAGCAGTGCCACCCCTCAATGCTCCACCTTGCATTTGAAATAGCCCCCAAACAAAAACAACAAAATCATCAACTAAAGAAAAGCCCTCTAAATCCATTCTGAGCTAAAATGATGGCATTTGAACAGTTTTGTTCTTGTTTTGGTTTTGTTTGTTTGTTTTTTTTTTTCCTGTTGATAGCTCTTAAGTGTCCTCTAAGCACCAGGGCCAAGCAGAGGGGCTGAACAGGTGACTTTCCTGCCTGGCTGGCCTCTGCACGTGATTCAGCAGGAGCTTCCTCATGTCCTGCTGTTCCCATATCCATATGGATATGTGTTCCATATTCTACTTCCCCATGTTCCCTTCTCCCTCTGTCCCCATATCCTCCTCCTCCCTGTCCGCTCTCTCCCCAGATATGTCACCATATCCTACTGTCTCTGTCTCCATCACCCCATATCTTCTTGTCCCTCTCTCCCTGCCCCGTATCTTCCTGTCCTTGTCCTCATATCCCACTGTCTCCCTGCCCTCATATCCCCCTCTCCCCACATCCTACTGTTCTCGTCACTCTCTTCCCATCTCCCTCCTCATCTTCCCATATGTCCATATCTTTCTGTCCCCATCTCCCTCTATCTACTTGTCCCTCTGTCCCCCTTTCCCCATATCTCTCTGCCCGCATCCCCTGTGCCCGTTTCCCCACATCCTGCTGCCCTCACGTCCCTCTATCCCGCTATCCCTCTGTCCCTTTTCCCGCTCCCGGGTTCCGCCGGACCCGGCCCTCAGGCGCGGCCGCAGCGCCCCCTGCCGGCCCTGCGCGCACGGCGCAGCCCGGTGCCGGTCCCGGTGCCGGTCCCGGTGCAGGCCAACACCGGGGATCAGCACATCCCCCGCTCCTCCCCACCCAGGAGGCGGAAGAGCGGGCAGAAGGATTTGCCTCCACACCAAAACACCACCACGCGTCCCTAGCCAAGGGCAGCAGGATGATGAGTAGCTGATGATGATGAGGGCATGTCTCACGTGATAAGAAAGAAAGGTTAAAAAAAAAAAAAAGCTCATAGTCATCAAATAAAGCTTTTGATAGAATTTTGACAGAATTCCTGCTGTGAAGCCTCTGTATGTGGAGAACACTGTCTTCCCCTCTTTGGGCGGAGAGCCAAACTCACCTCTGACAACTGGCAGGAGCTAAGCAGGTCAGGCTTAAAAAGCAGAGGAATAGGTGTGTACACATCTGAATAATAACCAGAGCACTGGGCAACAAGGTGCCTTTTGGTGTCTGCTTGGATCACAAATTATCATTCCTACTACAGATATGTCCACTGGGCCAAGCACTGCATTGCTATTTGCAAGCACAGGGAAACCTTGCATCGCAAACATGGTCAAGGCCTGAAATATTGTGTTTGAAGGATTTTAGATCCAGCTAGGCCAAGTATTTTGCTTAAGTGGTCATTGCCTATTGTCTTGACTGGGGTGATTTGTTAGGCCAGACCTGGAGTCACCCTTGACCTCAGTGACCTTGGTCACCCTTGACCTCAGTGACCAAGTCACTCTAGAAATACAGAGGAAAAATAAGGAAGCAGGGAAAAACTGAGGCAAAACAAAGTCTATTTAACCACATGTATCTTTAAAGGTTCAAGCTGGACCTATTCTTCCTCTGTTTCCTTTGCTCTGTAGCCAATCTCCCTTACTGGCTTTCTCAGCTACAAAATTCCTCTCTTGGGACAGATCAGGGAAAAGATAATTGCTGTCTGCTGCCCTCCCCCAGGATCCTGGGGAAGCCTCATTCACGATCCCTGACTGCAGGTGTGTGACATGGTCTGTGACAGTTTATCAAATTATACAATCCCCAGCACCCTGCTCCAGGAGATTTGTCTGCATCTCATCTTGGAGCTCATCATTTTGGGCTCAGCTCTGAGCGTTTTCAGTTAAGCCCACTGTGTGTTGGCTATATCCAAATGCTGGTTTTCAGATATGAGACCAAAAACCAAGCACCGAGGGGAGGAATTTTGCTGTTGGTTACACAGCTACGTGGCCAACATTCCCATGCAGTGAACACAGAGAAAACAACAGCACAATCCAGCTGCTTAAGAACTTATAGGATGAAGGATTACAGCTGCTTTAACAGACAGAAAGGAGCTAATGTATTTCCTGTGACTACGCATCCTGCCTCAGCCCATATCCCTCCGTTAATCACTCCAGCGGGAACAGCCTTTCCTCTGCTGCCTTGTGGCGGCCCCACGCCGGCGGGGATGGGCAGCGACTGGGCTCCTTGAGCCGGGCTCACGGCAGACCCACGGGAGAGCACAGCCGGCACCGCGGCCCAGGCCACAGAAACCCGTGTTGGGGACACCGGAGGGGACACCGGAGGGGACACCGGAGGGGGCACCGGAGGGGACACGTCCCGCCGCCAGATTGATTTCGCCGCTCTTCTATGAAATACGGCGCGGCGGCCTTGTATTCTAGTGAATACGGCGGCGGCGGCCCGCCCCGCCCGTGACGGCAGCGGCGCGCACGGGGCTGCGCCGCTACTCGGGACACCTCGGCGCGGCGGGCGGCGCCGCTACGCGCAGCGTTACGGGCCATGGCTGCCGAGATCCACTCGCGGCCGCAGAGCCGCCGGCCCGTGCTGCTCAGCAAGGTCGAGGGGCACCAGGACGCCGTGAGCGCCGCGCTCCTCATCCCCAAGGAGGACGGCGTCATCACGGCCGGCGAGGACAGGTGACGCGGGGCCCGCTCCCCGCGGGGCCGGGGCAGCGGGGGCAGCCGTGTGTGCGCTGTGCCTTTGGCGGGGGCGCGCCGCCGCGAGGAAGCCCGCGGTGCCGGGAGGAGGGTGCTGTCCGCCCTGAGGGGCGCTGGCCCGGCTTGCGGGGCGGGAGGAGCCGCCGGGCGCCGTGCGCTGCCTGCCCTGCGGCCCGCGGGAACGCGTCCTGCAGAGCGGCAGTGGCGGAGGTGCTTCCCTCGGCCTTCCGCTCTGCTGGCTGAGGCAGTGTGCCTCTGCTCCCCCGCCTGCCGGCAGAGCTGGAGCTTGCCGAGCCGCTCCGGTGCCAGCGCTGCTTCCCCCGGCTGGAGCCGCTCGGGGGCAGGGGGCGATGAGCTGCTGGGCACGGCGCTTTCTGCTTGGGCGGGAAGGTCTCTTCAGAGTGCAGCCCTGCTTCTCGGCACTGGCTCCTCTGCCACGGAACCTGCTAATGCCACTAAACAGTTTCTCAGGTGAAAGGAAAGTGGAAATGATGAAGCAGGTAGTACAGAGGGTTGCGGCCGGGAAAGTGGTGAGGGATCTGCAGTGTATAGCGAGAGATGGGATTTCACCTGTGCCATGTGCAAAGTGACGTTTAAATGTGAATAGGGATGCGAGGTGCTTCTTAAGATACACTGGCTCCATTTCAATCAACGGTGTACTTTTAAAAAGTACAAAGATGCATTCTTTGAGGTGTAGCTTGGTGCGAGGATAATTTTACTGTTATACTATAAAACTTTTAAAACTAAACTTGTATTAATATTTGCATGAATTTTTGTTTTAAAAGCTTGACCTTGTGAGAAACAGGAGGGTATGCATGCTAAAAATCAGCAGAGCCATGGTGTTATCTGAACTGGGGTTTGTGGCATTTATTTTTAGGTCAAAAAGTACAAACAGATCAGTTGTCTAGTTGGTTTTTGTCATCATAGGAAATATGAAGATGGCTTTGAGCAGTACATGTTGGATAAGAGCTTTTGGATGGGAATGGGCAGCTTTCTTTCATTCCAGTCGCTTAGGTGCGTTTGTTTGTGTTTGTATTCAGTTTGCTTTGATGGGCTTCCTGAAGAAGAGACGAGGAAACAATGATTTTTAAGACTCCATATCAGGGTTCAGCCTTCACAGTTTCATGGTACAGGCTTGCAGAGGCTTGCCTGTGGGCAGACAGTGCCAGCGTTTAAACTCAAGGTCTAATGCCGAAGATTAAGCAGTCTGCATGCTTAGGCTGCTGATAAGAGCCAAGAATGGAGCTGCATCTTTATCTGGGCAAGTTTTGATGTCAGATACAGACCTGTACCAGGAGAGAGAGAGGCCACCACCCACCTTTGGTGTATGTAATTTCCAAGGGAGTTTGTGGACTTGTGGCTGGATTTGTGTCATCCACCTTACTGTGAGAAATTAAATCTTGGAACTTTCGGTAACCTGTATTAGCTCTAATCTGGGATACCTCCTACAGTACATCAAAGCTTTCACCTACAGTTCAATGTGTTGTCAAACAGTGCTCCCCTGTTTGCTCGCTGCAAGTGGGGTGTAGGTGTTAATACTGCATAACTGCTTATGCTCCTGGCAGCAAAGTGCAGAGTACAAGGAGCAAAAGAGCTGCTGTGTGTACTAAGAGCAGGGCTAAAGTATTTTTTATTGCATCTTAATGCAGCTAAGGCTGTGAAGTATTTCATAATAACCAGTCAGAGGAATGTGTTTACAAGTTGGGTGGTGAGGAAAACATTGGTGCACAAATATTCTGTGGGAATGTTGTAAGTTGTTCTCTCATTAGAGCTACTCATTGTAGTTCTTCCTATTTTAAATTTTATTTCCTAGAATGAAAAGTTTTATTACTTAGAGGATACAGAAAATTTCATAGTAGATCTGTGAATGCCAACAAAATTCTACGATTTTTTAGAAAAGTTTTAAAGAGGAAAAAGAAACAAGAATACCTGAAGGAGATAAAGAGTTAATTTTTCAGCAGGACACTTGCCATCTGTGAAGCTTTCTCAGAACTTATCTAGAAAAGATGATTAACTCTGTGTCCCTGTTGGCATCTTGTCTGACCCTGGCTGCAAGACAATGTTGGGAATTGTTGCAGTGTGTCCCTCAGTGTTTCCCCGCTGCAGCTGGGAATGCTGAGGGATGATAATCTGTGTACAAGACCCTAAATGCAAGATGAAAGTAATGTATTTTATGAAAGTAATGTATTTTATTTACTACAGGCTAGCAGGAGCTCTGGAGTTACTGGCACATTTCAATGCTGCTGCTTAAAGTACAGTATTAGCTTTTGTTATTTATTTTTCTTATGAATGGTCAAAACATGGTTCAGTTCTAGCAGAAATTTGATAAAAATTAGCAGCTGGGTCTTTGAGTTTCCATTGCACTGGGATTAAACCAGATTCCTAATGCTGTTTTGGGAACAAGGTTGATAACAGCATAAGTATTTTTGATTTAAACGACCAGAAAGAGGCAGTATTCTGTTATTGCTAGGAAAAATAACTGCCAGTGGTTGATTTTGGGTAGGAAAGCAGTTGTTGGTGGCTTAAAGGAGTTAGGAAGATACAGGGGTGTAGCTGTGTAGTAACCTGCAGCAGTGCTGGTATCATAACAGGCTTGGATTTGACTGTTGTTCTTTCATCATTCTCCCTCCCTGGCACCTGTGCTCTTGGCTTTCAGAGGGCAGCTGGTGTAGCAGGAGCACAAACACTGCTGGAACACAGCATTATCTGCTCTTAAACCCCAAGTTTTTTCTCCAACACAGTAGGGTGCTTACTCACTCTGTAAGTGAAACAGTGATTGAGAACAATAAAAACTCTTAGAAATTGGTAAGGCCACAGTCAGTGTTGTTTGAAGATGGCTTTTAAGTGTCTTTCTTTATATTTCATTAAAAAAATCCCATGCCAAAACCCCTCTGAATTGTGCTTCTCTAAATGTGCATGCTGCCCAGCTGAAAACAGCTTCTGATTCAGTACTGAATGTTAGGGATGTTTGGAGGTAATTTAAAGTCTTTTTTTTAAAAATGTTTTGCTTCCTCTTGCCTGAGTCTAGAATTTAAAATGTCTGTATCTATCTATCTCTGGGTGCTTCTTAATGAGTTTCAGCATTTTTGTGTCCTTACTGAGACTGCTGTCAAACAATCCGGTGCAATGCTTAAGGAGAAGTGAGTGGTAGCCGGTTCTTCTTAGGTACTGAGCACAGGATTCTTCATTAAAGACCAAGGTTTGAGGAAAGTGCTAAAGGCAGTTGTCATAACAAAGCAATTGAGTGGCTGAAGGAGATTGTGGAAGCAGCATTACTGGAGGACTCCTCTAGTCCTTTAAGAACTAGGCTTTTACGAATTGGTCCCAACATAAGGAGATGCTTCACAAAAACAGGTCAGGGAGAAGTGGCATTTTGGCAGAGGTCACTTGCTGACTACTGTGAAATGATCTCTTCAAATTTTGCTCAGTCAGAGCTTTATATAATTAGATATAGAGCTGTCTGACAGCTTATCTTTGCAAGTATGAAGCAAGCAGAGTCTAAATCTTACTTAAACCAAAATAAGAAGCTTTCAGAAGTTAATTTTGCTAACTCTTGCAGCTATTTGCTTAGGCTCTCAACTTCACTGAGGGACTGTACCATTGATGGTCAACACAGAAGTTATACTCCCATTAAATCATTTCTTAGACAAAACTAATCTTTGCTTCCTTTATTCTGCTTAACCACAATTAACCACAATACTGAGAGGAAGCTAAGTCTGCTTTTGTAAAATCAGCAATGCATGATTTTGATCACCATGATAACTTACCATGTAGTTTTTAAAAGTAAAAGATAATTACATGACTTTGCTTAGAAGTGAAGATTTGAATTAGTAAGGGTGGAAGCCACCATCTGAGATGTTCAGAACAGTTTGAGTATGATGGAGCTTCTTTAAAAGCCAAGTTTAAAAGCTGATAAAGGTGCACAGGTGCTAACCTGTGCTATTAGGTTGGCATCATTAGAATAAATTGAAAATGCTGTTTTCCCCATATTCTGTGTTACCAAGAAATAGCAATTGCTCTTCTGAAGAGGTGACTCACTGACATAAAGTAGGCTGTTGATTATTGTAAAGAAAAAGTGATAGCTTTTGAGAGACAGTCTTAATGCAAAATATTTAGTGACTAATAATTACTAGACTAATGTACATATGCCCTTAAATTGGTAAAAAATTAACTTGATTTAAAAGCTGAAAATCATTGTTTTGGGGCAGTGTATCCTCACCTGTATTGCTTTCAAGTTTTCAAAAAGTAGTACATTAGAAGTGGGCATTGTCTGCTTTATTTTTGAGTGGCTTTTTAAAGAAAAGTCTTGAAATCTTGAATTGCAAGATTAGAATGTTACTGTTGTATCTTGAGCAGTAAAACTTCTGAAATGTTCCGGTTGTGGTGCAAGACACTGGTCTCCTTCTGTGCTCTTTTTGTTAAACTTCTCACTGTTGCTCCTACATGGTGTCTTAACTAATCAGTCCCCGAGTATTTTTCTAGAGAATTCTGAATACTGGAACTTTTATTAGCTAGCAGGAAATAGAGCAGCACATCTCAGTGAAGCCTCTTGACAGTGTTTCCAGGTACACATATTTACAGATCACTTAGGAATGAGGAAGTTGGATTTAAACAGTAACAAAAAGGTAAACAATGGTTTGGAGATTAAATTTGAAGAGGACTTAACATTGTCTGCATGTGTGCTCTTCTTGATTCGAGTCCGTTCAATGTGTCTGTTATGAGAATGCTTTTAATTGACAATAGCTTCCCACTTCCTTGCTGATATTCTTACACCCTCCTCCCAGGATTTGACAGTCATCAGAGTAGTATAATGCTAGATGTTCACAAGACCACTTATCCTTTCCTTCCAAGAGATGAGTCTGGAAGGTTGCAAACTAAAGCCAATTTTATAAAGAGTCTTATCATGCTGTCCAATCCGTCTTGTCAGCTTTTCAGTTAACGTTTGACTGGCTCATCAATCCTGATCATATTTAGGACAGAGAAGCAGTGCAAACCAACAGCAACTAATATTGGCCTTTGCATTCCTACATGAAGGATTAGTGGCATGGCTTAGAGGAAATAATACTGAGTTAGATATGCTGTCCTCTATAGATTCTTCATATTTGGGGATGGAGATGGCAGTAATATGCTGGTCTAGAAGATTAGGTGCTTCTGTTATTAATATTCAGTATCTGGCTTGCTGAAGGGTGAGTTACACAGAGATGCTGTAAAAATTTAAAAGTTTGGACTTCCATAAAAAATTATTTGCAATTTTTTTCATGTATCAGACACTTGATCTGCTATAAACAAACTGATTTGCTCTTCCAAAGATAGAAAGTTTTTGCAGTTTGATTCTGATTTATATCAACCAGAGCCAAGAAGGAAGTAAAGGGATGCAATCTGTAGGAATTTCTGAGGTGAGCTGAACTAGTATTTCCACTTCATACTTACTGAAACTCCATGTATAAATGATTTTGAAGAAAACTTTTCCAAATCCAAGGGTGCCTATTCTTAGTGGCAGTATTCTTGTCATATTAGAGCAGTATTTGAGTGCTGTCATTTCTGTTGCGTTGTTCCTCTATTATATTTGAGTAGCACAAAAGCTAAGGGGAGTGGAGCTGATCCCTAAGTAATGAAGTGGTTCAGATGTAGGGGATGATGCACTTACAGCTGGCTTCTCCCTGCTCTTCCCCGTGCCACAGGACAATCCGAGTATGGCTGAAGAGAGACAGTGGGCAGTACTGGCCCAGCATCTATCACACCATGGCATGTAAGTACAACACGGATGTGCTAAGTGGTGGCCAGGCATAGTATGGGTTTTATACCTGTGCTGTGTGTAGGAATACCTCCTTCTCATTTCCCCAAGGGCTGGATTCCCTCAATGATCTTGATTTTGGGAGCTTTGCAGCAAATCTAGCTCAGACTTTGATTTAAAACTAACTGCATGGTGGATGACATCTGTGACAGTGTTCTGTCAGAATCACATCCTTCACCAGGTAAATCAGGTGGATCTGCAGCTGGAAGTGCCTCAAATGATGGCAATTGCCAATTAAGAGAGCTTTTCTAACCACTAGCTCAAAGTTGAGACATAAGAATACTCTCAGCTTTCCAAGGTGTGCATTTTTGTCTTTCAGGCCTGCATTTGAGATAATTTTAGTGAGCTCAAGTTCTTGAGTGTCACCAGCTGTTGCTGTTAGCTCAGCTTTCAGCCTGTGTAAAATTCCTCTTTCTGAGTTGCACCTTGTGGCAGGAAATCACGTTTGCATATGGCTCGTGTTGGTATATCTGAGTTACAGTAGTCATGTACCTGTCCTCAGCTTCACACGTGGGAATTGAACTGTCATTCCAAGGGATGTTAGCTAGGCAGACTAGTTTCTATCCAACTACTTCAACAGCTTTTGTCCTGAGTGAAAGAATTGACTTTTATTAAAGTCATGTGTATCCTAATACCTCTATTTAAATACTGTATTTGCTTTTTTTGACAGCCCCATGTTCTGCCATGGCTTATCATCATGACAGCAGACGGATATTTGTTGGCCAGGATAATGGAGCTATCATGGTAAGTTGTTGTGACTTTTCTGCTGAATGTAGGTTAGAATTGCTCAGATTGCCCATGTGTTGCTGGCAGCTGATAGTCTGTTTTCTTTCCATTCATTTTGGAATGCAGCTACTGCTAAATGGCTGAGCTTCTTGGCAGTTTAGCTGAGACGTATGTGGGAGGACTGCAAAGCAAAGGTTCTTCTGGTTAGATGTGAGCCAGGTAGCCTCAAGTAGCCCTTGAGCCATTAGTGCAGCAGTGGACCCAAACAATTGCACTTGCCCAAGGAGTTGTTTTGAGGGCAGTACAGTAAGCTGGGCAGAGTGCCATGGTGGTGCTGACAGGGGCTGTGAACTGCAGTTGGTTTGCCCCTGACCAGGAGTATGGATCTGTCTGTATCCTGCCATACATACACCTCTGGATTTGCATGCTGCAGATCTTTTTATAATGTAGACATTTCAACACTAGCTCTAAAATTGTAAGAGGCTGAGTTCATCTCTTTTCTTGCTGGGAATTCTTCTCTCTTTGTATACTATTGCTGTAATTGCTGTCCCTATCTTGGAGAGCATACACTTGGCAGAACAGAAACTGGGTTTTATTCTTCCCCACCTTGGTAAAGGAGGGGAATCTTGTGACTCTCAGATGCTTTAATGGTTTCCTTTCTCTATGAAAATAAGGTCAGAATAATAATTGCCCCATAAGGAGCCAGGGTACCACATGATAAAGAGTGATTCTACAGATAACTGCTATGAATAGCCTAGAACTGCATAGAATTCTAGTGATTACCACTGGAAATTTCATGTTGAGACTTCTAAAATTTCATTAAGTCTAATGGATCAAATAGAGAACCCTGTCACTTAAACCCAGCTGTTGTGAAGTCACAAACATGCAGATCCTGAGTACTACAAGATACAGTTTTGTTTGCTCCTGCTGGAGAGAAATGAGATCTTATACGTTCTTATAATCTCCCTTCAGTAAACTCAATTCTGAAAGGATGTTCCCTTTTGAAAATTCAATTCACTTAAAACCTTAATTTACTGTTGGTATTTCAGTGTGCTTTGTTCCAGCCTCAGAAGCTGCCTGGTTTTTTGTGGGATATACTGCTGCTATGCAAATTTTTCGTCTGAGGTTGCTGCTCCTTTTTGGGTATCAATGTTGCTTTATGCCACTGTGGTATCTTCTAACAATTTCTCTTTGCTTTTAGGAGTTTCATATTTCTGAGGACTTTAATAAGATGAACTTTGTGAAGACCTACCCAGGTAAACAGTTAACCACTATCTACACTAACATTTGTGTAAAGGGAAGGTATCTACAATGCTTGAGAAACTGGACACAGTCACACATGAATCAAATCCAGATATGCTTTAACTCTGACTGACCTTACAGCTGTCACTTAGTTGGGGGATAACTGCCATAAGAAAAATGTTCTGTCAGACAGGTGAGTCCAAGTTATAGTCATTATCATTAAGTTCACTACATCATTAGCCTGCAATGTAACGAGCCAGAAATAGTGAGCTTGGATTTTGCTCTTCAGCTGGAGTAGTTGTACTACATGAGTGTTGGTCTGAAGGTGATTTTGGTATTTGCAGTTTCTCTCCTTACTTCTTCTAATCAATGGGGTTGGTTACTCCTAGCTCAAGGTAGGAGTCCATACCTTCTCTGTCATTCTAGGAGAGCAACAAGGAGGAAAAAGAGCTAATTTTTCCAATATGTGGGAAACAGAGTTTGTGGGATTGTTCTAATATTTATAGAGATACTAATTTCAACATTTGTCTATACACATGCGTCAGAGAAATACAAAACTCAATTGTTGGCTAAAATTGGACTATGAAAGGCCTGAAGGAAGCTCTTAAAGACTGCAGATGATGTAGCAAAACAAAGTGCAGTGTGTCTTGTGACTCCCTGACACCGATAGAAGCAATGTTCTTGCTTGGGAGAAAAAGACCTTGTTCTTAAAGCAACAAAACCTCCCTTTGTCCTAAGGGAGATGATTTGACAATTCAAGTCAAGGGAAGTACTTGCATCTTGGGGGGCAGGGGAGGCTTCTTTCTAAAGCATGTGTAACTTCTTGGTTAGTGGCAGCATTCTCAACAAAGCTGGGTGGGATTTGGTTGCTGCCACAGGAAGCAGTTTGAATGCCATGGACTACATATCCTTTCAGGTGCTTGAAATATGAATGTGAGCATAGCTCTCTGGGGTTATGAACAGGTGCATTTAGTAAAGCAATTCAAGTTTTCAGATGTGTTGCATTACTCCCCAGAAGTCCTGAGCTAACTAGAGGAAGCTGAGGGTTTCCCTGTTCCTTATCCTTGGGTATCTGGGCTGAACTTTGCTTCTCTCTCTGGGGGAAAGTCTTACATCAGCTGACTGATGGGTTTGGTTCACTCGAGCTATTCAGAAGGCAAATCCTAAACAGAACTATGGGAACCTTTTCATTCAGACAAGATGCCAGTATTATATAATGGTGAAAGATCTCCCTGGGGCATTGCCTAGATATCATCTTCAACCTCTGTCTGTCTGGATTAGAATGGAAGTACACAGCACTTTGATTTTTGGGGGAAAATAGCCAGAATCTTTTTCTTCTCACAGCTCACCAGAATCGAGTATCTGCTATTACTTTCTGCCTGGCATCAGAGTGGCTTATCAGCACAGGTCATGACAAGTGTATCAGCTGGATGTGCACCAGGAGTGGGAGCATGCTGGGGAGACATTACTTCACCTCTTGGGCCTCATGTCTACAGTATCCTTTAAAAAATGATTGCTACCCTGAAAATGGAAGAGTACTTTGTTCCTTCACATCAATTTGTTCCCAACTTTTCATGTATAAAAAATAGTGACATCTCTTGCAAGTCTGCTAACCCTTATTCTCATTAGAAGTTTAATACCTTTATTTCTGTTAGTGGATATTGGATAGCAGAAGAGACCTTGAGCTGCAGAAATCCCAGTCTGTACTAGTTCCTAATTCTGAGGTGTCTGTAGCGTCTTGTGGCAGTGACAGTATCTATAGCCTGGCCTCTAGATTTCCTGGGCACGTCATGTTGTTCAACAGATACCAGTGTGCCTCTGAGTCCTTCTAGAGCATAAAACAGTATGAAACCCTTTTAGACTGCTTTAATTTTCCTGTCTTTGCTCAAGTTAATATTTTCTGTCTTTAAGCTACCAGGTATATTGAAACTTTATTCACCAGTAGTAATTTGTCTGAGTACAAATTGCTTTCTGCAAACTATGTTTAACTGCAGCATTTGCAGCTTAGACACTCTGTCTATTCAGCTGTAAGTACTTCAGGGCATTCTTTACCCTGTGTAAAAGACTTACAAACCCAGTAGCTTGAAAGGTAGTTCACACATTAAAGCTTTTGAAAGGAAACTAAACTAAACTAAAACTATTTTTTTAGCACTTGTTAATGGTGGCAGTTTAGATGTGGCCAGACAGTAAGTAAAGGTACTAGTCGCTGTATGAGGTTTGATGGCACTGATGTTTTAGAAATAGCAAGATTGAAAAACTGAAACAGGTCAGCATCATCTCTTGCAACCATGAAGCGTGTGGGCTATGTACCTGTGTCCTGGTAAGAAGCTGGGAGGAAAACTCAGTTGCCAGCTGCATGTGTGTCCTTCAGAGGCCTCCCGTCTGTGCAGACCCTGCCTTGCTGGCTGAAGAGCTGTCAGGTTTGTACTGTTGTACTGCTCCAGGGGAGTAGTGTCCCACAAAACATTCCATGTGTGGCTCACCTCAGCCAAATGCAGCGCAGAATAGGTTAAAGCTGGTGTGTGTGTTGGAGACCAGCTCACAGCAGTCTGGTGAACAGTCTGAGCCTCTCTGAATTCAGTGGCTTCTATAGCTAATGCTACTGCAAATAATGGCAGAGTTTATTACTGAAATGGAGAAAAGACTATGACCTTTTGTATCAATATAAAAATAAATTTCCATTTAATAACTTGACATTTGAAAATCCATTTTAATTTATCTGCCTTTGGATTTGTGTTTGGAAGAACCAGCTTCCTGGTGTGTGTACTAGGTGTTTGGCCTCCCTATCAGGAGGTTCCTTAGAACATTGTTTGTTAATGATTCTGTGTGTAAGCTTCTGAAAAACACAGCAGAGTGCCTATTCTTTACTGGATTAGTGGGGATATGGCAAGCCTGAAATTCAGGATGAAGAAAGGATCACATGTTCAGGGAGTTAGAGGATTTGTTGAAAGCAAATTGTTTATCTCATGATCCTAAAGGCTTAAGAGATTTTGGAATGTCATCAGATGGCAGAGCCTGTGCATTTTCACTTAGGCTGGTGGGCTTTTTGGTAGACTGTCTTAAAGTTAGCCTCTGTTGGATACCAGAGGCTACTTTTCTAGCTGCTGCTTGTGTTTTTGTGTGGTTCAAGGAGGACACCTAAGTTTATACACAACTCTTGGGTTATGTGGTGTTAGCTACGTGGGTCTTTCATAGCTCTTGCTTATATTCTGAATAACAAAAATCTTCTAAAAGCATCAAATTATGTAGTTCCATTGGCTTGCCATTCTTTAGTTTCTGGAGTTCATAGCTGCATCGTGGCAAAAACTGAGCATCAGAACTGTTACGAGGTGTAATGATTTTGCCCAATGTGCTACCTTGTTAATGGCTCTCATGTTAGGATGTGGTGAGGCTTTTATCTCAGTGTTATCTGACAGAATCCTTTCTGAAATTAGGTCAGTTTTCAATACTGTGCTCAAGGACCTGCATTGGTAAACTGGGAAGTCCAGAGAACAGGACAAGAAATTAGACAGTCTGACCTTGGCAGTACATTGGGAGTATACTTCATTGCAAGGTGAACTCATTGTGGAGGGTCAGCATCCTTGTATCTTGGTTTTCCTCTCCTGGGGATATCAACATGCTAGAATCCAAAGGGTTTATTGGAGAAGATACTAGGTAAGACTGAATGCAGCCTGGTGTCTGGTGAGGTGTTCCTAATGGTTGCAGAGAGCTCTGCGCTGCAACAAGTAGCCTGATGAGTTTTAGCATCTTGTAGACAAGCACGAGAGTGTTCTGCAAATAGCTGCTAGAAATGGCCTGAAGCTACTTGGCTTGCCTTAAACTAGGGCATGGATTAGCTCATGGCTTTCTCCAGTGGCTTTCTAAAACTCTTCTCTCTTATTTTCTATACAGTTTTACTTGCACGTGTAGGGAAGTGTGATGAGATGGAAGGAATCAAAAAAAGTTTATTACAGTCTCCAAACACTTTAAAAGTAATTATGTAAATATTTATCTAGCATATTAAAATGTTCTTTTCCAATTTTTTCTGACTCTATAGCTGACTGTTTCAGTCATGTAAAATACTCTTTGAACAAATGAAGCTTCTCCTTGACTGGTGTTCAGATATGATCATGAAACTCAGCATGCATTTGTTGGTGATTATTCTGGACAGATCACTCTTCTGAAGCTGGAGCAGAATACCTGTTCAGTTATCACAACCCTTAAAGGGCATGAAGGTAAAGTAACTCTTTAAAGCCACTTGTCCCAGATACAGTACCTCTTTGTAAGTTGGGGTGAGTTGTTCAGTTGTTCAATTATCTGCCTCTTAAGGGTAGATACTGCATGAAAAACCAATCCAGGGTAGTGGTTTTCATAAGCTGTTGAAAGCTGTATTTGACTTTGTTAAAGAACAAATGCATTCTTCCTGAAGGGAAATCTTAGCCTTATAAATTCTTACAGGTACTTTTATTATAGATATAAATAATAGTAAACATAGGCATTCAATTAAACACAAGTTATCCACTAGATGGCCACCTCTAAAAGCTTTAGTCTCAACTGCTTAGTCTAAGGCAAGTGTCTCATCCTCTACACTACAGCTGAAGTCCTTATATCAAATGAAGAATCAGGTGGTCCATAACATGATACAGAGCCACTGTCTGCTGCAATGAGTAAGGCAAGAATGCAAATCACAGATTAATGTGTATCTTAATAATATGCTGAGTAATATAAACAAGACAATGCCTTTTCTCATGTGGTACTTGCAACTTTTAAGTCAGCTGACAGTTTGCATGTGGATAGGGATGAACTACTGGGTCATGAGTCTCTGACTCACTGGAAAAGGCTGCCTTGTTTAACAGCTGGAAGTATAGAGTAGGCTTTTTTAAAGCTGGGTAGACTCCTGATTTACAGATGACTGTAAAATGATACAGCTGGTTTTGAATGCAGGAGGCAAGTTGAGATTTTCAAGTGATAAATGTCTCTTTCAAGGAGAATTTCAGACTGTGTCAGTTTAGAACAAAGTAATTCTCTTGGCCCTAGAGACTTCTTTGCCTCTCTGTGCTTTTGGTTTGTGTTCAAATGCAACTTCTTGGTAGATGTTACAGTTAGTCTGAAAATCTTGGTATGTCTGTGTGGCACTTTCTTGTAGTGTGTGTTCTGTCTCTTGAGCTGTGATGGGCTTCCTAGCACCAACATCAGAAGTGCAGTCCACACAGCTGCCATCTTTGCCTCCTATATTTCAATATGGGGACTGTGATCCTTAAAACAAGAATTGAGCTAGCATAAAAGATGATTTCAGGGGCAAAAACATATTTTTCTTCAGGTGGTATAGTGCTAGTTATTTAAACTTTTTTTTTTAAAGCAAATCAGATTATGCATAACTTTTTTTTTCTCCACTATATTTGTGTAATATTCTTAAGACCTAGTAAGTCTAAACTTAAATGGCATCTGATTCTTCATTGAGTGCAGTTGTGTTTGACAGACTTTAAAAGTCTGATTTCATCTTGTTTGCTTTCTAGCTCTTGCTCAGTGTGACTTCATAAGCAGGCAGCTGCTTTGCAGTTTAAATGGTTTCAGAGTTTGTTCTCAGCTTCCAGAATTCACCATGTATAACAGTCTGCTCTGTGTAATGCTGAGATAATACTCAAAGTTCATGGCTTTTTGGTGCGCATGCTGTTTCCAAATGGGTCAGTCTGAAAACAGCAGAGCCCTAAAGGAGGCAAAAAAATTTGCTTGCTTTGGAGCATTGGAAAGAACTGATTTGGGCTCTAATTACCATTTGTCATCTTGGTTTCAGACTAACAAGGCTTTTGATGGCAATTGAGCAATGGAAGGATTCTTTAAAGGGAAAGATCTCTGTAAGGGAATAAAATGTCCCAACTTCACAACTGTCGGTGGCATGAGTAACAAAATTACCGCTTTAGTCTACTGGCCACCTTACCATGGGTATGGGTTTAGTATAAGGCTGCTACTGTCAGATGTCTCATTTCTTTCTATCCCTAATTCACAGTTGCACTTCTGAAATCTGGTTTTGTAATTTAGTGAGTAGTGGCAGATTTGCTAAGAGGAGTGAGGTTCTCACTTTGTTTCTTAATCCAGCTATTTTAAGGTTGTAAATGGTTATGTGAGGGAGTTGCTTTAGCTGAGAACACTGCAAGCTGTGCTGCAACCATTGACCAAGTACCTCACTGTGTTGTAGATACAACAATAGGGTTTCTGCTTGGCAAGGGTTAGTACTTCTATCTTCCAAAGCTCACATAGCAGCCTGGCAATTCTTAAAATCACCTACCTAAATACAAGGGGCAGAACTCAGACTTTTGGGCTTATGCTGTATCTGTCTTCTTAGGGACATCTATTCTGTTGTCCAGTACTTCTTGCCCCTCTGTCAGGACTGCACTTTGCTGTTGATGCTTCCTTTGCCTTAAGGCTTTCAGTATGTTACTGGAGTAAGGCAGTACTTCAGGTTTCACTTTAGGAGGGCATCACTGTGTTGGGGAGTCAGTCCCTTACACCTAACTGCAGAATGTTCTTTCCTAGGGAGCATTACTTCCCTGTGGTGGGATCCTGTCCAACGGCTGCTCTTCTCAGGTGCCTCTGACCACAGCATTATCATGTGGGATATTGGTGGAAGGAAGGGGCGAACACTGCTGCTCCAGGGACATCAGTATGTAATGGAGTCTTATTTTTCATACACATCCTCTCATGAACACGCAGTCCCAGCGTGGCAGGATATTTGAATCATTGTGAATAAAGGAGAAAATTACTCTTTGCAGAACCCTGAGTACTTTGAAGGGAAAGAAAGATAATCAGTACTAGGAAGGCCGTACTGATAAAGCTTCTTTCTTTTTCATGTTCTTATTACCATGGTTTAGAAGTAGCACAGAAGTAGTTCATAGAAGGAGGTGGGTAAAAATCCTAAATCATCTGATTGGGCCTTTATGTAAAATTGCATGTGTCTGTATTGTAAATACTGTACTGAGTTACCTGTGAGAGGAGAGCTAGAGCCTTTATGTATAAGCATGTTCATGTACACATATAAAATAAGCTTCAATATGTTCCTGTTCTCTCTGTCTTTCTGTCAGTGATAACTGATTGGATAAATTACAGGGGTAGTCTCTCAACTTCAGAATGTGTCATGTTTCCCCTCTTCTGAAGTTGAGGTAGTTGTCTGTAACAATCAACTCTTAATTTTTAGAGACCCAACGCTAGCTGCCATTTTTAAATGTAGGGCTCTAATTCAGTCTGACAGGCAGTTCACCACTGAAGATAAATTCTACTTAGAAATGCACTGGTAGAAGAGATCTTGTTTATATTTAAAGATATTTGTATAGCGTGTTCTCCTCTTGTCTAATTCCATAGATGCCTTTATCCACCTTTGATCAAGAGTGATAGCCTTAGCTCTAGAACTCTTGTTAAATCTTGAGGGTTTAGTTTTATGGCTAAAGAATTAATAATGCAGCCTTGGTTACAAAAAAGTGACTGAAGTCAGTGACCAGAGGACTTTATACTGCTGTTACTGCTGCCTCATGTGTCCTGGTGAATACTTGTAACAGTTAGGTTTTCTTCCTACTGAATGGGGAAAGTAAGTTATTCTGAGAAGCAAAATGACTTTTTAATTCAATTTAGATGTTGCAAAGCAGTTTGATGCTACTCAGATTCTTTGTTTAAATTCTTAGGGCAGACTTTTGTTTTTACATTACTTTCTTTACAATTAAATTGTCTTATTGGTGAATGCATACTTTGCTTTTTAGCTACAGCCTGACTTACTGTGATTTGTTAGAAAAAGTGGAACCTCTGTCTGCTGCTTAGTTTCATCTCAAAACAAATATTTCTCTTTATTTATTCAGTTGTTTCTGTTTTGATAAGTGGCTCTCCTTGCCAACACAGAAGAGTATTTGCACATGCACTCTGAGTCAGTTGACACTCAGTTCACCATCAGGGCTTACTGCCAGCAAATGTTAACATGGAACTGTACCTCTGGTATTCTGGTCAGGCCTGTAAGAACATTCTCAGCAACATCCTGATGCTAGGGTAGTGACAGCACCTGTTCACTCATCCTAAGAGCTCTACTTAGTGGACTTAGCAAACTGAAAATCAGTTTGGAGCTTCCTCAGTAGCTTTATTTACAAGTATAAATCAGGGTTTGCTGAGAAACCAAGCTTTGTTTAATACTTGTGTGCTTTGTTGGCAGTGACAAGGTGCAGGCTATCTGCTACATCCAGCTGACACGGCAGCTGGTGTCTTGTTCAGCTGATGGGGGAATTGCTGTGTGGAACATGGATATCAGCCGAGAGGAGGTAGGTTCATCTCATAGGTCAAAGATTTTTTTCCCCTTTTCAGAGACTAATGTGACTTTCCTTAATCAGTTCTTGAGGCTGTTTTCCTCACGTTGTCTGACACTTTAAACCTGAATGATATTATTGAAACCTGTTCTGTTCTCATGGCTGTCCATGCTGCATTGTAGTAAATGGGTTCCCAGGAGAGGAAAAGGGCAGGAGATGCTTGGGACTGCATAGAGTTTTATCTCAAAGAGACAACAGGTTCACTGGAATGGCTGTGGCCTTTGCTTCTGGAACAGTCTAAAATGGTCAGACTCTTGCAGTAAAGAATCCAAAGGACTGTGCTTCAATAGTCTTGAAATAAATTCTCAACTTGTGTCAAAGCAGGTGAAGAAGTGAGAGGCAGATTTTGAGATGCAGTTCAGAAGGCAGAGGTTCAGTCTTCAGGCAACATTTTTTTTAAAGATCTCAGTACAAAGTAATTGACGCATACGCTTTATTTCTGCATCATTTCATATCCATGGTGGTGCAAGTGAGAATGCTCTTGTTTTCTTACTGTCAGCAGTGTATGTGAATTGAAAAGAAAAAATGTTTTGTTGTTCCAGCTTTCCTCCTGTCAAATTTCAGGGAGACTCCCTCATGAGATGTATAAAGTTGTATAGAATATCCAAATTCAAATCCATATACTAAAAATATTGTGCCTCTTTCTATCTCTTACATGGATGTTCAGTTAAAGTATCTCAGAAAGCTGAAATGTGTAAAAGCTCTGTTTCCATTTGACTTAGTCCATTTATGGCAGGAGAAGTGTGTGAGTGGGAGAAGGGATGCTTAACAAAGATGGGGGCAGGATGGAAAATGCAGATGAATTCCTAATTATTTCAAACTGCAATCCCATGAAAGTAGAAAAGATAATTACTAACAGAATTTATTTCTGGACACCCCCTTTCTTAAAGGAGATTATTGCCTCATGGCTTCTGCAGTTTGGACTACACTGTTCCTTAAAAGCCATCCAGACAACCAGAGCAGCAGTCTTTGAATGCCTGCAGCAGGTTTAGTAACTTGGATATTTGAATGAGTTTTCTTATTAAGGCAGTAACAGAACATAATTCCTCTAAGCTTAAAAAGTGTAGGAGGTGTGTAGGTAAACAATAACTGTATTCTTGGGTTTGAGGTTTTTGTGCTAAACTTTCTTTGTACTATGCTCTAGGCAATTTATTGTTGTAATGTCCAGAACTGAACCAGGGCATCTTTCCAAGTAAGACTTTACTTTGGGTTCTTAAACTTCCTTGACTGTTGTGTGAGGGAAAACAATTCTGATGGCTTACATCTCCTCCTCTTTTGTAGGCTCCTCAATGGCTAGAAAGTGATTCCTGTCAGAAGTGTGAACAACCTTTCTTCTGGAATATAAAGCAAATGTGGGACACAAAGACAATAGGGTTGAGACAGGTGAGATGGCTGGTTTCAGTGCTTAGCTGTACTTCAATACTTGAGCAAAATGTAAGCAGAAGACCACTGAGGCTGGTAGATCTTTTCATCTTTGGTATTTTTGCTGCTTTGAAGTGAGGTATATTGAGAAGTTACAGCTTCTAAGCACTGCTAAGACATTTCCAAATTCTGTGAAAGTGTTGCATCAAACTTCTGCCACAGGTCAAAGCAGGCTGTGCTAGGAGTGTTCTGTTGGATTTCTGTGAATGTTCTCACGCTTTAGAACTATGGACAGCTAATCCTCAAGTGTTGTGTAAAATGGCAAACAGTGCCCCATAGCAGAGAATGTAGATGTTCACTCCAGTGAAATACCAATGGCCCTGTTCTTACTGCATCAGAATGTTTTTAACTGGATTGCTTGTTCAAGCCTCTTTTTCCCCTTCTCCCAGAAGGAGGTTGCTGGAGAGGAGGATATACACAGAGTATGGGGATAAATACGTTAATGATCCAAAGTGGCTGTTCACAACTCCAGAGACGTTGGTCTTTGGTTGAAGAAACAGGGTGTTTCCTAGCAGGTTGCTTTCTAACAGGTTGCAAAAGAGAAGCTTTGTTGTTTTTGTTGTGCAATGGACGCTTGTTACGGTGGTCAAGTGACATAGTATAGTGACTTGTTTATTTTCTTCTTCCTCCATGAAGCATCATTGCAGAAAATGTGGGCAAGCAGTGTGTGGCAAGTGCAGCAGCAAACGATCGAGCTACCCAATCATGGGATTTGAGTTCCAGGTCCGTGTCTGTGACTCCTGTTTCGAGTCGATCAAGGATGAAGAGTGAGTATTAGGAAGTAATAAACTGTAGCAATACTGCTGGTATGCAGAAACCCTTGGGCTTGCTCCACATCCACACACAGTGCTACAGAACACACTGAACTGACACTCTGCTATTAGGCCTTGGCGACTGCAAGCACTGTGAAGGCAGAGATCCCCCCCCCATCTGCCTCTGCAAATACATTTGGATCAGATGTGGAATTACAACATTTTTATCCTTTTTTAGTTCTTCTTTTGCAGGAGCCCAGATCTACACTTGAGATATATTTGTCTCAATATTTCAGTTTAGTTAAAAGCTATTGATTGCACTTAACATTGCTAAGTGGGTGCCAGGCAATGCATTTCAGCTGCCAGGATGTATATGCATTAGTTCATGTACACTTTTTAAAACTTTGGGAATATTCTTCAGAGCTCAGCATTATTTTTGCCATGCAAGCAAATCAGGTTAAACATCATTAAACTTGTCTTAGAAATGAAGGAACCCCTTTACTCTTGGTATGAACAAAGTAATCGAATGTGAAAATTTGGGGAGCGTTTGGGGTTTTTTCTTATGTTATTGGGTTTTTCATTGTTGGGACTTTTTGTTTGCTTGGGGTTGGATTTTTTGGAAAAGTAGGATGGTGTGCCCTAGTTGGCTTCTGTAGCCAGCAGGGGAAAAATGAACTTGACTTTGTTAACCAGGAGTAGAGGTATTTGCTAATTCAGTGTCCCACTTCTTCTCTAGTATTATTAACAGTCATGGTGCAGAAGGCCAAGAAATGTCACACCTGTACACCTCCACAAGCAGTGCCTTAGCATGACTTGCTAATTTAATTCTCTCCCCTTTAATATGGCACTGCAGCTCTTGGAATAGATTTATTAGTGCTTGAGCAACCTAATTTTGTTTAAGTTTATTTTGCAATGCTATAATGATGCCATGAAGCTTCATCTGATGGCTGGCTTTCATTTCAATTGTTCTTGTGCAGCCGTACTTCCCTGGCAACCTTTCATGAAGGCAAACACAACATTTCACACATGTCCATGGACATCTCCAGAGGGCTAATGGTGACTTGTGGGAGCGACCGGATTGTGAAGGTATTGCTGCATCTCTTTCCTGCATTTCTAAGAGACATATAATAGAGAAGATCATTTTTTTATATTCTTCCTTTCTTTCTGACAATCATTGCTAAAAGCTATCTATTGTGTGAAGAAGGAATTGTGTTTGCTAACCTGTTCTTCTGCAGCTGACTGAGGAAATGACTTGTAACTACACTGTATGGAGTGCAGTTGTTGTGTCTCTGAACAAACACAGCAGGCATGGGCAGCAGGAGAATCTGCCAGCAGCCTTAAAGCACAGACCTGAGGAAATGTGCAGGTTGCTTTGCTCTGAACTCCATGGCTTGGAGCATAGTCTCTGAAAGCCCTTGTTAGGAGACAGTGACATGGAGCTCAGACTGATAGGGAATCCAGGAATGTAGTGCCTGGGCTCTACATTCACCATACATGTCAGAACTGAAACTGTGCCATCCTGTTCTTGTTTGCCTCTAAGCATGTTTGTGATAAACTGCATAGCACTTCTTAAAACAGACCTACACAGAAGTTCAAGAAGACTCTTCGGCTTTTGACCCAAATTTAGCTTTTGGTTTGTAATGCTGGTGTAACTCTTTATGAGATTTTCCTGAAGCATAGGTTAAAAAGGAGTTGTTTCCTGGTGTCCAGGGATATCCTTGTTTGCTTCTAGACCTGTGAGTCTGACACTAATGCTGTGTAATTCTCCACAATTCTCTTCCAGATCTGGGACATGACACCAGTGGTTGGTTGCAGCCTTGCCACTGGATTCTCTTCCCGCTGATCTCCTCCGTGACAGGTTTATGCACCTTATGTACAGCAATATGCACCGAATGAATGGAACCCTCCTCAAGAATATTACTGCAAACACTGGTTGCTTGATTCTCCTCCTGCTGCTGTTCCAGGATGGACAGTCACCCTTGTAGAGCACAATTTTTCTGTTGGGCTCCCGGGAATCTCCGTGGTGCTGAGTGTGGTTCCGCAGCCTCTGGGACTGACATAAACGGTTTATCTGCAATATGACACCTGGGTGGAAGGACCTGTTGTCTCTCAGTTTACATATGTAGTGTTAACAATGTGCTATCTCTGCTGATATATCTTGTACAGATACCTTGTAGCTCAAACATTACCAGAGTAAAATGAGTGTAGTAAATTCAATTTGTGCAAATAGTTAAATAACTTATTCTCTTGTCCAAAAAGCAGTTCTGTTGAAATGTTTTTTGAGCAGTAAGTTGCCTCCAAACGGTATGTTGGTTGTTCCTCTGGAAGGGGGAGATAGCTTAAAGTGGAAGGTAGCTTCTTTCAGATTAGATAGTAAGAAAACCTTTTATCACACAAGATCTTTTATTGGCTTTCTTGTAGTGTTTGTCTTCAAGTTCAATTGTTAGTGAAATCACTTTTGTGGAACAGCTCTTCTGTGTAGGTAGCTGGTGAGTCTGCAAACAATCCTGGGCTTTTTATGTCGTGTTTTAGCATAGCTGATAAACTTCTGTAGTTATGAAAACGTGCAGCCCACCTACTCTAAAGACTGGCCACAGGTATGAGCCATGTACTCTGACAACTATAATGTTGTTAGAATGGAAACCTTAACAAATCTGCCTTGTTACAAAGAACGGCTAAGAAAAAATGGCCAGCCATATTTTAGAGATTTTTTTCTCTGTGGAAAGGCTGATGTTCTTTAACGTTAGGGAGCCTGTCTGTGCTAAAGTACAGCATAAATCCGAATACTGTCTTGATGTTGCTTGAAACAGATAAATACTGAGCAATAATTACTGAGGTACAGAACAGCTGCTTTTTTCCCTGCACCTAGGAGTGTTAATCCTGATATATCTATATTGATCCTTTCCTGTTTCAAAGCTGAGAAGTATGAAGAAGAGCTGTGAGACTTTTATGACTGTGCAGTTGGCACATAAAGGAAATAACTAGTGAGAGATACTGTCAGTAAACTGGTTTGTCAAAACTCCTACATTTGAACACTCTAAATGAGAATTTATTTTGTAACTTTGGAAGCTAAGGTGATGCCACAGAGTTTAAACTTGGAGCTGTTAAGATTTATCTGAAAACAGATGCAATATATGTGAGGACAAAAAAGGGTAGGTCAGCTGGCCTGGAATAGGTGGTGTTACACAATTATCAAAGGTAATATGCTCTTTCTGGCAGAAGAGTTGAGGGTTAGACTGTCTTTACTTAGAGCAACAATCAAGTGGTGCTATGAGTGTTGGTGAATTCAAGCCCTAGTGTGTAACTTGACACTAATAATCTGCATTGGATCATGCTGTAGGCTGAAATAGTTTAAGATCATTAATACTTCATTATTCACTTGCCTTTTAAGCCAAAAATCTGATAGTCTCCAAAGGGCATTAGAATCCAGAATATGATAGTTACTGTTACTTTGTCTGCTTTTCCATGGGCCTTCTCTGGAAGTTTTGTGAAGAGTTTTTATTTGCTGGCCTTATTGGGCCACTGAAGAATAAACAAAACCATCTTTTGTGGGGATTCCAAAACTTGTCTTGCCTTCAGTCCAGGATTTACCAAGATGCTGAGGTGTGACTCCTTTGCAGTTAGCACTCCAGAACTCAGCTTTTTTAGTTCTGATTATTCAGTGTGCCCCTGCTCAGCACGCAGCTCCGCACTCCCTTACTTGTGAATACTTCCTCTGCTTCTTTACATTATGTTTTTGCCACTAGATAATATATTCTCTACTGCCTAAGGAATCTATTTTCTATACTTAAAGATTGTGTCAGTTCAGTTATAATGACAATTTTGGCCACTAAATCATTAGTCTTTTAAGTATATTCTTGGTGTTGAATGAGTAATGCTCACAAACCACTAAAGAGAGAGTAGTTTTGTTTATAAACAACTATTTTGAAGGCACTCATTCTCTCATCAAACTGAACATACTTAGCTATGTCAGCTCAAGCGTGCAATTACTGAGAAGCCTTGATTTGAAGCATTACAGATTGCTTGTGTAACCTCTTCCATTGGGGCAGGGAAGGGGAGCAAAGGGTACTAATATGTGCTAATTCATTCCTAGTTGTATTTCTGTACCCTACATAGTTAAGAGAATCTAGATAAATCTGTCCTTTGCTCCTCCTTGTCTGTTTTTTAAACTTTGATTACATGTACAATAAAATATTTCTTGATATTCGCCTAGTCTATTTGGATGATCCATGGTTTTTTCCATCCTGTGAAAGCACAATCTCCATTTTGTGCTCTGGCTCTTTCTTTACGTGCCCCACGTACAAATTGTAGGTTCCTGGGAGAGCTTGTTGGGTGTGTTGTATTGGAACTGAATGAGCTGCAGCAGGTCAAAGGCCTACAATGAACCAGTGAGCTGAGACATGAGCAACTGCTATGTGATCTCAGGGATGTGTAACCCTATCCTGTGTTCTGCTTGCCAGCTCATACAGACATCTCTGGTTCATCTGGCTGCCTTTCAGAGCTTTGCAAAGGTCCTTATCTACAGAGGATCTTTTCCTGAGATGCCTTGGACTTGTGTGAGGTACTTGAGAAATGCTAATTTTGCTGGATGGGGTGAGCAGAGTCTACAATATAATCTATACAGAGCACACAGCCTGCAGCCACACAAGCTGTGGTTGCACTTGTTTCATTATACTTTCTTACAGGGAAAGGATGCAGATAAACTGGAAAGCATCCTTATCCCTCACAGCTGCTCACAGTCTTCACAGGCTCAAATACAGCACTGGCTGGCTTTGTAACACTTGGAATGTCTGAGTGTTGGTTGATCAGTATGTTGTGTGGCTCACTGCTTCCTTGGCATATTTGGGAGCCCAAGAGGGAATCTGGAAGAGTTTGACAAACTTGCCACCTTTGAATGAAGGCTGAAGAGCCTGTGTGGTATATAATAATTTTTGTTTGTTTGTTTTTTAAACATGCTATGTCTCATTTTGAACTGCTTAAACTTCTCACATTTCCCAAGGCAAATTCCAGTGTTTTCTAGTTCCAACAAAAACTGATCGGAAATAATAAAACAGTTGCTGATCTATAGTCAGAAAAGCCTATTTAGATGTCTATGTAGACCATCATTTGTTTTGAATACAGCATATGAACTCTAGTTAAAATTGAAGATCCTGAAGAGTTGCAAATGGTGTCCTTGTAGTGAAAGCACAAAAATAGATGTATTGGTTTTCTGAGAATGCACAGTTGATCACTTCTCAAACTCCTGATACTGAAAACTTCATTTACGTTTCGGATAGCTGTGCCAGGTCTTAGTACCTGTAGTGTTGACTTTACTCGTTGAGGAGATTTAGAGTACACTAGATGGAGGAAAGGGACAGATTTTTATGTTGATCAGATTCACTAGTGCAGAGTTCAGAAGGAAAGCTCTCAAATGTTTTTTATCTCTGTTGACCAAGTCCTCAGTGCTGAATGACCTGACTAACTGTGAAATGCCGTGATCAAACACTACAGAAAATGATTAATTTCTGCCAGCCTGACATTTAAAAACTGATTTTGTCATCAACTAACCATCTTACAGGGAGTTTCAATGTGGCCTTTGAAGGCTTTTTCTGCCTCTCATTCACAAAAGGCAAGGATCAAGGACCTCTGAAGTGACTGCTATCAAGTGATCCTAGAAAGCTTCTTGTCCTTTTGGAAGATGTAAGGGCATGGGCTCTAGGCAGCTGTGTAGTCTGCTCAGCTTTTAATATGCAAAAGCTAATTGTTGAACAGATTCAAAGACAGCATTGCTTGTTTTATTATCTGGCAATGGAAGTTTCAAAATAATATCAGTAATAAAATCTCTAGAATTTTTTTCATAAAATTAAAAATCATTAAATGAAATATATGGGATCATTAGGAATTTTGCTTTTTGCTTCTATGCATGACCCTTTTTCCCCCAGCATATCAGCAGCTCTGAGTTGCTGCAACTTACCTGCTATCTGACTCACATTTGTACCCAGGGTCTCTGACCAAAGTATAATCTGGTCACACAAAGAAGTAGAAGCATATTCTTTGACTTACTCTTGATGTATGATATTAATTTTGGTGGGATTGACTGGCTTGTCTGCAGAAAATTTGGTACATTCATTCCTAAATCTTTGTATCACAAAGATGTTATGGGTTGTGGAGGTACATGTTTTTTCTCCTCTTTACCTTGTTTATAGAGAAATACACATTAGGGTTTAACTTGCTCCTAGCTTTGCTACTCTAGCTGTCTTTCAAGTAAAGAAGCTACTATGCCTTGCACTATCTGTACTGAATTTCTGAAGCCTGTTTTCAGCTGTTTTCAGTTACCTATCTTCTTTCTGAAGCCTGTTTTCAGCTGCTCTCAAAATCTACATGTGTAGATCTGTCAAAACTCTTAAGTTTTCATGAGCTCAAGTGCACCTGTGTAGCTGATCAAGAGTGGGCACTGCTTGCCTGTACTCCTTGATGGCATTGCTGCTAAGCCATGACTGGCTGTCAGTTCTAGTGCTGCCCTTGGTCTTTTCTCTGTTCTCATTCATTTCTCTGTCTTTCTTCCATAGTATACGGCTCCTTCTCCAGGTTTCCTCCACAGCAGCACATCCATGGTGGAGTTTGGCTCCATGAGACAGGCAGAAGCAGCTCTTGAAGCACAACTGCCCTGCTCACCCAAGCCTCCTGATCTGTCTTGCAGTGGTTGAATGAAGGATGGCTGAGGCAGCAGACGTGGAAGGTGAGTGTGGTTTAGGAAACAACCCATTTCCTTATCCTCAGTTACAAGGCTCCATCCCATTAGGCACCCAGAGTAGTGCAGCCATAACTTGGTGATTGGCAAGGAAGGTGTGGAATAAACAGAACTGTCAATAGTCAGAGTTTGTAGAATGTCAGGGTGATTTCTGCAAGGGTAGAGAATTGCACATGTCTAAATGGTGTTTGTGGGACACTCAATTTAAAACTTGAACTCACAGCCATTAACTGAAAGAGAGAAACAAGGCTGTAAATTGTGTTCATTAGAGTTCTTTTATAGAAGAAATGCTGGGAATATCAGCATGCTCACAGGCAATAAGGAGTGCTTTAGTCCTACTCCAAAGCAGTGGTTCCGTGTTTTATGGTATGAATACACCAACTGAGCACTCTGCTGTCTCAGGACCATGGGTTGCCTGCAAGCACGGGAGCCTGAATGGGTTTTGGCTTTACAACCAGGATGAAAAGAGGAAAACCATGAAAGAAACTGAGTGAAGGTGTACAGGGCAAAGAACTGACTGGCAGTGTGTTAAGGCATGCAGAGCTGTGATTTTGGGGAGATAAGGAAGGATGCTGTAATAGTTGTTAATCCAGCTGAACACAAGAGGGCTACAAGAGCAAGTTTTGGATTGAAAAAGTTCTTGATGGAGCTTTGGTAATGCCTGTCTAGCTTTTGGCCTGCTTTTAATTTTATACAGCTGGGAAATGAAATGGAATGCTACTTGAGACCCTTTAAGTGCTTGTGTACACCTATCACTTCAGAACAGACTATAATTATTTGGATTGCTATTTTTAACATTTTCTAATACTTTATAAATGTTGGGATTACTTATTGAATGTGTTGCTGCTGATAAGGTACCAACATCTGTGGCACAGGTACATGATTTGGTACGTGCTCTAGTGATATGAATGCTCCACTTAAATTGTGGAGAATCCAGACTTTGTGAGCAAATAAGGAAAAGGGAACATAGAAAAATCAGTCTGGAAAATTACAAGCCTGCCTAGTAACCAAGTGCAAGTGTTAGGTTGCTTCTCTATTGATCCAAAGTGCAGTTAAAAGCTACCTCCTGCAGCTGAATTTAAATTGGGCTTTTAAAGTTTTTTTCTTTCCCCCACAGACCTAATATCTAGTGGTTAAAAACCTGCACAGCAGGTCTCCTATAAAATCACCAAGTAGAGTGTTCATCAGCCTCAACTCCTTGGTTTGCACAGGACAACTTACCTGAAGGAGTCTGTGAGCTCAGTTCAGGTGCTGAAAAACAACACCAAAGCATCTGCTGGCTAGAATCAGAATAAATGCTCAGTGTTCTGTCTCATTTGTTGTGGTACTCAGTGTCAGTGAAAAGGCAATAAAAGGATGGTTGTGTTTTTTTCAGAAGGAAAGCTTGTACAGTTTTGTTTCCAAGGAAGTGAGAATGTTAGATTTTGTTTATTCCCTACTGTTCTTTAGACAGTAGTTTGTGTGTCTTAATGGAAGCTGACAGGATTTGTTTCTTTTAAAATGCATAGGAAAATAACTTCCCAATTAATTGTAAATCATTGCTGAATACATAGCTTTATTATATGGTTCAGGATTAGCTTCTGAAATACACAAAGCTTGCAGAGATTAGGAGGACCCAAGACAAAGCCTGTTGCAGGTTTAGGCATCTGACATTTTAGCAATGACTTCTTTTCACTTAAATAATGCCCAGAGCCACCAAAACTGCTGATTAGGAGCTAGGGAAGTTTTTTCATCAGGTGTAGGCACTCAAGGCTCACTGAATCCACTGTAACTCTTGGTGTGAATGTTTTCTACTTCTGAATATGACAGGCTGCTAGGAGAGTGAAATATAAGCAGAGAGGATAAAATACGCCAAAGCAGTAAAAAGCTCCTTGCCTCTCTTTAAAGCATGTTTCAAAGAACCCTTAAGAAAGAAAATGTTTATACTCCTTCCATGCAGAAAAGGAAGCCAAAGAAGAGGGGTCTCAAACCTGATTTTTGCAGCAGTTTTGAGTTAGAGAAATAAATATGCATTACTTTGCAAACATGCATGCTCAAGTTAACTAACTGGGCCTAAGGGAAGCACTGGAAGGAACTCGTGGCATTTAACTAACATAAGTTCACCCCATTGGTTCACCTGGCACAACTGTGTGCCCCAGCTGCCTCCCCCTGCTGAGTGACACTAATAGCTCAAACTTCCCAGCTAGGAACTACTGATGGTTATCTTCTTTATCAGAAAATTATACAGCTACACAGTGCTAGTAGAAGAGAGACAGGGAGGGGAGAATTCCAAGTCCTTACCATGGCTAGTTAGGCAGTGATTAAGTGCAGCCTGGCTTTCTGAGCTGGAAAGCATCTAATTTAGGCATGATCCTGTATCTGTAGGCTTGTTTCTGTAGGGCTTCTCTCTGCCAGCTTCCAGGACTGGCCATAATAGGCTGACTTTGGTTACTGCTCTTAATGTTCACTCTATCCATGTTGTGTTTGCTGCTGCTGCCACTTTTTTCTGATTACTTGCAAAAACACAGAAGCAGCAGGCTGGTTCTCTTTTATGTTTTATGGCCTAATTAGGTAAGATCTTTGCATAGAAAAATAAAATTATTGGCGAACAGTTGTTAAGCAAAGAAATATTATTGTCCATCACCTGAGTAAATTACACAGGTAGGGAATGAGGGGTATGTTCATCCCTTAATTTTAGATTCCTTTTGGAGATGGAAGTATTGATGCCTCATCTGTTTTACAGCTGCACTGTGGTGTCCACATTCTTGTGTGTTAGGCAAATCCAGTTCTGAGTGTTCTTTGAGACCTGGCTTTCCCAGAGCTGCAGTGCTGTGAGCACTGCCCGTTCACCAAGGGAGTGTTTGGGGTTTAAGTGCAGAGTCAGCCCCTGTTCTGCATAGGCCACAGGAGGTAGAGCTGGGGGTGCAAGGGACAGGGGTATGAACATGATTATGGGGAAGGCAGACATTTATCTCCTGGGAGAGGCAGTGTGGGTACTGTGGCACTTTGTGTGTGTCTTTTGGAGAATGTGGTAAAGGGATTTGGTCTGCTTTAACAGATTCTGATTGTACTAAGTATGTATTTGGCAGGCTCACTGAAGGCAAGGTGGTGCCCCAGTAAAACCAGTGAGGCCAGTGCTGTCTGACAGCATGGTAGGGTATGTGCTGCACCCCACAGCACAAAGTGTGAGATGTTCCTGCTCTCTGGAGATAGTGCTGCTTTATAGGCCCAGGCTGTGCACTCGGGAAGGGCAGAGGCTAGGGCAGTGAGCAGATGGAGTATCTCTGAGATCTGTGGGGCAGCTGGGCCTTGTACTTTGTGTGTGTGGTGCACTCCAGAAGTGAAAGCAGAGCACTAGGCAGATGGCAGCATCACAGCACAGCGTGCCACGTGCTGCTTGGTGGGCTGGGGCTGCAAGATGCAGAAACCACAGCTCACCAAGCAGCCGTGAAGGACTCCAGGAACAGTGTGTCTGTATAGACCAACCCAAAACTTATGGAGGGCTGAGGGGAGTAGGGTCATGCACAGTTAGGGAAATGTAGAAATTACTCCATGCTGTTGAATGAGCATAAGGAGCACACACCTGCGTTTGCACTCTGCTCTTGCAAATTTGCGCTTCCAATTGGGAGCAGGTTTCAGCCCAACTGCCTTCTCTGTTGTTCATCCACAATTGCTTTTAGCCAAGGATCTCTCTTCCTTCTCTGAAGCCAGAGGCTGCAGAAGGGTTGTTGACACCACAGGGATCCCTGAAGTCCCCAGGTGCCTTTATATTTCTTTGTCTTTCTCACTGATAGCTCACATGCACCACTGCACCCAGGAGTAGGGTGCAGTTCTTCCCTGCCTGAGCAGCTGGGACCCATATCCTGAACTGATGCGTGCTGTGCTCTGGGAGATGTCTCTCCTTTGGACTACAGCCATGGGACTTAAGCACGCTAAAGTCTTCTCACTTTATGCTGCTGCAGTAGTTTGTATCTGGATCAGACTCCTCCTAGAATTTGAGAAGCCTTAGGCCTGGATTTAGATCTTTTGATTCAAGTGCTGAGTCTGTGGATGTTGCACATTCTTTTGGCACCAGCTGCTTATCAGCAAATCCCTGCCACAGGTTACAGGGATTTACTGATGTCCTGCCCTCTCATCCGGCTGCATCACAAAGCACCGGTGAGCCGAGCTCAGCCACTGAAGGTATTTCAACTATCAGAGTTCCATTTTGATGGAGATGGGCAGCAGAGCAATCAGGCCTGTAGACCTACCCGTGTCCTTAGGGCATGGATGCTTGCGGAGGGATGACCAGAACTGCGTTTTGTCGGTGTCGGCTCTGCCGAGGCGAGAAAGGCGCCCTTGGAGCGGCTGTCGGGGCAGCGGGTGCGGCAGGGCCGGGCAGCCGCCGTTGTCAGCGGCCCCGCGGCGCTGCCCGGGGCGGCGGGAGGAGCGCCGCGAGTTCCCTTTCGGGGCATTGTGGGAAGGCGATGCGGCCCGGCCTCACCTGAGCGGGGCGGGCGGCGCGGAGGCGGCGGGCCGGCCGGCTCCCAGCCAGCCGCCGCACCATGGTGAGTGAGCGGGCCGGGCCGGGCGCGGAGCGGGGCCGGGCGGAGCGGGGCTGCCCCCGGGCCGGCCGCGCCGCGCGCCAAAGCCGTTCCCAGCGGGCTGGAGCCGGGGGCGCACCTGTTGGGGGAAATGAAAGTTCTCTTCCTTTCCGTTTTGTTCTCCGACCCTCGGGATGAGCTCGGGTCACGCCGAGAGCCTTTCTTAGACACTCAGGAAAGCCAGGCTGTTACAGAGAGGCTTTTAAAAGTCTTCCTGTAACTCGAGGAGCTGAGGTGCAAGTCGGCTCCAGCGCCTGCAGAAGGCTCGAGTGAGGTTTCCTATGGGTCTGTGTCTTTAGGCTGACTGGCGGCAGAGCGGGTCAGTGCTGGGCGGTGGGATTTCTTGTGGCGGGATCCTTGGGAAGAGCTTTTCCCCAGGTGTGTTCCCCGTTGCCAGGTAAGTGGGGGGCTCGCACTGCAGCGCTGCCTCCAGCCCGGGTGCTTCTGCACCGCTGCCGGCTCTGATGGGGCTTGTTGGGATTTGGCGGCACCATTCCATCAGCTGGTGCACCAGCGAGAGTGTATGGGTCTGGTTCTGAGCCTTCTGTCGGTCACCATGTCACTGTGCGACCCGGCTCCAGGGCTGGCAGTGGCGGGGTCGAGCTTGGAAGGGGCAGCAGCCCTTCAGGTTAAAGGGCTGACGGGCAGGGTCCGGGAAGGGAGAGCCCTCGCCTCTCCAGTGCGGCAATGGTGCTGGTTTGCTGTGATCAGAAAGGGGTGCTGTGGAGGCTCTCTTTTGTTAAGAATGATGGCCAACATCCGGAGTACAAAGCTAGATTTTCCCCAGAGGGGGCTGCAGCCAAGTAGAGAGGGTCAGTGATGCCTCTTAATAGAGAAACCATCTCACTGCTTGATAATTTAGGCTGGAGGCAGGTTCTACGGGCATGCCCCGAGCTCCTGTCTTGCACAATTTGCCCATTGTGTGCACCTGTAATACCAGTTACTGGCAGCGCAGCTGATCAGAAGCCTCTCGAATCCTTCAGTGGAGGCCAAGTGCTGTTTGTCTCTATCCTCAAAGGCAGAGCTATGTTGTTTCTCTTCAGTGGTTTAGCCAGAATGCTAAATATGTGTTAGTCTCCTGTATTTAGAAAGGTGTACCTGTCATTATATTTGCAAATAGAATATGCACAGTAATGAGTTTACAAATGGCAAGGCAGTCTCCACACCTTAAGTCCCTGTAGAGATGTGACTTTTCTGGTTACACCCTGAGACAGCCCTACATACCCAGTTCCCTTTGGTAAAGCTTATGTAAACAACTGGAATTCCTATTTTGCCCTTGAAGGTCAGTTAATATGGGAGCTGATTTCAGGGAATCTGATCTCCTAACTCTCTTTGATGCGGGTACTTCACAAATGCCAGTTTTCAAAGCACTCACAATAGTCCCAGGGGAGCACTGCTTTTACAAGAGTGCTGCTATTGACGATCTCGAGTCTGGCTGCTGTATTGATGGTTAGAATTTTACAAGGTGAGTGTGCGTTTTTACAAGTAAGAATTTTATTTTTCTTTTTTGTTTGAGGCCATAGTACAAACACTTGCTGGTGTTACTGCATCATATTAGTGCTGTCAGCCTTACCCTGTTCTTCTCTTGAGGAGCTGGTGCTCATGCTCTAGCTTTAAATTTCTCTTGTCATCTAGTCTCTGGAAAGGGGTAGGGGTTGTTAACACTCGCTTATGAGTCAAAAGGGTTTACTGGTTTATAAACCAAGAATAAGCCTTATCCATGCTCATGAGTGGTGAACTTTACACAGGTCATTTAAACTTTCCATAGACTGGTTTCTCTGTTTTGGAATGAGTTGTGCTTGCCACCTTTTTCTGTGTTTTGAGGTGGAATTAAAGGTGCTTGTGCAAATGGTACCATATCTTAGCAAGAGGATTGTTCCAATTGTTTGCTCTCTTGCAGATTTCCAGGTAAGTTTCAGGGAAAAGTCTGTTCAGCCAAGCTGTTTCATATCCAGCTGAGAAACACAGCTTTTATGACCAGCTTGTGCTTTCTGACATTTTTTTTTAATTACTTTTGAGAAAGACTAAATTCTGCTTCCTGATAGATGTGGGTGCAGCAGAGATACATGTTATGAAGGATTGCTGTCTCAACAAAGTCAGAGTGGAGAGAGAGCACAAAGGAGAAAAAGATAAGTCTCCCCAAGGACATGTGTTGCTGTTGGTTTCTTGTGCCTGTAAGTGTTGCAACACCTCGATCCTACTGCTGCCTCAGTGTTATCAGGATTACTTTTGTGAATAAATACAGAGCTCTGCTTGCATTGCTCTGCTCAGAATTGGTGCCTGTGTAGTAAAGGGTCTTGATTCCCTCCTGCCTGTACTGCTCATCACTACAGGGAGACAAATTAGTACTTGTGGGTATGATCTGAAACCCTGCAGAAAGATCAAAAGAATCCCATTGAGCACAGTTGCTCTAAAAATGTACTTGGCCTGAATAGAAAAGGAGTTGGCAAGCACTGTTTCCACTTAGCAAGACTTTGATAACCAGTCACTGATCTAGAAGCTGGGGTGGAAATATTAGTTGCTGTGGCTGCTGCTGACACCTCCCTGGTGTTTGGAAATGAACTCTCAGCTCTTCTGAATATTGATATCATCAACACTCTCAATGCCCTTAATGGTGAAAATGGACGTAGATCTGCAGAAGATGTTTTCAGTGCTGCACAGAATTTACTATTTACAGTTCTAAGAATGACTGCTTATTTTCCACTCATGATACAGCTGTGTATTGGCCTCATGAGGACAATGAACTTTGCCTCTAGGCATTTACCTCTGAAAGACAAGGAAGGCAACAGATTAGAACAGATGAGAGGAGAGAAAATGACAAATAAATTAGTGTGTTGTTGAAGGCAGCAGTTCTTATACTAGATGACAAAAAAAAGTATGTGGTATTTCTTAGTTGATTTGTCTTGTAGTGAGTTTTTACTACGGTAGTACATAATGGCAATGGAATGGCATCCTGTGTAGAAGATCCTGAGTTTGTAGACTTTCTGCTTGCAAAGGGATGACTGCAGGGGAAGTGATAGAAACACATGAAATCATGAACCCTTAAAGATTGGTTGCTCTACAAAGAATCAGGGTACATCCTATAAAATTTTTGGTCACTAAATGTATAAAAAATAAATGGGAATACTTTTTCACACAGTGTTGATGACTGTTTTCAGTCCGCTGCTGAGCATGCTGTGGGTGTCCCAGTAAACCCTCTTTACATAGAGGGTGGGGCCACAAGGGGGTTGTTTGCATGCAGTTTCTGTCCCATAATTATTAAACCTCTGATTCTTGGAGGTGGGACTACCAGATGATTTTACACATGCCCTGTTCCTTATGCTTGTGTCCTTCTGGAAGCTGCTTAGATGAGAGTACAGTTCAGGGGCTGATCCATAATCTGGCATTCTGTTACTCCCTGTCATACAGTTGGATTTCAGAACAGTGTTTTGTGGGATTTGTGAGGAAAGATGTTTTTACAGTTCTTTGGAAGTGTGTAATCTCTGACTTGCCAGTTTTGGATGTTCTTTCTCCGAGTGCCCATGACCATTACAGATGGTCACTGTTTAATATTGGAGCCTGCTCAGGCTGTGCAGGAATTGCCATTCATGCTTTCCTACCCCTGGATATTAAGCTCATTCCTGGAAAGCCAAAAAAAAAAAAAAAAAGTGATGGTAGATCATCTGCTGAGTATTTGCTTAATAATCAGCAGTGTAACAAGATTTTCTTTTCAAAAAAATATATATCATTTGCTCAGAAATAAAGAAACTGCAGGCATTTCAGAGCCAGGATGTGGGATGCCTAGAGGGCTTTAGAGAAAGCCATGGCATTTAGGGATGGCAAATGCAGGAAGAAGGCTGCAGGGATAATGGGCAGCTGGGTCTGTCATGAGGAAAGAAAATGACAGATTTTGCTGCTTTTCCATGTCTTTAGTTGCTTCAAAATCCCATGCTTTATAAACGATCCCATGGACCTTCTGAAGTCATCAGTTACCTGCAAGAGCTGCAAAAGGACAATGTGATGAAAGTACTGAGGAAACTGGTGAGTCAGGGAGGGCAGATAGAGCTACTTCTCCCTCAAACACTTGCAAGATTTATGCTTTGGCATCCACATCAGGCATTTCTATGAGCCAGTCATGGTCTTGCTAGTGATGCCTAAATTAAAACAATACTGCTTGTGTGAAAATAATTCTGTCTATCACATATACCCAGTTACTGATTTCTATGCCTGCCCTTTCATTTCCTACTGTCCTATTCCTGCAGGCTGTCATCTGCATTTTCTTGGCTGTGTTGGCTCTGTGCTTTCTTGAGTGCCACTCCTGGGCCTTTGCATTTCTGCAGATGTTGCAATGTAGAGAGGGAATTGCAAGATCCAGTCCTGCAAGCATGGCACATCATTTGGGAGTAGGAACACAGCATGCAAAGACTTTGGGTTAGGATGGGAAGGTGCAATTTACATTTGCGTGTTTGAAAGCAAGCTTGGCGTGCCTGTCTGACCTGGAATGTCCTGATGTGTGTTTCTCAGTATTACAGATATAACTCCAGGTACTCCATGCACCAGTGTTTTTTTTCTTCTCTAGCTTGCTGAGTTTATGTAGGATATCCATCTGCTCTCCTCTGTTAAGGAGGGCATTAAACTCCCTCTTCACTAACCAGTAAATGCCTGTTGTTGCCTTGCTTTTGGAGCTTGGGGATAGTTTTGCTCAGACACTCAAGCAGTTCTCAGTGGCTTGTTAATCAGCACAGGAGCTCTGTGGTCACCATCCTCTGCTTAGCCCCTGGGGTAAGTGATGGGCACTAACTACAAAGGAATGAGAAACAGGCTCACTGTTGTTTGAGTGAAATGCAACCATGTTGTGCCTTTGTTGTGCAAGGCTGCGTGCTGGAAGGAGAGCAGGTGAGGTGTTGGGTGAGTGCCTGTGTGCTCTGAGCTCTAGAGAAGCTGTGGGAAGTGCTGCATGAAAACTCAACAGCCTCTGGGCTCAGGAGATGGAATTGGGAAAGAGGCAGTACCTCAGGCATTTCCTTTCTTTGAAGTCTCATGACAGGACTTGGAGAAATAGCAGAATGAATTTTTGATCCTTTCTCATTCTACAGGCTAAATATTGGAACAAGATATAAAACATTTTGGAAGATTTTCTGCTCTGGCCCTTCCTTCTGTAAACAGTGATTGCTTCTTTTATGTTTATACTTGGGTTAAATCCATGATGGTTTTTTACCTTAATGAAAAAATGCTGCTTTAAAAGGGAGAATGGAGAATTTCTTAATTGAAAATGCCTAAGTTACATGCTTCAGTGTTTCCAAAAGATTATTCTGTGCTCTTTCTGAGTTATAAACATGATCTCAGCTCACATGTATATTTAGTTGTTTTGGAGCTCAGGTTTTCTGTGAGCATCTTTGTTGGGAGCTGGAGGAATGGGTATGAGGCTGCTGCCAATCTGCACTGTTCCAGTCTGCACACAGGAATTGCCAGGCTGGAGCACTCAGCTGCCTGAGGAGCCAGGTTAGCTTGTCACCATCTGGGTGTGCTTGCCCTGTCCCAGAGCAAAGGTTTTTAACTTTGTTCCTAGAGAGGTCAGAGGCAAGGGAAGGGCACTGCAGTGCCTTCATGTAGCAGGGAAAGCCCAGTAAATAACTGATAAGACAAAGTGGAAACGAAACTAAAAGAGAAACCTTTTGCTGGAATCCACTGAGTGAGATTTTAGCTCTGTTTCTTCACTTGGAGTTCAAGGAACAGGCTGGAAATATAGCTTCTTGTGCCTGTAAAGTGCACTGGGGTTGTAGTGAATTAGGGGTAGCTCTCAGCAGCTTGTTCTGCCTCTCCCCTGGTCCCTTCCTCCTTGTAGAAACCTATTGAAGGAGTTCTCTGCCTCCCAAAATCATGTAAGCAAATAAAAACATCTAAAAGCCCAGCCTAGGAGGCAGAAGGGATGTGATTACCTAGTTAATAATTGTTTCAAATCTCTTCAAACTGCTGCTTTCTGTGAGCTCAGCAGGCTCACATCCCTGCTGTGTCTGTCCTGTGGTGACACAAGGGACAGTGGTGTGGCTTCCCTGGCCTGCTCTCCTATGGCAGAGCCTGAAGCAAACTCTAGCCTGGGTCTGTGCTTGCTTATTACCTGAAACTGGAGTAATTCCTCTTGCAGGAATAAAAATTTAAGAAAATTAAGAGTAATTATCCTCTGTAAAACCTGGATGCCATTGCCTGCATCCACCTCTTTGGAGCTGTTTTGGAAATCTGTGCTGCCTTTGCTCTCCAGGGCAGTGCAGGAAGTCTGTCCCTGTTGGTGGGATGGCCCAGCCTGTGAGGAGGAGGCACAGGCATGCCTGTGCTGTAGGGAGGACACTGGGCAGGAATGTCACCAGTCC